>PVHT020000521.1:11445047-11529908 GCA_004024745.2 Catagonus wagneri | reverse complement strand
AATGCAAATTGGTACAACCTCTATGGAAAACAGTGTGGAGGTACCTTAGAAAACTATACACGGAACTACCATATGACCCAGCAATCCCACTCTTGGGCATATATCCGGACAAAAGTTTCCTTGAAAAAGACACATGAACCCGCATGTTCACTACAGCACTATTCACAATAGCCAAGACATGGAAACAACCTAAATGTCCATCGACAGATGATTGGAATAAGAAGATGTGGTATACATACACAGTGGAATACTACTCAGCCATAAAAAAGAACAAAATAATGCTATTTGCAGCAGCATGGGTGGAACTAGAGACTCTCATACTGAGTGAAGTAAATCAGAAAGAGAAAGACAAATACCACATTATATCATTTATATCTGGAATCTAATATATGGCACAAATGAAACTTTCCAAAGAAAAGAAAATCATTAACATGGAGAACAGACTTGTGGTTGCCAAGGGGGAGTGGGGTGGATTGGGAATCTAGGGTTGACAGATGCAAACTATTGCCTTTGGAATGGATAAGCAATGAGATCCTGCTGTATAGCACTGGGAACTATGTCTAGTCACCTATGATGGAACATGGTAATGTGAGAAAAAAGAATGTATACGTGCATGTGTAACTGGGTCATCTTGCTGTACAGTAGAAAACTGACAAAACACTGTAAACCAGCTATAATGGAAAAAAAAATCACTGCTAAAAATAAACATTTTTAAAAAACCTATATTAAAAAAATCAAAGCGCAATGAACCTTTCAGAAATAGAAAAATAATATTAGAAAAGCAATGACTTTTATAAGTCTTTCCCTCTTACTGAATATATTATTTGCTGCTTTCAAACATATAAATGAAATATTTCACATTTGAGACTCTTGGTAGTGACCAGAGAGATGGAACCTCTCTAAGTAACTATCTATAGGCCCTAAATTTGAAACAAGTTTGTAATTATGCAGTAGAGAATTCTATAGCAGAAAGTAGCTAGTTTTCACTAAGATAGTACAATGTATTTCTTTAGTGCAAGCCTAAGGATCTTGAACTCAATTTTGAAGACTGAATCAAGCCAACCATCCACTGGGATACTGAGAGAATTATAGTGATTGACTACAAGCACCTTCAACTTAACAGGACAGTATTGGAGTGACCCATGGAATGAACTATAAAAGGCTATTAAAGAAAAGTCTTCTGATTGTTCATTACAACCTAGGTTACCAAAGACAGCTGAAAAAATTGAAACTAACATGCCAATAACAGTGAAATTTCAAGACGTAATTGGTAGTTACTTGAAGGCAACCACTAAGAGCATTCTAAATTGCCTAACTGCAAACTAATGAGTTATACTGGAAAAATCTTACTTTTAATAGTGACAGAAAAGTTGCAGAACTGTATCCTTTAAAGGCAATATTTCAGTCATTGAGTGGCATTCTGAAAACTTGCCCATTTTTTATTCCAATTTAGTGATGTATTAGGTCAAAATCATGCTGATTTTTACTTACTCATTACTACATGAAGAATTTAGTCATTCTACAAGTTAAAAAAACTGAGAAAGAGAAAGCTAACACAAATCGCTGATGGTGTCACTGTAAATATAATATTGATCAGAGATATATGCAAGATGTTGCAATAATTTTTGTTGTATTTTTTAACTACTGACATATAAAATCATTCTGTTTCAATTTTGGAAACTATCAGAAGTCAAAACTTAAGATCTAGCTTCCATTTTCCAGGTCTAGGACTTAAGAAGTCCTAAATTCTAACTTCCCCCATCCGCCATGTACTCACGACAGTCATCTGGTTCATCCGATCCATCACCACAGTCATCCACAGTATCACATTTCCACCAGAACGGAATACATTTATCAGTTTTGCAACGGAACTTTGAGAAAAAGAAAAAAATTAATATAAAATTGAAGAACCCTACTCCTAATAATGGATTAGTGGATATTTAAAAACTCTGCAGGGCAGAGCAGCCTAGCTACACTCTTTATGCTAATGTGAACTGTGGTACTATCAGCGCGTTCCTCAATAGTGAATAAATTCACGACAAGCAGCAAAATGACCTACAAAAAAGAACATTGTTCAGGAAAACCATGGAGAAGCTCATGAATTTACATGTTGTCTGTGGCTGCCTTCTCACCACAACAACTGTTTAGCAGCTGCTACGGAGACCACGTGGCCTGCAAAGCCCAAAATAGTTATTAACCGGCCCTCTACAGAAAAGTTTGCTGAATGCTGAATAGGGCTAAAAATCATGAGAAATGTCAGGAAGAGGTATTAAACTGAATTAATTTTGTTAGTTTGCCTTAATTTAACAAATTATTTAATTTGAATTATTATTCCCGCCAACTTCAGTATTGGCCAACTACACACAGTGACCAAGAAAGTTTAGTCAATTTATTACTTATGATCTCAGACCACAAAATTTTCCTTTTTTCAACAAAATTCAGTTCCAGGCATACTTTCATAAATTAGAAGAAACTAAAGAAAATTATACTTTTGATAAAGAGAGGTCTTGCATCTGAATAGCTGCTGTTAAAAAAAAAAACAAGCAATTTAATAGATTTCTTCTGGCACTTCATTTTTTTTCTTCTGAAACTGAAAATATTAGATATTTTCTAAAAATAACTATTTTATTTTTGAAGTGTTTCTGTCCTAATTCCCCACGTGCATTTATCTTAGCATGTTGCATGTCAGATTTGTAACAGAGAAATATATAACCCAGGTTCAATTCTCTAATGAAAATGGACTAACAAGCTAAAAATTGGTTCATTTTAAATACTTTCTTCAAGTAGTATATAATTTGATGCTAGCCTTTACTGAAAATGTCTGGATATCATGAAGTTGATTCAGGGTGTGTGTGTGTGTGTGTATATATATATATATATATATATATATATATACACACACACACACACACACATATATATATATACACATATATATACATATATGTATATGTATATGTATATACATGAATACTTATAAGAGTATATTATATATTATATTTAGAATACTTATGAGAGTACATTTTTTTCCCTCAGTGGCAATATAAGAGGGAATAGAGCACTGTGAATCCAAAGGAAGTTCTCCCTCTTCAAATGATTTTCCCCGTGGCTGTGCTTGTTGTGGTTTTCATAAATTACCAGAGGAAAAATATTACTTCTATAGATAGTAACTGTCTAGGGATATAAGGCTAACTCTGAAAGCAATTGCCCTGAACATTAAACATTTGCAGTCATTACAGTATATCAAAGTACATTAGTAAGACGATTTCAAGTCTCCTGAGTATATTCAAAGTCTTCCCAATCAAGATTTGAAAAACACCTGAATACATATTTTAAAATTCACCAAATATTTCTGAATTAAATAAACACAAACTTTTGGAATGAAATATGACATAATAATTTTGGTTCACCATTACATTTTTAAATTTTTTTACTTCAATTTCATTATTAATTAGGACATAAAAAGGTTTTGGGTTAAGAGAAGGCCAGGGCAAAATGTATTTATTATTACTTTTCATGCTAATCCACATTTTATTCATTACTCTCAGAGATTTCTCTTTTTTGTGTTTGGGTTTTTTTTTGTTATGAGTTTTAAGAGTAACAAAAAATAAATGCTAAATATAAATATAAAACATCTTTCATGGTAAATGCTCTCCAAGACTAATATCTTCATAAAATAAGTTGTAGACTGCAATTATCACCCACAAAAAGCTATAAAGAAAATACTAAATGCATGTCTACTAAAATGGATACATGGATAAAATGCAGATCCCACAGGTAGTGATGTTTACTCAAAACAGGAAAAGTCTCCACCTAAAAATTAAGTTAATTTCTGAATATACTTTTAAAATTTTCCTAATTAAAATGATTTAAATGTGATACTTGAAATTGAGTTGGGAGTTCCTGTTGTGGTTTCAGTGGGTTACACTCCCAACTATGAGGATGCGAGTTCCAGCCTTGGCCTCACTCAGTGGATTAAGGATTCACTGTTGCTATGAGCTGTGGTGTAGGTCATAGACATGGCTCGGGTTGCGGTGGTTGTGGTGTAGGCCGGCAGCCGCAGTGCCAATTCGACCTCTAGCCTGGGAACTTCCATATGCCACAGGTGTGGCCCTAAAATAAGCAAAAAAAAAAAAAAAAAAAAAGATTTGTGTTATGAGAATTGGACCTAGTCTTAACTTTTACCAGAATTTTGTATGTTCATTTTCAATACTAATAGAATACTTATTGGTGTGATTTCCCCATTTAAATTTTTAAAAAATCAGTAATATTTAATTTTTTAAAAAGCAATAACATTGGCTAAAAACATTAGATAATAACAAATCAAAATCCCTTGGTAAGATAAATTTAAAATGAAACATTTTTATCAGAATGCTTAATGGTGTAATTCTGAAGGACCTAAATTATTTCCTTCATTTTAATATTTACCTCATTATAACTGTTTCTATGAACTGACTTTTCTCCAAGAAGTGTACAGTGCATCATTTTTTTCCTCCCATTACATCCAAAAGGAATCAGAAATAAAATGATTGCATAAACCACAGCTCTCACAAGGACAACCACTAATTGATTGTGCTAGCTGGAGTATTATTATTCATTAACATTTTCCTTAAAGATGAGGTAAATGAAGTGTTAACTCTTTTTGTTTTTCTAGGGAGTATTGATGAAAACAAATATCCATAATGTTTTGTTATTGTTCTGTCTTGCTATTACTGATTTTTTTAAATTCATGATAAACACTATTGGGGGTATTTAAAAAGTTTTAAATATTTCAGGTGTGTTATCACTGATATCAAATCAAGAAGTAAATTAGTCATAGGAATAATACTTTTCTAGGTTGACTTAAGTTTTCATTTAATTGACTAAGCAAATTTTTTGCTATTGAATACATATAGTTATAGGTTTTCCTTGTTCTTTTATGACTATAGAAAGGCTGATGTTTTACAAGCCACGTCCTGCTGTTTGAGATTTTCATCAATGTGTCAAGCATCTTCTGACCTTACTCTTATTTCCAGTCGGTTAGTTAGACTCACCACACCATAAGGGGCTGAGGCAATTGTCATTTTTCCTAAGTTACCTACAGCCTCAGTGTTGGGTCTCAACACAGTGACCCTGTCTGCTCCAAATCAAGGGATCAGAGGTTATTTCAGAATAACCTGGAGGTTAAATTGGAAATTCATCTAAACCAAAGGGAATTAACAGAAATTAGATTAAATACTTTTTTTTAAAAATGTGATACCTCCCTTAAATTTTAACTTTAGGAATAACTAGGTTGCTTATTTTACCTCTCACAGTGACTTAATTTTCTACTTTAAAATAAGGAATTCTGTTTAGGTAAATACTTAGAAGATTTTAATCCAAACAATATATTTTATAAAAAAAAAAAAAAAAGAGACTATGACCTGTGCTTTCTGCTAGACATCAGAACCCCCTGATGGCAGTCACTCTAATGGCACACATAATCAAGTGTATTCTAGTTGAATTACAGGGCTAGGATAATAACAACACTTACTATGCGCCAGGAACTTTTACATTTAATTTTCACAATAATGCCCTGGAAATATTATCATTCCCATTTATAGATGAGGAAATTGAGGCAACAAGAAGTAACAAAGGCAACATGATTCAGTCAATTTAAAGGAGAGTCAGGGAGTTCCCATTGTGTCTCAGTGGGTTAAAAACCTGACATGGTGTTCATGAGGGTGCAGGTTCGATCCCTGGCCTTGATCAGTGGGTTAAGGATTTGGTGTTACTATAAACTGCAGCGTAGGCTACAGATGCACCTTGGACCTGGTGTTGCTGTGGATGTGGCTGTAGCTGCAACTGCAGCTCTGATTTGATCCCTTAGCCCAGGAACTTCCATATGCCACAGGTACAGCCATTAAAAAAAGAAAAGAAAAAAAAAAAGCAGATCAGGATTATAGTCATAGCAAGTCTGGATTCAAAGTCTGTGCCCTTAAGCACTACACACACTGCTTCCTGGAAAAGGTTCAGTCTTTTTCATTTGTATAGTTCTTTGATGTATGATGCTCATAGGCATAATTTAAGAGGGAGGTTTAGTTAGGATTAATTTCTCTTTTTGAAAATAAGCACACCCTAAATGAAATTCAGTCTGTTGCCATGAAGTCACTACCAGAATTGGAAAACCAGCAGCAAATTCAAAACAGAATTCTAAGAATAAACTTAATCATTAAAAAAAAATCACGATTTCTTCAAAAAATTTTATCTTAAACAAGATAGTTACTGAAGTTTAACAAAATCAAATTTCATAACATCATATGACTTCTGTTCAAATTTTGAAAGTTATGAGTAGGTCCATGAAACTACCATTAAATGGAAAAATTAACATCTGAAATATCCTTACAGAAAATAATTACACTTTGAAGAAAAAGAGATTTCAGAAGGAAACTATTTAGATCATACAATTTTTCTATAAAAATACCTAGAAAATTACTTTTCACAAACATACTTTTTTCTGTATCACTTACTCCAAGGAATGGGAGAGGTGGAGATGGTGCTACAGAGCAGCTTATCTATAAATATTTTTCCTTTGTTTGTTTAAACTGCATATATCTTTGCTTTAACCCTATGCCTCAGTCAATTCCTGGTACCTTGGAATAGATCATCCTGATGATTCTGCTGTGCTCACTCATGATTTGCACTATTATTCTTTGTAGATCTGTGTAAGAACACTTTTCATTTTTGTTTTTGTTTTCCTTTTGACCTCTATTTGTACTTCCTAAGTTCCCATTTTAACAATATACATCGAATTGCGCTTCCTTTACTCTGTGACCCTATCTATCATGTATGGAATGTTTAATTTATGCCAAACAAAAAAACTGATGTTTCAAAAAACAGTTTAATAAACAAAACTCCAGTAAAACTTTTGTAACAACTTGCTCATATATGCCATGAAATGATCTCTACACTTCCACTCACCTGACTAGCTGTGCAGTTGGATAAGCAAGTCCTGTTATCAGCTGCAAGATAGAAGTTGGTGGGACATGCACAGGTGTGAGTCTTTCCGGGGGCTAAAAGGCACAGATGACTGCAACCTCCATTATTTATCATACAGAGGTGTTTGGAGACTACAGACAAGAAAGAAAGAACAAAAAAACAGGCCAATAATGTAATATGGGATTAGAGATAGGACATTTAAGCTTCTTAACTTATACTTTAATAGAACATTGTAATCAAGAACTCATCGAGATCACAAATATGATTTTATTTTGTTACACGTTCTACTCATCATCCTATGACATCTATTTTACCATTAAATAAGGTTAAGAATGAATTTCTACAATAGCAAGTATTTTAGTAGGAGAAAAGTGTCCATCAGAAAAATAAACAGAGACTAGAAGTATCTGGGAAGAATATATACATAGGTTTAGAAATATTAACATAAAATAAAATAATGAAATGATGATATACAACTAATAATACAGCGGCTTTGTTTTCTAAGCCAAAAATTTGTTTTAAGTAAAATAATTAAAATTTTAGTCCATAAGGCTGATAGAATTCCTACTAGACATATATTTAAGCAAACTTGATATATTTCTCATTTTTAGAGCCCAGAGCTACTTAACTATAGTTCCTTTACCCAGAATTCCAGAAACTGGGATCCTATAACTCTTTTGTAAATAAATTATTTCAAGAATGCAGTCTTTACTTCTCCACTACATGTACTATTGTCATTTTAGCTTAATATGATTTCAACCACTCAATAAATTCTTGTACTAGTTTTGAGTTTCTAACCATATCCCTCAACAGTAGTATTTGATATCAACTGAATTCATTCCACATGATTATACTAAATCATGAAATCTGGTAATCTTTCTCAAAAATAAATTACACTTAATCTTAAAGAAAATAAAAATGGAATGCCACTAAAAGATGTTGATGCATTTATGGAAATCATGGAAAGAATAATTACCATCAGGTTGTCTATAAGAATGATACACCTGGATATCTGTGATGGCATGCCATGAGTTAATCAGTGAGAGTCTGTCTGCTCCCGAGGTTTTATGGGCACGGCTGAGTGACTTGGTTTTCCCATCAGTCCAGTAGATGTAGTCTTCAAACAATGTTAGTGCAATCACCCCTGGAATATCTTGATTAGGGACTGTAATAGGAGATGGTAAGATTAATGTTCAGTCTTGGAAGACTGCCAGTTAAAATATTCAATACTACATGGGCTGACAGATACAACTGCTACAGAACTTCATGTGAATAATTGCTATGACAACCTGTCAGGCCAGCAAGGTTCTTTATTACCCTTTAAGAGAATGCAGGATCTGGCGCAGAAGGTTGCTTTGCTCAGCTTTAGCTTGGTTCAACCACTAGGAAGAAAATGAATGAAATTCTGCTCACGAGTAATGGCTGCTTCACCAGAAACAAATAACATCCAACATTTAAAAATATGTATGTATATCTCCATCCTTTTTTTTCTAACTTAAATCCTCTTTAAAGCCACAGGTCATTGTACTGCTTTCTCCCACTTTTAAATGGATTAAATTATATATCCAGGACAAAATGTCAATCTACCTGGAAAGAGAGTGACTATAAGACTACTATTAACTGTTTTAGTCACTGAGATTTTATGGGTAATTTTACTTGCAAAATAAGCAGGGATAGAGATGGAGAAAAATAAATGTGACAGATAACAATGCATCATGAAGATTTAACAATCATAAAACTGTTTAGCTGCAGATTAAAATTGTTTTATAATTATACCTTTATTATAGGACTGTGTTTAAATGTAAATAACAGATTGAGCATCACAAATGTAAATTTGTCATTCAAGAGATTCCAGGGTCCTATCAGGTAAATAAGATGCAATAAATTTGTTTAGTGGTTCGGAGTTAAAGAAATTTAAAATATTATAGAGGTTTCTTCAAATTAAAACAGAAAAGCAATAAATAAAGAAAATGGAAATTCTTTAATTTGCATAAATATTCCAATATATTTCTCTGTATTAATTTTCATATCTACTTTTAGAAACTCTGCAGAATGTTTCTTAATGGAAAAGGTTACTAAAAATCAGACAATTGAAATTTTTTATGGACTAGATTTTAATGACAGAATTAATGTTTAGCATAGTCCTCATTCAGCAGTAACTGAAAAATTATCAATATTTAAAGTATAATTCATTTATTCTGGGGACACTTACAGCCTTACTTTAAAATTTCTGGGTAAATTTATATTGTTAATTAGAAGTAGACATTTTTTTACCCATTTGTTATTTTTACTTAGATGGGCCAAATGTAATCAGGTAATTCATTATGACTCAGAGAAAACAGAGATAAAAGAAACAAAATAAGATTCCTTAAAACAAGTGACACTTTAAGCCATTCACTACTGTAAATAATGTAGTATTTGGCCAGAAGTCAATCTCACAACAGATACTATGTATATGAAGGATGTAAAAATCAAGAAAAATCAATGTGCACACTTTTGATGTAGATATACTCAAACTGAATTGTCTATGTACTCCCAAACATGAAGCCTGTTGCCACAATGATAAGAAGAAAATGAAAATTAAGATGTTTTACCAGAATATATCATGTCTGAATTACCTATACAAACTATGCCCATTCTCCCCCTTTGGCTATATAAGTTCATTCCTGAAAGATAAAACAAATGTGGCAAAATCTTAACAATTAGATAACCAGTGGTGATTGGTGATCATTATAACAATCTTTCAACATATGGGTATGTATGGAAATTTTCAAAATAAAATAAAAACTTGCAGGGAAAATTGAAAGCTTCAGAAATATTCAACCCAGATTTCCTTAGATGCCAAGGGAATGATTACATCATTAAACAGGGACTCAAAAGTTAATTGTCACTTTAAAAAAATTTCAGTCTATCAGAGATTCAGTTAACTTCCATACAAAAAGTGAAGTTTCTGCAAGAATTTGTCTATTAGCATCTCAAAAGGAGCAAAGTCTTTTTAATGATTCAGCCCTCTGATGATAGGAAGTAGGAGTTTGTTCCTCAGTGGGCAGGGGAGGTAATTCTGGTCCCACAATTATCAAACCCAAGTATCAATAGTTCTGAGATTGAGCAATCCCATAGTAAGACACCTATTTATATACCTATTTCATTTGATACTCACAACAACTCTATCCTGAAATAACCTCACTTTGTAGGTAAGAAAGCTAAGATCTGGAAAACATAAGTAGTATGACCAAGGGAGATGGACAAAAACTAGTAAATGAATTTACTGGCATTTGAATCTGAATCACATTCCCTAGGTGAGTTCTTTTGCCATTTGACCTACTAGCACTGACTTTAAGAAAGCCATCCTAGTAAAGAACTGAACTGTGTTCCCTCAAAGTTCATGTGTTGAAGCCCTAGACACCAGTATACCTGTATTTAAAGATAAAGCCTCTAAAAAATGACTACGGTTAAATTAAGGTCCTGCGAGTAGGACCTTAATTTAATAATGCTGATGTCTCTCTAAGAAGAGAGAGACACCAAGGGTGTGCACATATGGATTAAAGGCCAGGTGAAGCCGTAGCAAGAAGACAGCGAACTACAAGCCAGAGAGGAGGTCTCAAGAGAAACCAAACCTGCCAACATCTTCAACTGGTACTTCCAAATGCTAGAACTGTGAGAAAATAAATTTCTGCTGCTTGATGCTCTGTTTGTGGTAACCTTAGCAAAGTAACACAATTATATAAAACAATGGGGCTAATTTCAAAGCTCCATGTGAAAATCATTTTATTTAATTACTTGAATGCAATTATACTGTATTCTATTTTCAGACATGGGACAATTTAAGTACAGGGCAAATCTGCTACCAAATTTCTGGTAACTGCTGCCCACCCCCACTGAAACCCTCTGTTACTGGATAATCAGTATAAATGTATGAAGATCAGAAAGATAAACTCTCAGGGAAAGGATGGCACACAGCTGAATGTACAGAGCATGCGGGAAAGTCAGGTCAAAGTGAAGAGAAGTAATTTGCCCAGTGACTATCTGTTTGATTCAATTTCTTGATGGATACTGACAAAGAACAAGACCATCACTAGTAGCTTTATAAGCCCATGCCAGACCTGTCCATTTGTTAAATGTGCTTATTTCCCAAACAGCAAGCATCAAACACAACCACTAGAGTATTCCTTCTAGTGAAAATAAATGAAGTAAAGCCACAAACATGTTAACAAAAAGAAATTTGTTCTTATATATCTGAAACCACTACACTGACTCCAAAAATTTACTAAGAAATATGACACGTTCCCTAACACCACAACCAATGCCAATGAAATTCAAACAAAACAAACAAACACAAATCTTTACATATTGCCTTTTCAGCAGTTCACTCATAACTTGGCAGTATGCCTCATTTCCTCCTTAGGGCCTAAATCTCTTCACAAGGGTTATTTGACTATCTGCTTAAGTTTCTATGAAAAAAGGAGTTCCCTTCGTGGCTCAGTGGTTAACGAATCCGACTAAGAACCATGAGGTTGCGGGTTCGATCCCTGGCCTTGATCAGTGGGTTAAGGATCCGGCGTTGCCGTGAGCTGTGGTGTAGGTTGCAGAGGCAGCTCGGATCCCGCGTTGCTGTGGCTGTGGCAAAGGCCAGCGGCTACAGCTCCTGTTAGACCCCTAGCCTGGGAACCTCCATATGCCGTGGTGCGGCTCCACATAAAGGCAAAAAGACAAAAAAACAAACAAACAAACAAAAAAGTTTCTATGAAAAAAAATGCTATATATTAACTGTTGAATGATAAGTATAAATGAATGAATGCTGTGTTTGTTCATCCATCAATATATGAAGATTTCAAAACTACATTGATAGTAAATTAGATGTTCTGAACCAAAGCATTACACATTTTGATCAGAAAAACATTCCTGATTCTCAATGAGAAAAATAAAATTATTTATTTTTAGTTATCTATTTATTTCTTTAATTTATTAGTTGTCTATTTATTTATTTCTTTTTACCTTATTGATGTGTGTGTATCATCTGTTATATATACAGCATATATACATACATATGTATTATATATAAACACCTATAAAACAGAGTAAAAAAAGATGTCTTGCAATGTAATTCGGCAGTTAGTAGAGCTGACACAATAAACAAAATATATATAAAATATAAACATGAAATGTGATGGTATGAAAGGAACATTTAATAAACACATTTTTACTAAAACTAAGATGTTGTTGTTGAGCTTATGGAAAAAGTAGTCAATGTTTTCTCAAAATGATAATGGTTATCCTTTTTAAGAGAGAAACAATACGATCCCTTGTCATACCTAAGATCGCCTTTGTTTAATTAAAAGAGCAATGTGAAAAACAAATTTAAGTTTCCTTTCATTTTACTGGTATTCAGTAGACACCACGAAAAAAAAAAAAGACAAAAAACAGAACTGTTGTGTGGGCTGAAGTTTAACAGGTACTTATTAAATATTTAAAACCTATTTTAAAGCTGCTTTCTGTAGTTAGGCCTCTATTCTGTGAAACAGCATTATTTGTTGTACTGTTTCCAGCATTCCACTCAAGCACAAGGTTCTGAAATTTTATTTCATAGACTAGATGTATCAGAAGAAAGGAGCTGATATTCAGCAAAAAATAAATCAAAGAAACACTCCTTTGTGGAGTTTTTCCCTTTTAGTCAAGTTGGATGGTATCCTGGTAAGGTTTCTGGCAATTATGACAGCTAGAGAAAGTACAAATTCAGAATATGCTTTCAGCTTAACTGTTGCCTCACAGTTAGAGATATTGTTTTACAATACCCTTGATTATTCATTTTTTGGGATAGCATTTATCATGCTGAACAAGTAAATTTCCGGATAATACCAATCTAATTTTATATTTCAGACTAATCTACTTTAAATGTATAAAAACAAAATGCACAATGACACAGTACTCATCTTCTATTGAGTTAAAAATCTCATAGCTGGTGTACGGGTAGAATATTACATTGGGATAATGGCAGATTCAACAGGGTTTTGTCTAGTGGGTTAGCACTTAAACAGAAATTTTACTATCAATGCTCTTTTTTCCCCTTATTTCTCCTCCAAGATTTACGATAAGGATACAAATGTTAAAGCATTATATTATATGTAGCATTTTGAAATTTCATTATTTAAAAAAAGTTATACATATTTTCAAAAGAAAAACAAAGTTTACAGAACACAACCATGAAATTCACTAATTATTTTTATGAAGGAATAAAAATTACAGGGTAACTTGAATATTGATTTTTTTTTCTTTTAGTTAGAGAATTTATGTTTTGTCTGGAACACCCGAATGATCCAATAAGGTCAACCTGGCCCTCACTCTATGACTGATAGTTTGAAAACAATCTCCTAAAACTTTAAAGTTAACAAGCATATCAAATAAAATATTAAATTCTATCATCTTTTGCTTTTTAATAATTTTGATATATTTTAAGACTCTCCCATTTCTTCTTTATTGGTGTCATTGCCCCAAGTAAAGGCTCACATTCCCTCACACCTGAAAAATCGCAAAATTGGTCTAAATTTTTTCATTGTTTTTAAACTCTTCTGACCCCTTTATTAGACAAGCTTGTTGTAGTAGAGAACACATCTTTAAATAATTGAAAAGAATTTAATTGAAAGAAGTCAGTCTTACATATAAGAGGTTATATTAATTTTTTTCTTATTTACAGAGGTGTGGCTAAGAAACCAATGGTAGTTTTTTTCCTAGATTTGTTACCAGAAGCTGGTGAAAGCTATAGGTAACGAAAAAGAGGCAGCTACCCAAAATATAGGACATTTGGTAGAGGAAAACAGCCACTGCAAAACCACTGAGGTTGAGCATGGAGGGAAAGGAAATGGATATTCTGAGTTCTTCCTTCCTCCACTGTTGGAATCTCCAGCCAATGCTTGCTATGGTTTAAATCCAATTTGAGGGCCAGGAAGTAAAAGAGCCTGAATGATGCAGTTCCCAGAAATCAGCCTTCTAGCATTTGGGAGCATGACAAGAAGGGAAGCTAGGATAACTAGAACTATCTCCAGTTAATATTTCCAATATTTTTTCCATCTTACCTAGCTCTTCCCTGATCCAAAACCACCAATGACAGCCATTCCCTAGGCAATACTGGGCAAACTATTTAGCTTGACTGAAACATCTGTTCTCAGAAAAAAGATCAGGATGTCCACTAATCCTCTATTCTGAGAGACCCTGACACTAAGAACTTTGACTGGCATCTTTCCAGAAAGATAATGTACAGTAAGGTAGGCAGAGAAGCCAGGGCATGACTTAAGGGAGTAGAACATGAAATCCAAAAAAGAAGAAACGAAACAAAGAAAAACAATTAGCATTTAAAAACTGAAGTGTGATTAATCAAAGACTACAAAAGTGTGTAGGCTGGTAAACAGATGATAAAATTAGATGATGGTGGAAAGCGGTTAAACATGTCAAAGAAAGTGGAAGATTCATGACAGTGGTGAGTATGTAGGTGAATAACAGTTTCTAGTTTATGAAGAGTAATGGAGAAGAGTGGGTGGAAGGGAAAATGGCCACAGCACACTAATATCCGGAGAATGACTGCTGAGTCAATAGCTTTCGCTACACAGGCCCTGTCAAAAAGAGTATGCTTTTTGTAACCCCTTTGTCAGTAATTATGCATCCCCTTTGGTGTTATTGCTTGCAGAATTTTTTTTAACAATTATTTCCTCAAAGCCATCTACAAAAGGCTACAAGATGTTCCATTTAACATTTGCCTCTATAAATGTTACTCCTTAATACAACCCTGCTTAATGGAAATGGTACTACAGATAAAATTCCAGGCAAACGGATCCAAACTCCATTATTCAAAATCAATAAAAGCATTACATATGGCAGAAACACTAAGGACAGCAACATTACCATATAGTATGACAGACTACTCCAAAATTTTTTTCCAGTAAAAATACAATCTTTCCTTTTTTTTTTTTTTTGTCTTTTTAGGGATGCACCTGCGGCATATGGAGGTTCCCAGGCTGGGATCTAATTGGAACTACAGCTGCCAGCCTACGCCACAGCCACAGCAATGTGGGATTCGAGCCATGTCTGTGACCTACAGCACAGCTCACGGCAATACCGGATCCTTAACCCACTGAGAGAGGCCAGGGATTGAACCCGCAACCTTCATGTTTCCTAGTGGGATTCATTTCTGCTGCGCCACGACCGGAACTCAAAAAAAATGTATATATATATATGATCTTTCAAGAAATTCATTCACCACGGAGACCTTGAAGAAGAGAAAAAATAAAGTTCTTCTATTTGTCACATGTCATAGTGCATAGCAAATACTACCTGGGAGTCTGCTATATGAGTCTGCTTTTTGAATACTGAAACTGATCAGATGTCCAAACAAAAGTTTTAAGTTCTTCCTTAATGCAGCAGTTTATATTGGGACACTTAAATGTATAACTTTATGAAATAAATGTAATGTATGATGGCAAAATATAGAAATTGGGGAGTTCCCTGGTGGACTAGCAGTTAAGGATTTGGTGTTATCACTGCTGTAGCTTAGAGTTTGATCCCTGGCCCAGGAATTTCTGCACGCCATAGACAAGGCCAAAAACAAAAAACAAATCCCAAAGACTGAAGTTGTTTAGAGCTCTTCTTTACATTAAAGCTGTTATTAAAAGGCTGCAAGTGTCCTTTTCTGGTATTCCTTGCTCCCCTTTGTCTACCTTGTCACCTCAAATAATATGTAATCTCTACAGATTAGGAATATTCAGTTTAATGTAACTTAATCCCTTCCCCTCCCTCATCTATATATCTTTAAATTAATCATAATATAGGGTCAAAGATGGCCACTTTTAATATTTACTACCTAGAAAGAGTATTTATACCAATGCATGTGAGTTTATAAAAATACAATGTATATTATAGTTGATGTATTTTGAAAACTAAACTATGGCCATAAATATCTTCTCTTGATGATGACACTGCTCTCCAATCACTGAAGTAAATAAAACAAAACTGCTTCATGCACTTAGTAAAGATATATCCCAGTTGCTCTGAAATTCTCTGAACTGTCCTACTGCTGATGCAAACCTTCATAGGTACTTGGAAATGTATCTTCAGAGCTGACCATCAGTACTAAATTTAAGAGTTATGACATCCCATATACACATGCATTAGTAACGTGTTTGTAGTGAGTCCTAATGAAAGCTGACGACTTTGCAAAGCACTTTGCCTTTGGGACAGATAGCAAGTAGAGCCACTGACATGGATTTAGCATCTGGTCTTTCCACAGTCTTACAATTATAAATATGCTTCTAGAATAAAAACAGAATATGACAGACATTTTCAAATGTGTTCTGCAGTCCCAGGAATAATGAGGGGTAAGTTAGTGAAATGTGGTACAGTTTTCCTCCGCCGCAGTTTCAACCTCAGTCAATTCCTTTAAGAAATGTGAGAAAAACTACCAATTAATTAGCCATCCTATTTTATAGATATAAATATTGAACTATAGCATGGCAAAGCAACTTGCCTAAATTAGAGAGTAACCTGAACTAAAACCAAATCTAATACCTAATGCTGTACCAGATCATATTTGGGATGGATAACATCGTTAAAAGTGGCTGAGAACTCGTACTAGGGTAACAGTTAAAATTATATTTTAAAAAGTATATGGAACGTATGTGACATTTGCAAAAGAATAATCTATTTAAACATAGATACCATTTCATGTAACACTCTATAAAAGGGACAAAAGTGAAAGACATGACTGACACTGAAATTCTAACGTGTTTTAGAAATGGCAGTTAATTTCAATTTATTTTACTGGTTCAGGAACATTTCTGTAGTAACTGAATTGTATTTTGCTCCCTTCCATTAACTTTTATTGTATTGTAAACAGCAGCACATCAACACCGTTGGCATAAAATAGCCTGTGAAGTCTACTGTTTGTAATGGACTGTGAATGATAGGGAATTTTTTTCAAAAGTACTAAAATCCAATATCTTACCAAGAAAGAAACATTCTAGAATATTGTAAAACTGGATGGTGGTGTTTATTAGATTCTCCTCTTTTTTTGGTGAGCTTCAGTGGATATTTACATTTTCGAAAGGCCTATATGAACAGCTATACAGTTTCAAGATTTATGAGCACAAAATACTCCCTCTATCTTTTTCAGTGTACCCTCCCTTTTTATAAAAACGAAATCTTTTTAAAAATATATTTTTGCTATTTCATCAGTAGCGTGGTGAGATTTGCATACTTTCCCCAATGTTAATTAGATGATCACTGCATGGGTTATGAATTGGATTTTTAAATCCAAACACAGAACCACCCCCTCACAAAAGAAAACTGGAATCCCAGAGCAATAAACAATAGAGTTGAACTATAATACTGACACTTCAATATAAGGATTTTCAGATCTACGAGTACAGAAAAAAAATGAAGAGCCATAGTCTACATAATTGCATGAAGTTGTAAACACACTTTTCTACAAAATAAAAGACAGTTCAGTGATAAGCTATAGTTTAGAATCATACCCAATGATTACTCTTCTGAGAAATAAGCAGTTATTAGTGTATATTTTTCCAGTATGTTAGATAGAATATGTACATGGCCAACTGATTTAACACAAGGTTAAATCATGAAGTGATTCAAAGAAGCGTATTCTGGAACAAATAAAGTTTAAAATTCATTGTCAAACAACATTTTCTTAGCTCACACTTTTGTTATTAAGGTTTACAGAGTATTTTCAGTCTTTTGGTCAAGTAACTACCTCTCACAGATATCTCAAGTTCAATGGCAACTCACAATAAATGAGGAAAACTAAACCTGAATTTATGTGCTTTGATATAAGCAGTAAAAATGAAATCGTGGCTTAAACATAATTTTCTCATATTTAATTTTCTTTTCATCAAATGGAAATCAGAGTATCTAAGCTAAGGAAGATATGCAGAATTAGGGCTGAAAGTTTTCTCTGGAGATATCTGTAACTTACTTTACAGACATTTCATTCAGAGCATACTATACTTTCCAGAATGCATAAAATTAATGACAAAACATCTCTGGCTAGGGTAAAATTTTAGAAATTCTGTGATATGAATTTTCAAATAAGATTTAAGTTTTCCCACAGGACAAAGCAAATGTTAGCATCAAAATGTCCCACTAAAGCAAAATGTACACTTTTAAGAAACATGATTATTCTCTTCACACCTTCAAATAAACACAAAAATTTTGGATTTAATGAAATGTACACTTTAGTTACAGTAATTACGTTCTTATGACTTGTTTTAATTTATTTCTCATATATACTGCCATTTATCTATGTCTACTCTTTACATCAATCTGAAGAAATTCAAGTATGGATATACCTTTATCTGTATATGTGCATTTATGCTATAACTGTTGCTATTAGAAACTATACCAAGCAGACAACAAATCTTCAGCCAGTCATATGTTCACAAGCATGAGGCTGTGTGGAAAATGGAATAGGCTTTGGAACCATTTAGATCTGGGTTTAAATTTTGATTACAAGCTGTTTGACTTTGGACAAATTATTTAATCTCTTTACACCTATTTCCTTGCCTCAAAATGGATTTAATGATACATCTCGGAGTGTTCACTGATGGAATGACTAAAAAGCATGTATTACATCAATCATAATTTCTTGAACCAATAGATTTCTAATAAAAGTATTGTCTTTATAAGGGGATTGTTCCAGTAGTACCACAGTGCCATAATAAATAAAATAGTACATGCAATACATCTAATACAACATCATGTTCGAAAACATAGGTTTTCTCCTCTCATTGATTAGATAAGTTCACAAGTACTCAACTTTAAAAGATGTTTATAACTTTTGCAGTAATGAACAGGGGAAACTGAGACTGGATGGGCAATTTGGGATTTTCCTTAAGGATATATATCCGATTTTTACAGGTTTTCAAACCCAAGAAATTAAAACTTTGGGATTTGGTGAAACTTCTGAAAGTGATCCACCTAACTGGAGGCCTAGAATTTTAGTTCTGGAATTCCTCATTTATGCCATTTTCCTTATACCCTTATATCTATTGATGAGGTAACTGAGATCCAGGGAAGCAATCTACACATTTCAGGGTCAAAGAACTTTCTACTGTGGATCCCACCTCATGCTACCCATAACCTTAGCTTTCCCAAGATTCTTTTAAGATGCTAGGAGTTTTCTTTCCCCGTCTGAGAAGATCTTTTCACTTTAAGATTTGTGCTTAGGCAAAGGTTTATGACCTAGTCAAAATCAAAGCCTAAAATTCTCAGGAAGGTTGTGGTTTGGGGATGGTAATAAATCAGTCCCAAATATATAGACCTGCAAGAAGAATATTATTATTTAGAATCATTATGTTTAAAATATATTAAGAATCATTCTAGTTTTGTATAAAGAGAGATCTTAACTTAAAAAACTGAACATTTAAATCTAGAGACTACTCTGAAGTTGCCAAGTTTCTCATTCGACATGTTTTATATCTCAAGAGATTGTAAGAGGAAAGAGATTCACTAATTGCAATCTTTCTTCTAGGGAAATTACCTGGTGTTCTGAAATACACCAGGGAAATATATAATAGTGTTTAACCATATCCTTAGAATTTCTTTGATGTTAATCCTTATGTTAAATAATGAATCTCTCATCAAAACAATTTTTCAGGTACTATCTCTAAGTTATGCTTAGTTTAGTACTTTTAATTTCTTTTAAAAATATATAAATATGTGTGAAATTAATAGGTGATCCAAACGAGTTACGTACCCCTAAGTAATATAAATTATTCACTTAATATTTGCAACTCAACCACCGATATTAAGCTATTTTAAGTTTATCTATCTTTATTCTGCTAAATAATTATGGTTTGTAACATTTTATCCCCATTCCCACAGCTGTAATCACTTCAAGTGGTTCCTCCTAAAATATTTTAAGAGCCTTTAAATTGGTTGCCCTTCTAGTGTTTTTCATTTTCCATGCTGTTGTCAAATTTAATAATAGCACTCTGTCAACTAAATGCCATCAGTGGCTCCCTATGACCTAAAGAATAAATTCCAAATTACTTAGCATACAAGACCTGTCACGATCTGGCCCAAATTTGCCCTTGTTCATTTATTGTGATTATCTTCCTCTTATATGACTTGAAGCTTACAAATTGTGTAAACCCCATGATGTTTCAAGACTCTATTACATCTTTGCACATGCTGTGCCCCCTATGTGATGAATCCTTTTCCCCATATGAAGAGCTTGTTCTACATCTCTCATATTTTTCAAAGATACCATCACTTCCCCAAGGCTTCCCTACTTCTGCCTGCATTTGGGCAATATTATAGATATACCTCTAACCCCAGTCTAATTTATGTCTTTACCTGCACATCAGTTTTTTTTTCCCCCATCTAAAATGTATGTGATTTAAAGGCAGGGACATATTCATCTTTGTAGCCCCAGAACCTCACATAATGAGTGGCACAGAAAGAGATATCGATAGATGCTTGTTCAACGAATGAATGAATGAGTGAGAGAATGGGCAGATCTAAAAAAAGGCAATGAGATATTTTAAAAATGAATAATGAATGTTTGATTTAAAATAAACTATCTCAGTTCTCCAGTAGTATGCATAGTATTCTATGGTATTAATATATCACATTATTAAATAATTATTGGAGTAAAAAACCAGTAGAGTAATATACATAGGCAGTAAGGAAAGAGTCACATGACTAAGCCTGCACCTAAATGTTCTCAAGATAGCATACTGACTAATTCTCTCTCTTTTATTTCTTGAATTTTACGATGTAGTGTTTGGACTTAGTAGGAAGGTGGGTTAGGGTAGAAGAGTTAGCAGAGAGAGATGGCTATAAATATCAAGGAAATTGCAAGTTGCACGTCCTTTGGAAGTAATCTGATCCATTGTTTAGGGCAAAGAATTCGAAACTTTTAGAAATTCTTAGGCTGGACAAAGAATACTAACTTAATGCTTCATTTATGGAAATACTGCTAGCTTTAAACCAGAACATATTGGGGGCAAAAACCTCTTCTAAAGTCATACACATGGTTTAGCTTTTCTCCATTATTAAAATTCAACTTTTGAAAAGGAGCCATAATTTTGAAGTTTTCATATATTCTCAAATTACTTTGCATGACTGACACATCTCCATCTTTTGATAAGCTCTAGTTCTAGTTTTAATAAATGAATAAATGGGAACAATAATACAAGTCTGGCTATGAGAGAAGAGAGGTGAGGGACCAAACTAATACAAAAGTTATTATTGTTATAGATGTCTCATTTTTCACCTCCAAATATATACTTAGAAAACCAAAGAATTTCTTATGCCTTTATGTGGTAAATACAAAGAGTAGAAAAATTCTATTCCTCTTTACAAACATGGCAAATGAATGACATTTTTCTTTGGCTGTGAAACTGGCATAATTGAAGCTGTCTACAATTAGTAGCTCATTAGTAACTACCAGGTAATTATTGGCTTGCATTCAGATATTGGCAGATGCCTAACAAGAAACTTAATGAATTTTTCATTAGTCTTTCTGAGAAAGCCTTCAGGAGAAAACATTTCTGAAAGAAACAACTCTCTCACTTTCCTTTTTTCCCCCCTTGAGCTTCAAGGTATTTTCAAAATCAAATTTTACAATGTTAGTAATATCATACCTGAATATCTTTCAGCCAAATATCTTACTCTTTAGCAAATTGTTTCACTTCTCCTTGCTATATATGTTCATCTACCCAAAGTCACCACCAGTACCATGATTGAAAGATATTTCATTTACATGCATTTCATTTTGTATTAAGTTTTCAAAGCACTAGTTACCCACAAATCTGACATAATTTTAAAATATCGAGAGAAGATGGAATCAATAGTTTCTAATAGTTGTTTTAACTACAATTAATTTTATTCAAAGGGCCCAAACAAAAACAGGCAAATATTTAAGGCTAGAATATATTTTAATATTCACCTAGCTAACTAAAAATTGTTTAAATTTTATTGTACAGTGAAATTTTGGCACAAGGTGAAATATTCACAACAATGCAGTGCTTTATAGACATTGTAAAAATGGCTACATGGGGAAAATATTGATTACTATGATAAAACTTTCAATTATACATCTACAAAAATGTTACATAACATTTCATTATTGATTCTTCAGAGGAGCTATAACTGCTGAATGCTTAAGTTTAATTTTTATTTGTCAACATTACTTTTGCTGTAATTAAAACACTAAAGTGACCTTTAAATAATTCTTCATTCCAATTGCATCCTGATGAGTTTGTTTATAAGTGGAATGCCAACACTTAAATAATGACTCATCCAACTACACCTGGCATACTTCAATCTTCCTACCCTTTAAAAGTACCCCTTAAAGCTTTCTGTCATCACTTTTAGTTATAAGGATATATTTGTTTAAACAACACTTGAGAAGGACTTGGGTAAAATTATTAAGTGGTGGACCTGAACAACATTTACCTCTTTATTGCTTATTTTTAAATTTTATTTTATTATGGTATAGTTGACTTACTGTATTATATTAGTTTTAGGTATATATAGCATAGTGATTGAATGTTTTTTATAGATTATATTTCATTTAAAGTTATTATAAAATACTTACTATATCCCCTGTGCTGAACAATCCATCCTTGCAGCTGATTTATCTCCTATATAGTAATTTGTATTTTTTAATCTCCCACCCTTATCTTGCTCCTCTCCACTTTCATTTTTTATTTTTTTAAAACTCAGTGGCTTCATCCTTCTCCACACTGACATGCATTTGCAGGACCTTACCTGACAGAATTCAATTATCAGTAATCCTCTCTTCCTTACCATCTCACCGTTCTCCTTCCTTTAGGGACTTTGAAAGCAACCATTAAGCTAAAGCAGGCTAAAACTGGACAGCTACGTGTAAAAAAAAATGAAATTAGAACACTTCCTAACACCATACACAAAAATAAACTCAAAATGGATTAAAGACCTAGATATAAGACCAGATACTATAAAACTCTTAGAGGAAAACACAGGCCAAACACTCTCCGACATAAATGACAGAACATCTTCTCAGATCCACCTCCCTGAGTAATGACAATAAAAAGAAAAATAAACAAATGAGACTTAATTAAACTTAAAACTTTCTGCACAGCAAAGGAAACCCTAAACAAAATGAAAGGACAACCCATAGAATGGGAGAAAACATTTGCAAATGAATCAACTGACAAGGGATTAATCTCCAAAATGAGAAAATCTTAACGGACAGTTCTCCAAAGAAGACACACAGATGGCCAAAAAACACATGAAAAGATATTCAACATCACTCTTTATTAGAGAAATACAAATCAAAACCACTATGAGGTACCACCTTACACCAGCCAGAATGGCTATCATCAAAAAGTCTACAAACTAAATCCTGGAGAGGGTATGCAGAAAAAGGAACCCTATCACACTGTCGGTGGGAATGCAAATTGGTGCAACCATTGTGGAAAACAGTATGGAGATTCCTTAGAAAACTCAAAATAGAAATACCATTTGATCCAGCAATCCCACTCCTGGGCATCTAGTCAGAGAAAACCATGACTCAAAAAGACACATGTACTCACTGTTCATTGCAGCTCTCTATACAATAGCCAAGACATGGAAACAACCTAAATGCCCATCAACAGAGGAGTGGATAAAGAAGATGTGGTACATATACACAATGGGATATTACACAGCCATTAAAAGTAAAGAAATAACAGCATTTGCAGCAACATGGTTGGATGGACCTAGAAATTATCATGCTCAGTGAAGTCAGTCAGATAATGAGATACCAACATCAAATGCTATCACTTACATGTGGAATCTAAATAAAGGACACAGTGAACATCTTTGCAGAACGGATACTGACTCACAGACTTTGAAAAACTTAAGGTTTCCAAATGAGACAGGTTGGGGGGGTCGGAGGAGGCACTAAGGGTTTGGGATAGAAATGCTGTAAAATTTGGTTGTAATGATTGTTGTACACCTATAAATGTAATAAAATTAATTAAGTAAAAAAAATCTTAAAAAAAATCTAAAGCACGCTAAGCTTACTAAGGCTTATTTGGGATCACTGTGAAACTTTACAAAATATTTGAAGACAAAACACCTAATAACCAAGGTGACACTAGGTAACTACAGATTACTGAAAATTCATTCCTCTTTTTTATTCTGGTAAAAAAAAGCAATCTTTAAAAAGATACCTATATTTAAAATATTTTGAGTGTTCATGTGAATTACTTGTGGTTTCTGTTAAACCCATATCACCTTTATCTGTATCCCGTTCTTCATTATGTCTTCTTAATTCCCTCATCCTCAGCTATTTTTTTCTCTAAATCTCGTCCCTAATCCCTAATTGTAGCATTACTTCCAATTCTTCATTCAGTTGTTTTATATTTAGAATCTCAATCAAATCAGGGTTATGAAAAACAAGAAAATAAAGTATTCATAGAATTTTATATTTGTTCTTATTTAAATCATTTCCTACATGATACTCTAATTTGAAAGCAGTTTTAAATGCTATACTTTGTTGCAATTGTTGATTAGATAATAATACATTTAATCATGTATATAGTCTAATTGAAAAAATTTAAATATTACTTTAGTCTTTAAAAATTATATTTTCACTTAGTATTTTTTTAAAACCTACTAGATTACAATAGGCATGTTTTTATAATCAAATAGTCTTGTTTCAATTTAATTATGATATGTGTACATATTCACTTATAAAAACGTCATTTACTATAAAAACTATAAAAGTGCAATGAGAGAAAACACTAACAATGTCAAAATGGTTTTTATGCACGATTATAGAAATTCTGAAAAATATATCTAATTCTTTCATACCAATATTGTCACAAAGGAATAATTTTAAATTAAGAAATATATTTGATGAAAGTATATAGAGTAAATATATATATTTTTCTAAATAATTATTTTATGCACTGGTAAAATACTGAATCATTTGTGCTACTGGACCAACCTTTGTGTCTGTGAGATCCATCCATGTTGCTAAACTCAATGTGATTTTCATCAGCCCAGTAGAGTCTGTGGTTGACATAATCTATTGTTAGCGCCATAGGTCTAGAAATCTTGGTTTCTATGACAATACTCTGATTGGTTCCATCCATTCCAACACGGCCAATGTGAGGATACTCACAGCAGTCAATCCAATACAAATACCTAGAAAAGAAAATCAATAACCATGTTGTCTATAGACACAGAAAGTAAAACATCATACAATATTTCTATTTGTTCAGCTACTCCCAGATTATTTTATCTCTCTAAATTGTAACTTGTAAGAAGCCTGCTTCAGTGCAAACTTATGATTTTCTATTAAACATATAATACACTTTTAAATATTCATATAACTTTAGACATGTTTCCTTTTAGTAAACAATTCATATATACAATATTTCTGCAAGTGTTAAGAAATGATAGATGCTTAAAACTAAAGATGTAAAGCTTTAAAATGCATCTATAATGTTAGTGGAATAACTTATCCATCCATCTATCTATCTGTCTGTCTGTCTATCTATCTATATTTATCTTCTGTTGTTTCCTATGAAAACTTCAAAGTGAATTATGGAGGAGTACAATATATATGCTCCAATTTCCACTGTTCAGTGTAGCTGCCACTAGCCAATTGTGACTTTTTAAACTTAAGTTAATTAAAAATTACATAAAATTAAGTGAAATGGATTGTTCCTCGGTCACACTAGCCACTTTTCAAATGCTCAATAACTACTCGTCTGTTGGCTACCATATCAAACAGTGTAGTTATAGAGCACTTCCATCTCACAGGAAGTTCTAGGATGGCACTGATTTAAATTATGTCATTGGAAGTTCTAGAGTAGGATATTTCAGTCAATGGAACAAACAAGTAAAACGAAAAAAAAGTTATGTTGGTACTAAATCTTTTATTTTATTTATTTTTAATGATCTTTATTTTTTCCATTATAATTGGCTTACAGCGTCCTGTCAATTTTCTACTGTACAGCAATCAGCAATGTGACCCAGTCACATTATATATATATAATGTGTAATATATATATATACACACATTATTTTTCTCACATTATCCTCCATCACAAGTCACTAAATATAATTCCCAGTGCTATACGGCAGCATTTCATTGTTTATCCAAAATCTAATTGAGGTACACAAAAATATGCTAAATATATAGCATATATACATATATATATATATATATATATATATACACTAAAGCATATATATAGATATGCACTAGTTTTGAACATATTTTGATAGTC
This sequence comes from Catagonus wagneri, assembly GCA_004024745.2. Classification (NCBI taxonomy): domain Eukaryota; kingdom Metazoa; phylum Chordata; class Mammalia; order Artiodactyla; family Tayassuidae; genus Catagonus; species Catagonus wagneri. The sequence continues at coordinate 11,503,677 of PVHT020000521.1, read as the reverse complement.
TCAAATCATCAGGTACTAATAGATGTTAAGCCCTTTAGAAATAGACCACCCCTGAATCTTGGGAACACTAATACAGCAATTTTTTCTTAATAAATGTGATCTGATTATGCCAGCTTCCCTCACACATGATAGATATGACCAAATTTACTTAAGCTTACATACTATTATTTTATATTTTTAAGAACTGAATATAAGCAAATGAACTGTTTAAAGCAGTACTTCAGTAACTTCTGTAACATTAAGAACATATCCAATTTAGTTTAATTAGACACAGCCTTCATATGTCTACTCAGCTATTTACACGTCTGCTTTTGCAGTTAAAATGTTTCAAATGTAAAAATAATTTTCTTCATTAAATGCTATAAGTAAAGTATAAATTATTGGAAGTGAATAACACTTTTGAGGTCATTAAATTATGAATTTTAAATGGTCACACCTCCATATAACAGCAAATCTAAGTTTTTATTTGTATTCTGAGCTTTATATTTGGCCAGTCTTATCACCATCTTGAATCAAGATATCATGAAGTAGAGGAAGAGTATATTTCATGGAATCCAACATCTCTTCTTCACTCTCAGTATGTTCAGTAAGAATTTGAGGTCTTAAAACCTCCCCCTGCCCTTCATATTCTTCATTATTAGACACAAACAGACTTCTCCAAATTACTTCCCACTACTGAAACGTGTGACTTGAGCTCTAATTGGAGCATTTATAGTCCCACATTTTCACTTCTGTGCTTTTGTCATATCATTTGCCTTGCTCATGCCTTTTCAATCATATAGATATTTTCATTCAGACATAATTCATATTTTCTCCTGTTTTCCACAAATTCTTTGTGTTCATATTTTTTTCAAGATAGATTGCAAGATTAAATATATTTGAGAAACGCTTTGTTAAGCAAAGTAAGCATCTTTTTTATTATAGGACTTATCAGAGTTTCAATATGTTACATGATATAATGATTCTCTAAGAGGGAGCTGCAATATCCCTTCTTTATCACATAGTTTTGGGTAACACCATGTATTTTCCTAGAGCAGGTTACAGGAAACACACTCAAAAACTGTGCCCCTTCTGGTCTACAGAATTTCTTTATCATATATATAATTAAACAACACATATATCATGCACAAAGCAGTATAAGGACTGTAGGTTCTCAGTCCTCATAATCAGAGAACCTAACTCAATAAATCAGTTGGTGAAACACCTCTCATAAACCCCAAAGGCATTCCTAAGACAATTGAGAACCATCCTAAAACAACGATTCACTATGGCCATAGTATCAGATATTGCCTAGCACTGGAAACACAGAGATAAATAGATGTTATTTTTGCCTTCAATGATATCTCAGTGGACGTAAATTACTTAAGAATAGGGTTTTATCTATTACCTCCCCTCCTTCATGTCATATATATCATTGAAAAACTGTGTTCAATAGCTGTTTACGAAAAAAAAAATGCTTGCATAAATTAATAAAGGAGAAGAATGCCCATCCTGGTTCTCATTTTTTTTTTTCAGCAACAATAACAAAGATCTCTCAGTGTAGACAGTAGTGGTGAGTGTAAAACAAATGAAAAAATTAAAGCATATAACAATAATACTATTTTACCATGGAGGCACAAAAGAAGGAAAGACAATTTTATCTAGATGGAAAAAGGTATGAAAAAAATCTCGCTCTCACTAGTAGTTCTTTGAACATAAATCATCTTCAAAACTACCTTATAAATTCCTCAATAACAATGATCTTTTATCTATTTCGGAATTTAGAACAAAGTATAACTTAATTACAGACTTTAAGGCTGCAATAGGTCTTGAAGATCACGTAGATTTAGGCCTTCATCTTATTGATAACAGAAACCATAAAATATTACGAGCTTTGCCCTAGTTTATTATGATAGTAATACAGTTGGAACAAGGGCTCAAGAGTCTGGATTTACAGACTAGCTTTTTTATGAATTTTTTAATATTTAAGATAAAATTCATATTGCAATAATGATGTTGACTAGCTTTTTTTTCTTTTTTCTTTCTAAGAAGCACTATATAGGGTCTCAGAAGCAAAAAAAGGCTTAGAAACCTAAGTTAACTTGGGTTCAACTTCCACGTCCACCTATGTGAACTGGGCACTTCAATTAGCCTTCTGAAGCCTAGATTTCTTTATATGTTCAGAAGCGATAATAGCAGTTTCTCCTCAGAGTCACTGTGAGAATTAAAAGAGAGAACCCAGAAAACAAACTTGGAACACTGATGAACATATAGTAGTATTCAGCAAATATTAGCTATTATTATTTTAGAAGCACAGTACATGCATTTATATTGATTTAGTGACATCAACCTAATAAGTTATCTGTTGCATATGGATTGTGTGTATGTATGTTATTACATGATTTGACTGGATTTTATTATAAGTGTTATTACCTGATTTGCCTACTTAAGTACTCATCAGAAGAATATTATGACAATTTTCTACTGTATTGAAGGAAAGCATAGTTGGTACTCAGTACAAAGAACCTTCATAAGCTCAGAATTTATTGTGCATCTCTCCTTAGTGGTAGCTAACTTCTGATGACTAAAATTCATTTCCTTTTCCATACTTAAGCCTCATTACTATGCATTTAAATTTCTTAATAAATCTGTACTAGATATTCTGGTCATTTTAATAGCTAAAGTACAACCTCCTAAATATCATCCGAGTACAAAATTTGTTGTAAATAATTAAGGCTGAAAAATGAAAATTTCAGTGAAAATGTCAAATAGAGAGTTTTAAATTTTACCCTTATAACATGAAATATTTACCTAAGATCAGACACAAAAAACCTCAACTCCAAATAATATCTATTTTGCAAGTTATAACCAAGAGTAAACAAAAGAATGTCTTGTAACCATAACAACAGGCTTCTATGATTCCTGAGGATGTCTTTTATAGTTGAATATGATACATTATATTTCTTTAAAACAAATTAAAATAGAAGTCTTCTCTCAGCTTTCACTTTTTTTTCTGAATTCAGGAAACATATTTCTTTCAGCTGGAATTATTTCTGATTTTGAATTATAAAATTAATTTTTATATTCATTCCCCGTGTGTTTTTGCCTAAATATGGGATTACAGGCTTAAAAATTGGTAGGAAAATGGTGGGGGTTTTATGTCCCTGTTTAGTATAATGAAATAATTGTTTTTCCCCACAGAAATAAAAAACTGAATTTTCATCCCTGGTGTGCCTTTTATTCTCTCACAACAAAAGTTCCCTTATGACTCTTCTCTTTGAAATATGCAGATGATTTTTTCACAAATATATTGGTTTGTGCATAAATGCAGTGCAGGTACAATGCCCCTGTAACTACGATCCTGTGTTCTGTGTATTTATTCTCATAGCCCATTTATTATTTCACTTAACAATGATTTTAACAGTTTCTATGTGAGCACAAATCATAATTAAGCCATGGCTGTTATGCTCTTAAAGGAATTCACTTCCTAGAAGGAGAAAAACATTTGCACGAACAATCGTCACATAATTTTATGTGTTCAATATATACTGACTACACTGAGCACAACTGGGGAATGTTGCACAGAGGAAGTGATATTTTTTATTGTTGTTGGAAAAAAACAGGAAATTATTTCATCTGGAGAAAAAGCAGAAGGGCATTCTAGAAGAAAGAATAGCATAAGATTTAGAAGCATAAATGTGTCTTTTCCAAGTTTATTTGCATTTCCCATAACCATATTATCAATAACGGATAGAGACTCTGAGTATATAAAGTGTTCTTCAACACGCTCTCATTAAAGTATATTTCAATGTCAAAATAGCACCTAGTATTATTTTCTGTGATATTGCTAATAGGCTACTAGAAAAGGAAAATACATTTTAAAATAATTAAAAAATAAAGCATGCTTGTCGGAGTTACTGTTGTGGCTCAGCAGTAACAAACCGACCAGTATACATGAAGCCAGGTTTGATCCCTGGCTTCACTCAGTGGGTAAGGATCTGGCATTGCCGTGAGCAGTGATGTAGGTCGCAGACAGGGCTCAGATCCGGTGTTGCTGTGGCTGTGGTGCGGGCCAGCAGGGGGTGGATTTGACCTCTAGCCTGGGAACTTCCATATGCCATGGGTGCTACCTTAAAAAGCAAAAAATAAATAAATAATAAAAAAAAGTAAAAAATAAGGCATGCTTGTAATGATTAGGCGGTTTTCTTTACTTCTAAAAAACTCATTATCTATATAATTTAAAATTTTATAAAAAGGTGATTAAAATTGAAAAAAAGGTTTTTTGTTCTTATGCCTTGTTTGGATAGCTCTTGGAAAACATGCTCATGATCTATGATAATTTTTCTACTGGAAACTCCAATGTTATATAATAGGGAAAGCAGTTGACTAAAGTCTGGAAACTGGATTACATTCCCAGTTTAATATAGTATTACCTAAATGATCCTGAGAATGTCACTTAGCCATGTTAAGTCTGAATGTTTGGTACTAAAAGTAAAAGTGTAAGAATATAAATAAATACATCTTTTTCAGAGACTCTGAGTAAACAGTATAAGCATCTAAAGTGATAAAACGCAGAGATAACTTTCTATTTCATAGAATGCTTCTTCTATCTGCCCCTTTGCCTCTGTTCCTTATATTCTGGGGAAAGCATTTTTCTATTTCCCTGCTTGTGCAGGCTAGAAGCCTTGTATGTGTTGTTGTTGTTGTGTTGTATTGTGTTTTGATTTAATCCTAGCTCTTTTCTACGCTGTAAACTGAACCAGTATCACAGTTCTACGATTACATATATTTAGTTTGCTCCCTTTGTATGAGTTCTCAATTCCTTAGACGTGTCATGCTCTTCTACAGCTCTTTCCTTTCCGAGAAAGCTTCTCCTTTTCCCTGAATTACCTCCTGCTCTGAAGTGTATGACATCACCTAGTTAATTCTTATATCAACAGTCTTGTCCAAGAAGATGTCACTGACCTCAACCGAGATAGAAATATTTTCTGCTTTTTTTACTTTGAGTTATTGCATTGTACAATTATTTGCTCATCTGCCTAACCACTGGACTGTTAAATACTTGGAGACAGAGATTGTGCTTTTTATTTTTGTACTCTTACCTAGAACAGAGCCAGATATATACACTAAATGCTACCGAAATATAAGTGGAATAAATGAATGAGTAGATGAATTTCTTTTCCGTTAACCAGTCATATGACATGTTCACGTCAGTGTCTATCATAATGTTTTTTTGTTATGCTGAAGGGGTATCTTAATCATCCAAAACTATAAAATTATGTTTTGCACAGTTTTAACACTAACAATATTTTCTATTCTGACATAGAAAGTTTCAATTACATTTTTTAAATAGTCCTGCAATTTAAGTTGTCATTTTTAAAGTAAGACTGCACAATATTTTAGACAGTTATGGCATTTTCACCCTGAAGCTCATCTCATAAAAGCTAAAATCCAAGTCACCCTATTGTCTCACTCTAGGGAACTTGGAAAAGAGCATGAATGAAAAGGTGTCATTAAATTTTATCTGTTAGAATCTGTTTACCTTTTATGTGGCTTTAATTGTTTCCTAAAAAGATCTAATTTTTATGTTTCCTTAGTTATAACATAGCATTTCATATCATAACTCAAATATTATTTAAAAATGAAATCAAGGGAGTCTTCTGTAATAGCTACAATAACTTAGTACTTCAATTTTAATTGACATTTTGGTGGATGGGTTTATGTTGATGATAACTTAAGATTGCTTTCAGTTATGGGGTAATAACTGTAACCTGGGAGAAATAAAACTTTAAGCCAGTTTCAGCTGTGCTCACTAGGCTGGGATGCAGCTTTTGCTTTATAAATAGGAAATTCCACAATACTGTTATTATTAATTGGAGTGATACATTCATTTGGAAAATGAGGCATGAATATTTTGAAATGAGAAGTTAAGATAGCCACACAAAGGACAATGGACACACTAAAATAAGTATCTCCTGATAAAATTCTGAAGGAAAAAATATTCATATTTTTATGAATGAATGAATTAAAATGATAGTCAAATTTACTATATCTGGCCACTCTTTCTTGAAATATCTATAAAAACAGACTCTCCTGTGACTCTGTTTTGGTTAAAATAGAATTAACACTGCTGTTGCTATGGTAAAGAAAATATTATAAAAAAGTAGCAGAACAGTTACATAATTATATAGTGAAAAGTTAAAACCTCAAAAATAGAGTAGTATTTACAGTACAAGTTTTCTACTATCAGGTACTGTTTTTACTCAAATTAATGTTTAAAATTAAGTTCCATGCATACTACAACATAATCAGCCAGTTATAAACATTAGAGCTCAAAAAACAAAGATACTATATATTAACAAGTGCAAAATCTAATTATTGCATATGGTATAATAAAAGCAGAGAGTGATCTGGTGAAACATTTTATGGGAAACCTCTTTAGACAGCAGAAAGTTTAGAATACTAGAGTTATCATAATATTTATTACTACAAACGTGTCCTATTTTTAAAAAGCAAATTTTTTTCTAAATTTGTTATTTTAACATGCATATTTGGTAGGTTGAACTTCTACAGGGATCACTTTGGAGTATGCAATCACTGTAATTACAGTACAAAAAAAAAAATTTAAAAAAGAAAGACATGCCTTCTCTACCTACCAAAGCAACATCATTGTAAGTGAATGATAATGTACTTTGCTATGCAGCAGAAATTGGCACAACATTATAAATCAACTCTAATAAAAAAAGTAGGAGTTCCTGTCGTGGCTCAGTGGTTAATGAATCTGACTAGGAACCATGAGGTTGCAGGTTCCATCCCTGGCCTCACTGATTGGGTTAAGGATCTGGCGTTTCCGTGAGCTGTGGTGTATGTAGGTTGCAGATGTGGCTTGGATCCCGCGTTGCTGTGGCTGTGGCTATGGCAGACAGCTATAGCTCCTATTAGAACCCTAGCTGGGAATCTCTATATGCCGTGGGTGTGGCCCTAGAAAAGGCAAAAAGACAAAAAAAAAAAAAGTAAATTAAAAAAAAAGTGAATGATAATGATCATAATCTATAGAACTTTATTAAACACATACTAGACAGCTTTGACATCCCTTATCTGAAATCTCCAGCCCCATGTCCATGATCCTTATGATGACTTGTTCTTCATTCTTACAGAAAAATGCAACTGGAAGACAACTCCGATACAAACCTTTCCCACTATGCTTTTCCTTCTGAATGTATGGGTAATTCAGCCTCTTATTTATTATTCATGGATACTACCTATGTCTCCTGCTCTAAAGTAGTTCAGAAATTACATCATCCCTACTCGTGACTACTACAAATATGGTGAAACACCATCCAAAAGTTTGGGCTTCACCGGTCTTTCCTGTAAGACGTAAAGGCATTAAAATTGGATAAATCTGTATGTGTCATCCATACCCACAATACATCTATTGATTAATTAGAAAAAGTTTTTTTTAAAATTTAAAAAATACTTTCTCTAAAATTCCATCATTTTAATTTCTTTCTTTCACTGTGACGTTCACATTTTTGATTTCTCATGAAAATTTCTACATATTTACAGTTTTCATTGATTCTCATGCTAAAACTTACAGATCAAGATTTACCATAATGAACATAATCCACCGTCTTAATCTTTAGTTTAAGGTTTTTAATATGTGTTACAAACCCAGCGCGAGGATCTAAAGACAGGTCTCTGGGAAACTTCAGCCTTTTGCTAACGAGTATAGTAGGGTATAAGCCATTGAGTTTGGATACTTCAATGATCCTTTTTTCTGTGTCAGACCAATAGAGGTTTTTTCCAATCCAATCGACAGCAAGGGCATTGGGGACAGCCGTGTTATGTACTACCTAAAAAAATAAGAATTTAAAAACTGTGTAAATGCCTAGAACAAGAATTAAGCAATTGCTTTGATTTTTTTTCAGTGATGGAGGATTATATTTAAACGTTTGAAAAGAAATTTAGATAAGCACAAAACAGAATAATTTACCTAATAAAATTACTTGTTTGTGAGAAATTGCCTAATATATAATCAGACCCCTAGAAATTTCCCATGGATCTAAGAAAGAGATTCCAAAACAGAAAGCTACTGGATGGTTGCACAGTTGTCAGTCACATTTTCATTATAGTTTACTTGTCCTATCAAAATTTTGGACAAAAGTTGTATCACAGACCCAGACATACACATACAAGAAAATGCAAAAAAATTCAATGTTATTAATAAGTAACAGGTTCTGGGGTAGATATCAATAGCATTCATCACTCTCCCAATGCATCCTGCCCTATTTAAATTATCTACTACAAGGAGAAAAAAAAAAAAAAAAACACAAGCGAGAGCACACATTAAATATTGAACCTAACCAAAGGCAAATAAGAAATTTCTCATGCAACTGCTATGCTCAATTGTAATCTAGGTCAATATCAAATATAATAAGGATAAAGGCTCTGTCTGTACAAATATGCTGCATATAAAATACCTTATAACAGTTATTCTGAATTATCTGCACCAAACCTACTGATTGTTTTGGCACTGTGTATGTACATTTTAAGATTCCATTAATATTTTCAAAATTGACTACTTCCACCAAAGCTTTCTATATGATATTATAGATGGCTACAAAAAAGTTAAAGTAATTGATGGGTTCTATCTACTTGAATCTGAACTTCTTTATAATATATTTTACTACATATATACAGTGCAAATAATTTTTTTAAAATTCAAGTTAATATAGAAATGGTGCCAAGTCGTTTATCTCTAGAATATGACGTGTATTTAATTCTGATGCTGTCTACGCAGCACATTCATGATTTTACACATATTCATTCAATGACTGCCATCTACATCAAATTAATTTTAATAGTGCAGTAATTTTAACCTACAATTGGATAATTAACTTTTTCAGTTACAAATTCTCAGACTCAACATTCCCCTTTCTATAAATTAACAAAACTGAATCTCAGGCACTAATCATTCAAGTCAAAGCATCCATCACATTTTCTAGGATTCTGAATAAGGTTCAAAATTTTATTTACTCATTTTGATTTTTAACTTACTTAAGTAATAGTGTTATAATGAAACATAAGGATAAAAACCTCCAATTTCATATTTAAAATATATATTAACTTACACTATACAAAATGTAAAATTCAAACCAATCTAACACATTCTATGAGTTGTAACATTACCACCAAATAACATTTTATATTCAGTTCAACCACAACAATAAGCTATTCAATAATCCCATCCTTGTAATATACAGTTACCTTAATATCACTTCCATTTAAACACATTCTGTTTATGCGACTGCCATTTGGTCGGCTAGAATCAATCCAATAGATAAATTCTTCTCTGTAATCAAAGTCTATACCAATAACATTGTTTAATCCCTAAAAAGAAAAAAAAAAAGAATATGTTTGAATAGTAGTTAATTGGAAAATTTTTAAATGTTTTAGGAATTCATAAGAATCACTATCTCCCTTTGAATCTAAATAATTACAGATTTACAGTAAATAGCATTTGCGGCCGATTCTTTTTAAAAGCAACATAGGTTTAGATTTCCTCTACACCATACTCTTAAGATGTTACATAATTTATTTGAAAATATTTTCTAAGTACAAAAATTTTTGTAGATATTATAGTTAACGGTTTAAGTATCTAGCAATGTAGGAAAAACTGCTTTTACAGAGGTAAATGAAAAAATTCTCACTTTAGTTTACTATTAAACACAAATCTGATATCATTATGAGCATATATCTAAATTAAAGGTGATCTCTGGATAGACCTCTGATGACAGTCAGAAAAGAAGGTTTAAAAATTAGATTTCCCACCAAAGCCTTTGTCTCAAAAACATAAAAATTAATCTTTTTCTTCTCTTTTTTTCTCGCACTTCAAGTGGCCCATTAGGCAATACAGTGCCATATTAGATTTTATAAGTTACAGACTCAGGTGAGTATTTGAGTAATAGGAAATGTGTAGTCAACATCTTTGTATTCCATGTTGTGGAAATGTAAGGAAATCCCTCCCTTCAGACTCATGATTAATGAATTCTTAGCAGTTACAAAACCAAACATAAATTTAGCTGATGGGTTTCTGGATGCTTTGGTTTGGCAGTTTCACCATTTAACTGATTTGATTTCAGGATGGCACATTAGGATTTAGGAATCGTCTTAGATGTTGAGTTGTTCAAATGATTGCTTGGAGGTTGATTTAATTCTGACCTATTTTTAGGGCTCATAGATTGACTACCCCAATGAACTAACAGAACTTGGATCAAGATTTCAAATGTGGGCCCTGGAGGATGAAGACTAAGGGAAGGGTTGGGGGCAGGAAGGGGGAACGTATTCAGAGCACTCAGCAGTTCTGAACAGGTTTCTGACCTTCAACATCTACCTGTGGTCACCCTGGGCCAGCAACCCTCCTCTCAGCTAACCTGGATAACTTTTACTGTAGTTGATGCCTAGGGTTCCTGACTGAGGCAATTCTTAACAGGACTTTAAAGATTCAGATCACGTACAGGAGGTGGATCAAGATGGTGGAGGAGTAATACCTCGTGCTCACCTTCTCCCACTAAGGCATCAAAAAAACACATCTACATGTAAAAAGACTCGAAGGGAACATCTACTGAATGCTAGCAGAGGAACTTAAACCTCCAAAAAGGGCAAGGAACCCTTGAGATAACTGGGTAGAACAAAAGAAAAAGAGAGGAGAGAGAAAAGGAATCAGGACGGGACTAGCATTCCTCAGAGAGAACTGTGAAGGAGAAAAGGAATCCACACCCTGGCAAGCCACTTAACTGACAGAAGGATCAGTCGAGATGGAAGGATCTCAAAGTTGCCTAGAAAAGCACAGCAGCTGGACTGAAGAGGGCAAAGTAGAGTGACAGCCACAAAGATCATCTGAACCACCAGCCAGGACACCACAGCCTGAGATGCTCTGGCGGAGAGGCTGGGCACTGAGACTTAGGCTCTGGAGGTCAGTCTCAGGGAGAGGACTAGGGTTGGCTGTGTGTGGGGAGCCTGAGAGGCTAAGGAGTAGTGCACCACAGGTGGGGGAGCAGTGTGCTATGGGCTGTGGAGTGGAACACCACAGCAGAGGGAACCCGCGAAAAGGTCTGGGCCCTTTTCAGGAAAAGCAAGGTGTCACTGTTAGGGAGGGTGAGAGGAGGAGGGGCAGACCTCCACAGGAATCTCCCTGCACATTCGCGCTCAGGCTCTCAGAGGGTGGGGCTCCTCTGAGGCAGGCTACGGGTGGCAAGAAGCCACTTGCTCTGACTACAGAAGACTAGGCACTTCTTGTGCAGGCTGTGGGTGGCCAGGAACCTCTTGTGTGGGATAAGGGTAGCGCGGGGCTAAGGGAGATGTGCTGCCTCTTGCATGATATACCGGTGGCATCAGGGAGACCATCTCAGAGGCCAGAGGGAGGCCACCCCTTGGGGGCCTGGGAGTGGGCTCTATCTGTGGCCCCAGTCACCTCAGGGCTTGGCAAAAAAAAAAAAAAAAAAAAAGGGAATGAAAATAAGCACCACACATTTTTGCTTTCATCCTCCTGGGAATACACGGGCCCTGCAGCTGCCACTGCCCAACGTTCTGGGCAGCGCCCAGATGCTTGGTCACTGTCTTTTCCCAAGACACTGCAACTAGAAGCAGCCTGTGCAGCACCTCCTCTTTGGGGTAAGTGCTTCTTGCGTGGTTTGCAGGTGGTGGGCACAAACCACCACAGTTATCTGACTCTAGAAATGAGCATGGCCCGCCACCACTAGGGGTCTGTGAACAGGCACAGTGTGGCCCCCATCACCTCAAGGGCACCAAGGAGGAGGGCACTGTGACTGAATACCACCTGTTGTTGCTCTAGCACCCCTGGGAGCACACCGGCCCTGCTCCTACCAATGCCAAATGCTCTGGGCAGAGCACACACCCTTGACCTCTGTCACTTCCCAGAATCCTGCAACTAGGAGCATCCTGTGCAGTACCTCCTATGTTAGCTAAGTGAGACAGGGTGCTTCTAGTGTGGCCTGCAGGTGACAGAGGCAAAACACGACAGTTATCTCTGACTCCACAGGTGGGCACTGCCAGTTACCACTAGGGATCCCCAAACAGGCACCACCTGCAGCTCCAATCACTTCAGAGGAGGGCACTGTGACTGAACACTACCTATTGTCATTCTCACTCACCTGGGAACTCACACAACCTGCTGCCACTATTGCCAAATGCTCTGGGCACCTTGTAAATCTGCCTAGGCTCATTACCACTTCCCAGGGTCCTATAACTAGGAGTAGCCTGTGCCACCTTCCTGCAGGTCCTTGCTGCTGTTAAGAGCCCAGCAAACAGACACTGCCTCTATCCATTGCCTCCTACTCCCTGAAAATACACTCAGCACCCTGGGGATAACATCCTGCTCACACCAAAAAGACAACACATCCAAACTCCCAAGCCAAAAATAAATAGTAACCCCCCCCCTACAAAATACAAAGGGGCACTCCTGCATAGAAGCAGCCCTCCAAGAATATAGTTTGGCTTCCCAAAACTCAAAGAAAAAGAAAAACATAAGCAAGATGAAGAAGCTGAGGAACCATTCCCAGTTAAAAGAACAGAATTCATATGAAGCAGCAAACAATGAAACAGACCTCTGCAGTCTGACAGACACTGAATTCAAAAGGGAGGTAGTGAAAATACTGAAGGAATTAAGGCTGAATATCAAGGAATTAAGAGCAGATATGAACAGTAATTCAGATTCCTTTAGGAAGGAACTAGAAAATATAAGGAGAAACATAGAAAAGTTAGAAAATCCACATGCAGAGACGCAAATTGAGCTAAAGGCACTGAAGAGCAGAATGAATAATGCAGAGGAATAAATTAGTGACTTGGAAGACAGAAAAATGCAAATCACCCAATCAGGACAGCAGACAGTAAACCAAATGAAAAAACATGAAAGCAATATAAGAGATCTACGGGATAATATAAAGTGGGCTAATCTACACATAATAGGAATTCCAGAAGAAGAAGAAAAAGAAAAGGGGATTGAAAATATATTTGAAGAAATTATGTCTGAAAACTTTCCAAATCTAAAGGAAACTGATATCAAGATTCAGGAAGCATAGAGGGCCCCAAACAAGTTTAACCCAAATATGCTCACACCAAGACACACTACAATAAAAATGGCAAAAGTTAAAGAGAGCATTCTAAAGGCAGCAAGAGAAAAGCAAAGTGTTAGTTATAAGGGAACCCCCGTAAGGCTATCAGCTGATTTCTCTACAGAAACACTTCAGCCCAGAAGGGAGTGGCAAGATATATTTCAAGTGCTAAAAGGAAAAACTTTGTAGGCTAGAATACTCTATACAGCAGGAATATCATTTAAAATAGAAGGGGAAATAAAGCATTTCTCCAATAAACAAAAACTAAAAGAGTACAGCAATACTAAACCCATTCTAAAAGAAATACTGAAAGGGATTCTCTAAAAAAAAAAAAAAAGACAGAAGTAAGAAGATAAAGGATGGAGGAAACCACAATTGCAAAGCAATCACTTGAAAAATCCAGCATACAGATCTAAAATTAAGATGTTAAAAAAAAAAGACTTCAATATCATAGAATGTGGGGAAGGAAAGTAAGAAAATATAGATTCTTTTTTTTATTTTAATAATGTGTTTAAGCCTATATGACTATCAGGAAGCTGTTAAAATACTTAAAAAACAGGGCAACCATGAATCAAAACCAAACATTACATTCACAAAAACTAAAAAGAAAAGTACTAAAGCTTAAAATAAATGGAAATCATCCAGTGAAAAAAAGAAAGGAGAAACATAGAATCAACTGGAAAACAAGATTTAAAATGGCAATAAATACATATCTATCAAAAACCTTAAATATCAAAGGACTGAATGAGCTAATCAAAAGACACAGAGTGGCAGATTGGGTAAAAAAAGGCAAAAATCTACAGTCCGGTGTCTACAAGAGACTCACTTTAGGGCAAAGGACATGTACAGACTGAAAGTGAGGGGATGGGAAAAGGTATTTCATGCCAATGGACAAGACAGGAAAGCAGTAGTTGCAATGCTTATATCAGACCAAAGAGACTTTTAAATGAAGGCCATAAAGAAAGACAAAGAAGGACACTATTTAATGGTAAAAGGATCTATTCAAGAAGAGGATATTAAAATCGTCAATATACATGCCCCTAATATAGGAGCACCCAGATACCTATAGTAAATACAAACAGACATAAAAGGAGAAATTGATGGGAATACAATCATAGTAGAAGACTTTAATACCCCACTCACATCAATGGACAGGTCCTCTAGACAGAAAATCAATAAGGCAAAAGAGATCCTAAATGACACAATAGAAAAGTTAGACTTAATCGACATTTTCAGGACATTACATCCAAAAAAAAAAAAAAAATCAGAATATACATTCTTCTCAAATGCACATGGAACATTCTCAAGGATCAGTCACATACTGGGGCACAAAGCTAACCTCAACAAATTTCAGAGTACAGAAATTATTTCAAGTATCTTCTCTGAATACAATGGCACGAAACTAGAAATCAACCACAGGAAAAGAAATGAGAAAAAAATAACCACATGGACACTAAACAACATGCTACTAAAAAACCAGTGGGTCAGTGAGGAAATCAAGAAGGAAATTAAAAAATACCTCTAGACAAATGATAATGAAGATTCTGGCAAATACTGATTTCTTTCTTCTCTTATCTGAGCTAAATATAGGGATGATGGCATTAAAAATCAAAGATCCGTATGTTTCACTTTATTTGGCTTAAAAGGAGCAATTTCTTTTTCTTTAGCTCCAGATTATAAAAATAATCTGAAATAGCCTAACCTCACTATGCCAAGATCAATAAATGCAATACACTTCTTAGTGACAGCATTGCTAATCAACAATGTTGATTATAAATGCTAAAAAAATGCAACTAATATTCAGTTTCAGATTCAAAAGATTCATTAAATATTTATTTACATGCTAAAAACTGGAGGATGACTTAGTACACATAAGCATTTATATCTAAGAAACTATGTAAAACCAATCAAATTTCTAAAACATAAATTGAGTATATTCCAAGTTCTGTAGAAGGTTTAACAAATTCATTTCAAGAGTAGTCTACAATCTTCTTTCTGTTCAAATGCTTTTTCCACTTGAAAAATAAGGTAAATAGGTTACAGTTCTGTGATGGCCTAGCAATTCAGATGGGTAAATTACTCCTATAGGGAAAAAAGTAGAGAGAAACTTGTCTCTGAATTGAGCAAAGATTTACCCACAATCCCCAGTCATGGCAGACTTATCCTATTCCTTTCTTTACAGTAATCAATTTAGTTAATGAAAATCCAATTCCACACTTAGCAAGTCAACTATTTAAGTTAAAGCTGTGAATGCAGAGAAATTGAAGGTCTGAATTCTGACACATCTATCTAGACAAACTGGTCATTTTTTTGCAGCTTTACTCTTAATTCCCACAGAAAACAGTACAAAGCTCTCTGCAGAATCATATGCAAGGAACATTAAAACAGCCAAGGGCACGGTCAAAATAGTATCTAGACTCTATAGTCATCCCACTGGTTTCAGAGTTGAAAATTGGTTTCATCAAAATCCTATTTGCTTCTTTTATTTCTATGGCTGAAGTTTTGCACCCTTCGGTTCAAGATGATTAATTTAGGAAATTGTGTTTGTTTCTCTATATAATTTTATTGGAATAAAAGGCACTGCTAGAATTGAATTGGGTAACATATTGGAAAGCTATTTGATTAATTTTCATTTCCAAAATCCATGTATTAAAGTACATTTTCTAAATGTATTGTATATATTTAAGTTATAGCTGTCCTAGTGTAACTATGTTTTAGAATATATAGGTTAAAAAATCTACCAGTTGTTACAAGCGTCATAAAATCGTTACTGAATATAATAAAGAGAATTAAATTTAACATATTAAGGTAAACTGTTCTTATTAATTGTCTACACAAAAAAAATCCAAAAAAAAATTAAGGCAAGGAAATCCTTTCATCTATTCTGATTGAGAGAAAATGTGGAGAGACAAGCACTGATATTATCTACTTCATTCTGCATATGCAGGCAAAATCTTTGGGGGAAAAAATGATTTTTACTACCTAGAGCTCCTTGAAAATTTCTATAATGCTGTAATGAAATTGTGGTAAAAAAAAAAGTTTCCTGACAAAAATGATGTATTTCAAACATCCCAGAGGCAAAATTTTAAGGCCTGACTTTTGTTTCTTGGATCTTTATATCCTCACTCAGTGTCACCACTTACAAATGCTCTCCAACAACACAGGTGTTCAGTGTCTGCAGGTACTTCCTCATCTTCCTCATCCCCTCTTCATTTCTATAAACTACACTAAGAAACTGTCTGAAATTCATCCCCACTTAGGTCCTAGTGGTTGGCAATGAAGTTATTATCACCAGTAAAAAAGCACTATAGGAAAGTGTTCATTACAATGTCTGGTTGTATGAAATAGACTTACATAACGTATACAGAAAAGAATTATTTTGTTCCATTAAGAACAATCTCTGATAGGAATTCCCATTATGGCTCAGGGATAAAGGATCTGATGTGGTATCCAAGAAGGGGTTCAATCCCTGGCCCTGCTCAGTGGGTTAAAGATCTGGCATTTTTGTGAGTTACAGTGTAGGTTACAGACGCAGCTCAGATCTGGTATTGCTGTGGCTGTGGAGTAGGCCAGCAGCTGCAGCTCTGCTCCAATCCCTAGCCTGAGAATTTCCATATGCCACAAGTGTGGCCCTAAAAAGGCAAAAAAACAAAGAAACAAAAAAAAAAAAAAAACAAGGGGTGGTGGGGTAGGTAGCAGAAATATTTTGAGCCATAGATTAGGAAAATAAATAAAGCAAGAAGCTGCCATTGAGGTTCTGATACAGTTCTTTCATGAAGGTAACAAAGATTGTTACTATATTAGTTAAATTTGTGATTCAGCTAAGCTTATAGAGTATTCTGGAAAGAGAATTTTCTCCCTTTGAGATAGTGAAGGCTGAAAGGAAGAAATACTAAAAATAAAATAAAACCAAAAACAAATCTTAGTAAAGAGAACATAAAAATATCCCTTTTCCAGAGACCATACAGGGAAATCAATAGCTTGCACACCAAACTTTGAAGGTAGCGAAAGGCTCACAGCAGGTATGGAGACATATTCTTAAGAGAAAGTGACAATTTTCAATATTGTGTAAGTTTAATATAAACTTAAATTTACACTGGGCAGGAAGAAAATAAATTAATGTAGAAAACCATTTTGGAAACAAAAACTTTTCCATTTTAAAGTAGTTATGCAAATTTAAACCTTTTCCCTCATCTCCTAGGTATCACTCATTTCTTATGGAAATAGTCATCTGATTTTTATATTTTAAATTGACTGTTTTTACAAACAACATGAAAATATTTTGTTTAACACAATCTCGTAAGGTGAAGAACTAGAGAAAGAGGTAGTATGATACAGTGGTTAGTGGTGGCACACTCCAAATTCAAGAATCTAAACTTCATGGACATTCCTGAATAAGACAAGCACATATGTGGTAAGAAAGTCTGAGGGCTCTGGTGAGTTGAGAGCATGAATTCTATTTGAAAGTGTCAGCTGCTGTGCAGCTTGGACTGTATCCATTCAGGCATTTGAGCCCAGCAATGCTACACATTTTAATTTTTTCATGAGTAGCCAGAAATCTACATTTTCACGTGGAATTTTCATTTTCAATGAGAAACTAGAAAATCTTTTTTAGGAAGAGTCAATATCATACTTGCTAATGAATATTTACACTTAAAGTATGACTAACTTCTTAGGCAAACTGAATGAAACTCTAACAACAGCAGTGGAGGATCTCATGAGTGAGTAGAAAAAATATTTTAGTTAAGTATTTTTCATGTTGCTAAAAAATCACTGCATGAATGGCCTTCTTCATCTTATGCTCTAGCTTTAATGATCTGATTTTATGCTATAATAATTCACATTTCTATCCTGTCATAAAATGGAAATCATTTCTTTTCATTTCAAATAACATATATATAAATAATCTCTGGCAATAGAACTTAAAAATCAAAATGGATCAGAAGCCCAGATTCTCTTGAAGTGAATGGGTTGCAGGATGAAGAGGGTAGAGCTCAATATATCCACCTCATAACCTTACATTTTAACTATGATTGGATTACAATCATACTTTTGTTCCCTTGGTAATTCCAAATTTTAAAGGCTAGGGATCATCAACCCCATTTTATTCCTTAGTTCTAAGAAGAGAAACATGAAGTTCTGGAAAAGGTGTTTATTTTAAAGCTGGGGTGGAGGGTACAATTTGGTAATGCACAGAATACCTTGAAAGAGAATTTTATACTTTCCCTAATCTAGCTATTCTTAAGATAGTTTTTTCCTTGCATTAATTATAGTTTGCATCTTTTACTTTGATATGGTGTGATGTGACAAGTGGAGGCATCACCTGGACAATTCAAGCAAAAGAAGGTTTATGATAAAAATATATGCTTCAAAAGTTTCAGTTACGAGGTTTTGCTACAGCTCTAATGCATATCTGGAGTGGCCAAATTACATATTATGAAATCATCATGGAAACATCATACCTGTTTTAAAAGTGTGTAGTTGGAGCCATCAGTGCTAATTTTCCTTATCTCATGATGATCAGCAAGAATTAGAAAAGGTTCTTCATCTAAATACCAAGACAAGAAATATATTATACTTTTAGTATTTATGGTTTTCAACTCTGCTTAGTCTCAGTTTAGTTACTACAGCAATGCAAATTCAAATGCAGTGCCTCTGGTAGGATTAATGGTTAAAAAATTTATACTGAGCACCTCAGTTGATAATAATATAAAAATAAAGCAGATATCTATGCAATATAGAAAATCTAGACAATTCCAAATCCCTCGCTTCCTTTAGTTTTCTTGACTATTAAATTGTCCAATTTATTTGGAATTAGTGGAAAATATCCTCATGGACACTGTATCAAGTTCTTAACCTGCTGAACCACAACAGGAACTCTGGATTTGGAAAATTTAATGTCAGAATAAAAATTAGAAAAAAAAATGAAAGAGGTAGTCACTATATAATTTAATGAGGACTTCATTATGTCATTTATTGTTATAGAATTATTGTCCTGTTTGATTTATGTTCAAAATTACCACTTTCCTTCTTCTAGCCCTTAGTTTCACATAATATATAATATGTAGCATATAATACTATGTTTCACCATATTCTTTTTTTTTTTTTTGTCTTATTTTTTTTTTGCCTTATCTAAAGCCGCACCTGCAGCATATGGAGGTTCCCAGGCTAGGGGTCTAATGGGAGCTGTAGCTGCCAGCCTTCGCCACAGCCACAGCAACGCGGGATCCGAGCCGCGTCTGCATCCTACACCACAGCTCGTGGCAACGCCGGATCCTTAACCCACTGAGCAAGGCCAGGGGTCGAACCCGCAACCTCATAGTTCTTAGTCGGATTCGTTAACCACTGAGCCACGACAGGAACTCCATGTTTCATCATATTCTAAGTCAGCGATTAGAAATGTGTGCCATAGATGTTAGACATCACCTTCTACCAGTGACCACACTGCCTCTAGTCATTCCAGTGTTTCTGTTGAGGCTAAATTGAGACTCAGAACCCTACTCAAGAGTTGGCTTTCAAATTGAAGGTGCCTGGCCATCTCATCAATATAGTTTTATATTTATAATTATAAAATTACGATCTCATCAATATAGTTTTATATTTATAATTATAAAATTAATCAATCATTTCTACCTCAATACTTAGGTCGTTCTATTCTTTACAACTTAAACTGAGGACCTTAAACCTTGAAACCCTAGAGAGAAACAGAGAAAAATCTCCTTTACACTGGCTGTGGCAATGATTTTTTTGCCTAAAAAAATCTCCTTTACACTGGTCCTGGTAATGATGTTTTTGCCAGACAAGCAACAAAAGCAAAAAATCATCAAGTGGGAGTATATCAAACAAACAAACAAAACATTTCTGCAGGCAAAAGAAACCTGTAACATAATGAAAAGGCAACATACGGAAAGAGAGAAAATACAAATAATATATCTGATAAGAGGTTAATATCCAAAAATATATAGAGCTCATACAAATCAATAACAAAAATAAACTGTCTGATTTTTTAAAATGGGCAGAGGAACTAAATAGATATTTTTCAAAAGAAGATATACAAATGGCCAATAGGCACATGAAAAGGTGCTCAACATCACTGATTATCAGGGAAATGAAAATCAAAACCACGTTGAGATATTAGCTCATACTTGTTCTAGACAGTGCTATCACATATTCATGTCCCTATTACACAGTTACAAAAGAGAAATTTGCAGCAGAACAAATTTCTGTTGGAACGGCTGTCATCAAAATGATGAGAGATAAGTGTTGGTGGTGAATCAGGAAGACACAACCTTTGTGTTCCATTGGTAGAAATATAAATTGGTCCAACCCCTATGAAAAACTATGGAAGTTGCTCAAAAAACTAGTAAAAACAATAGAACAATAGATCCAGCAATCTTACTTCTGGGTATATATCCATAGGAAGTGAAAAATAGGATATCAAAGATATATCTGCGCTCTTATATTTATTATAGCATTATCCACAACAGCCAAATCATGGAAACAACCCAAGTGTCCATCAACAGATGAAGAGGATTTGTTTAGCCATGAGAAAAATAAAATCCTGCCATTTGAAACAATGTGGATGGTACTTGAAGACATTATGCTAAGTGAAATATCATCTCCTTTATATGATCCTTTTGAAAAGTTTAACAATGAGTAGTTTAGAGAATTTATCTCTTCTCCTCATCCCGTGCCACCAAATGAATGAGATAGCAAGTCATGAGCTGGCCAAGAACAGAAGGGTAGATTGGCAAAACAGAACAATATGCCCAAAATAATACACAAATTGATTCAGAGATAAATACTCAAAGAATAAGTGAGAGTAGAATAAAAAATTGAAAGGAAATGCTTTGTCTCCGTAATGTAAAATGTTTTAACCAGTTAAAAGAATACCTTTTAAATTCCTATCCCTATTATTCATTTCATGAAAGTAGATGAGAAAACATCTAATGTTTTAAATGTTGTCACCAATATAAATATGTAAAAAAAATGCTGGTAATACTAACTGATTCATATACTCAATATCAAAGTAAGGGTAATAGAGAGACATCTTATGTGTCTTTTCTGGCCCATTTTAACAGTTACTAAAGTATACTGCTTTGCATAATTTTAATAAGTTTGATTATTTTCCCCTAATAAATCATATTTTAAGTTACAGGCTGTGTTTTATAGAATTTTCTAATTTACAGAGTCAAACATTACTTGGAATGAACAGAAGGTTAATATATTTGTTGAATCACTGGAAATATTCAAAATGTCTTATATGGCTGATTTATTGTTATCATATTATTACTATTATTATTATTGACTTGTTGTTCTCCATGGCATACATATATGAGTATATGTGGTATAGAGGAGAAAGAAAAAAATATTAGGGCACTGTCGTAACATGCTCTTTAACAGTCCTGGCCAAACCTGCTCCCAAGAACTTGTAGTTCAGCAGGAAGTAGTGCTAGAGAGTTCTTTTCACTTGTTCTCAAAATCTAGAAACTATCTAATAATTCACAAGACTACACTATAATGGTATTTCAAACAAAGTAGTGCATGGACAACACACAAAATCAGAATGACAGATTCCTATGCCAAGGTAAGTAAAGGAGAATTTTAATTTCTAAGAAATAGCAAAGGGGAGTGAATTCAAAAAAATAGCTAAAAAATTCAGGATCCATGTGTGTAACTGAGGCTAGATCAGTGGATAAGTTCAATTCAATACCTGAGAGTGATTTGCAGCCATTTGGGTTATCAGATTGTATTTCATATCCATCTGTACAGAGGCATTTGTAAGTCCCAAATGTATTGATGCATTGCTGGCTACACGGAAAGCCTGAAGAGCATTCATCAATGTCTACACATGTTTTACCATCATCCTTCAGGTGAAATCCAGGCCAGCATTTGCACTGGAAAATGAAAAACGAGCATAATCAATTCATATCCTTGTCACCGTCTCTTCCTATTGGATATCTCTTTAGTATGATTAAACCAAGAAAATCATTTAAAAATAGATAATGGCAGGTCTTTTTTGTCCCTCCGCAATTAACCTTTAATAAGTATTACATATATTATGTAAAGTTTAAAACAGGATTCTTTCAAATATCTTCATTTGATGTTCTAAGGTTAGCAGGATTACAGAGGTTAACTGACATCACTTAGAAAGCTGTATGGCTAGAGAATGGCAAGGAAAACAAAACTAAATCATCGACTTCTTCCGTTCTTTTTCTATTGTATTATATTGCATTTTGAGAAGACTTTAACAATCGTAAGGATTAATCCTTATGTAGAGCTTTGGAAATCGCTGCCATTGTCACATGTATTATGACATACTTTGTCATAGAGTATTACAGAAATCTATGACATAGGCATTATCCTTAGTTAACTCATGAGAAGCCCACAAGCACAAAGGTGATATTGTCTAGATAAAGCTGGCAGGGATCTGAGGCTGCCTGTAATTTTTAACAAATAGTAAGGCTCAATTAACATTTATTGGCTGGGTCTGATTCCTTAATCAGACATGTTTACAATGTCTGCAGAAATAATAAAATTACCATAGTTTCACTGCCATGACAATGTGTATCATCAAGTCTTTTTTTTTTTTAGCATCTCTATCATGTTTTATAAGACTCTGATGATACCGTGATCTTTACTAACTGGCATATCAGTTCTGAGGACAGTGTCATGCCATATACATCTCTATATTCCTGAAAATAATACAGTGCTGTGACTGGTCTTGCAGTTCTATACTCAGTCCCTTCCGAGAAGGATATAAGAATTATAATTATACAAAGTGAACCTATAATTGGCCAAATGACTACGATCATATTAACCTTTACCAGACTACTTAGTGGCCTTTGAATAAAGGGACTTGTGAATACTGAAGAGGACAGCGAACTAAGGAGGAAATCTAAGTTGTTAAGAAAAGCCAGTATTTTAGAATTATTCATAATAAACATTTGTGTCTTTGCATCTATTGGCGAAATACTAGAGAGATACATGTGCTTATTAAATAATCAAAAAGTTCTACCCTTCAGTTAATTGTTTGTTAAGTACAAATAAAAGGTGCTTGTTACATGGAAAAGAATAACTTCATTTGAAAGTGCTCAAAAGATAAATGAATACCTTTTCCTAAGTCCTTTTACAAGAAATGAATCCCTTTAAGCTCTTGGCACTTTTATCTTTAACAATCCATACCAATACTTATCTAATAATCATAACCAATTTTAATTTTTATAATCTCCAGAATCCATTAGGAAGCCAGCAAATCAAAGTAAAAGCCACAACATAATTTTCCGAATTCTCCTCATCATATCTTAGCCTATGACAATATTATTTTTCCTTGAGAAGACCCCTCCTACTATCTGATTTAGGAAGTTATGGGAATTGGTGCTTATGCTATAGCAAAAAGAAAAAAAGAGAGAGAGGTGCTAAACAATGCTGAAATATACACTTAAAATAGTTAAAATGGTAAATTTTATGATATATTTTACCATAATTTAAAAGATTAATTAATTAAAACTTATCAGGCTACAAAAAGATATCACTGAAAAGAATTGGAAATTAGATCACGTGACCTGGAAACAGAAGACATACAGGCAGACACAGGGTAGGGCTGAAATCAATGGGCACTTCAGGACAGGTGAGAATGTGTTAAATTCCTCTCAAAAAGAATATTATGAAAAGAAAATAGCATACCAATTCTAAGAGGATTTCTGAAAATCACTTTCAATGGCTAGGAAGGATTATAGAACTACTGTATTAAACAGTTGGCTTAGATAAAAACACATTTATAGAAAATTAATTTCTTAAAGATAAAGCTGATAAAAGTACATTTCTATATACAGAGGAAATTTAGATTTTAAGTTTTTTTTAAGATTGTGTTTCTTAAAGCAAATTTAAAACAAAAGATAGTTTCCTTCCTAGTCCATTAACCTGTTTTAACAAAAACATTTTTGTTCCCAGATAATTAAAAGCCATTTGTGGGAAATTCTACTAAACCTAACTTTCATAAATTGAATGAAAATAATAATAATCATTTTTGTTCTCAAAGATAAAAAAGATATTCATCTATATTTAACAGAAAATAACAGTATTGATTATCTTATTTCTAATATATACACTGAAACTTATCTCCCATAAGTATATTTATTTTCACACAGTAAGTTACCCTTCCCATCAAAATAAGATTTTTGCTTAAGTTAAGAGTTATCACTCCCTTTTGAATAGTTAGATCTAGTGTATTTAGTTACAGCAAGCATTTGAATTGTTCACAGTCCAGAAGGTCTAAATTTTGCTTTTATAAGCAATTTTCATCTTATTGCAGAATTGGGAGAAGAATCTTTCATGTTCTGCTGATACTGTAATGAAAAATAGGTTACTGGATAGTTTTTCCCATTCCTTGAAAAAGAGAAACCCACAAGCTGACATTTTTTTCCAAAAATAGTTAATTTTTTTTTTAACTTTTTAGTGCCACACCCATGGCATGTGGAAGTTCCCAGACTAGGGGTCGAATCAGAGCTACAGATGCTGGCCTATGCCAAGGCCACAGCAATGCCAGATCCAAGGTATGTCTGTGACCTCCATCACAGCTCATGGCAATGCTGGATCCTTAACCCACTGAGTGAGGCCACAGATCAAACCCGCACCCTCATGGATACTAGTCAGATTTATTTCCACTGCGCCACATGGGAGCTTCCTTGATAAGCATTTTGTTGTTCATATTTTTTATTCAAACTCCTGTAATAAATTTTCAGAACTATAACATACTATATGTATATATATATATATATACATATATATATATATATATACACGTATTAAAGTAACATGCGTAACATATATGTATCTCAACACATGTAAAATGTTTGCTTTGAATCTTTGCTTAAATCTCTTATTTATGATTTTACTCTTAGTTTCTTCAGTTTTTGAACTGGTCTTGCTCCTCCCAGTAGATATTTTATTTTACTCATTAGTTTTGACATGTGTATATATTTAGGAACATTATTCACAGCAGTTTTGTTGGGTATCATATACATAGACTTTCTGAATAGTTAAATAATTTGTCTGTTTTAACTAGAACTCTCATTTCATTCTATGACTTCTTCAGATAAGTCAAAGTGAAAATACTGATATTTTAAAGGTATCAATAAACAACTATTTCTGTGTGAGGAATCTTATAAAGTAATTAAAATAGTATGATTTAACATGGCTTTCTGAGTAAACCTACTTTTACCAAGAGTAGTTTTCTAAACATGGAATCTCTGGGCACTCAGTATTTCTTACATGCAGGCATTAAAAAAATATTAAACCTCACTTTGGATATTATCTCAAGAGCTCACCATTTGATTGTCTATAGTTGTTATATTTTATCTCCCAGACTGTTACGACAGATTTAAATATATACAGGATAAACACTAATAAATCTATTTTGAAATTTACGTTTTAGGCAGACGAATACATGTATAGATAGACATACAGTCTAAATGACAGAAGTAGATTATTATTTATAACATGACAAAGTCTTAACTATGATCTCTAATAGTTCTATAAAACATTCCCTGATTATTTGGAAACATTTCTATATTGATTGTACATAAAACACCAATAATATTTTTTCTGCTTATATGGGTTTCAAAATATTTACTGCCAAAATTAATTATTGACATACACGCATCTCATTAAGAGCTGTCCTGGCTTATCTGTTTTGTTTCCTTCTACCCACACATAGTGTTTGGGAATCAGTGCATTTGTATTTTATTTATGAGCTTATCCAATTCTTTTTACTAAAATAATGGGTCTAAAATCTTTTTTTTATAAATATACATTTATTGGTATTTTACGTTTTATCTCTGTTTTTGCACGGGGGAAATGATTATTGTACTTTTCAAGTTATAACTATATGCAGCGACCAATGTAATTAATCTTAATAACACCAGAAATCAAAGATTAAAAATGGCGAAAGAGTTGTTTGACTGAATTTATCATTAGACAGAACTGGCCAGGGAAAAGGCCAAGCATCTCTGTAACACACCTTTTTTTTTCTCTAGTATCTTTTAAAGAAAGCAGATGAGCCCCAAGTGAAAGACTTTTAGCTATGAGAAACGAGGCAGCTCATTCCAATGTAAAGAATTCTAATGTTCTAAAAATCTTCCTTATACTGAAGACAATTCACTTCCTAATTCCTAATTCCAACTTTTGAAATAACTCAGACAAGGTATGCTCCCTATTCTAGTACTTCATATATTTAAACACGGTTAATCAGTCATTTTGCTACTGATAAAACTTCCAAAGGTATTTTCCAGACCCCTTATGCCACTGAACATACAAATGTAGATACACTACATTCTGTCAAGTTTCCCTTTAAAGTGTCATGTCTATGAATGTGCACAGTACCCCAGTATCATTCTGATCAGCCCAGAGCTCAGTAGGACAGAATCTAACCTCTATACTACTCTTAAATGGCCTTAAACTGTCTCTGTTTCACAGGAGCCATGTCCTTCTGCTGACTCATACAGAGCTATTGTCCAGTTAAAAAGACTAATTTCCAACTGAACTGCTCTTAGTGGTGTTTTCCCACATTTACATAATTGATTTTAACCTAATGCATCACTTGACTTTAACATTTTGTCTGTATGCATCCTCCATTCCAACGTATTGAAACACAGATGTTTTCAAAAGCTATTTCTGTCAATCAATTTTATCAGTGAATTACGTTCTTCATGAAAATGGTACCAATAGAAAGCAATGAGAATATTAGGCATGATTTATTTTTAGTGTACCTGAACTCAGTTCTAATAATTCATGTGTAGTCTATTTTTCTTCCTGCTTATATGAAAAAATATTGTATTCTCCAGTATTTTGGAAAATAAATAATTAGCCCATTCCACTTCAAAGATGTATGAGAGGGAAAATGAGGGAAGAAATGGGAATTTAAGAAAGTTGAATACATATTTACATAGCTATTAACAGCAGTATCTTCCCCAAGCACTGATTTTCCTTTGCTTACTTTTTTCTTTATATTCAGCATTTATTAGGAAACCATTTTGGGGTTCAATCCTTGTCCCGGTAAATTCTGCATGTCATAGGAAAAAAATACGAGAAAAACATTTTTTTTTGTCTTCCTGAGTATTGTCTCAGTTTTTATAGCACACTATTATCATAGTTTGCTTATACAGAAACTCTCCATTTAAATAGTTTTCACTAATAATATTATGATGATTTTAATTTTTACAGCTATATTGGATTAAATAATTTTTATTATCTTAAATTCTAACATATCACATGATTTGCTATTTTTGATGAGTACCTACCTTGTAACTGACTGGAAGGTCCTGACAATCTTGAGAACATCCACTGACTCTCTTACTCAAACATTCATTTATATGGCAGTTTCTCTCATCTGAGCCATCACCACAGTCATCTTTATTGTCACAAAGACTTCCACTGGGAATGCACCTGCCATTTTTGCACATAAAAAATGAACTGTTGCATGACTGTTCTGGAAAAAGAAAATAAAAGAAATGGAACATAAAAGGATGCCATTGTTTTAACTACGGTTGCTGAAAACATTCACAAATATGATAATGTGTCTGTCAAAAATTATAGTAAATACAGGTATATATAAAATGCTTTATATTCACTGTAATATTTTATATATAAAGAAAATCAAGGATAAATTATAATTTCACGTTCAACACATTGCAAATCTTGTTTTACATTGAAAATTAACAATCAAAATAAGCATTTATAGTAAAATTAATGGAGTATTTCTGTCTTTTATATTGCAAAGAATGAGCTCAAAAGTGTAAAGACAGCTAGACATTTCCCTCAAGCCACAGGTCTCTGAGAAATTATATGTCACTAAAAATTAAGGATCTGGAATAGATATTCCTAAATTTTTCCCTTTCTGGAAATATAACATTGACATTTTTAAAACTAGGAATATAAAAGATACTTGTAGTGAATAACAGTTGTTCCAAATAAAGCTATAGAAAGGAGTTCAGGTTTTGCAGCTATTCATAACCTGGTGATTTAAACATTATTCATTATCATACATGATAAAAGAAAGCCTATTAACATGTAAACTACATGAGGAAAAAAATAATTGGGTTTATTCTAAAATTTATAACTACATATTCTATCCTTGGAATTGTAAAGTGGAAAATACACCGAGTTTGGCTTATGTATATATTTCTGTTCAAATAATACATAATTTATTTCAATTCGCCTAAGTTTGAATAACATTGACTTTATCTCAGTAAATCTTAACTTCTTGGAGTTCCCCTTACAGTTCAGTGGTTAAGGAACCCGATTAGGATCCATGAGGATGCGTGTTTGATCCCTGGCCTTGCTCAGTGGGTTAAGGATCCGATGTTGCCATGACCTGTGGTGTAGGTTGCATACGCGACTTGGATCCCGCATTGCTGTGGCTGTGGTATAGGCCAGCGGCTACAGATCTGATTCAACCCCTAGCCTGGGAACCTCCATATGCCATGGGTGTGGACCTAAAAATACAAAAAAATAAAAAAACCCTCAACTTGTTTTATAATTAAATTTTCAAAAGTTCCATACAGGGAAATTATCCTCACATAAAATAATGTATTAAGAAAAAAATAACTTTTTTTTAAAAGGGCAAGGTAATGGATTCATGTGGTTCATTGCCTCAAATCTTCATATTTTTAACACAGATTTAAATCTCTATAATTGGTTCCAAAACACATTGACTTGGCAACAAAACAAGGTTGATTACTAGGATTTTGCATAATATAAATAGAAGTATCACATTCTTCATTATTTGCATTTCCTCTCATTAAATATCATAGGAGACTTAAAAATAGGGTCACAGTATTGCCTTTAAAAAACAGATTTTGTAATAAACACAATTTTATACATTTTCTGTACCTGCATTTTTGCACTTTGGGTTTAGTGGTGCTTCATCAGAATGGTCTGGGCAGTCAAAATCTCCATCGCACTGCCACTGAGTATTTAAAAGACATCGTCCATCAGCACAACTAAATTCCTCTGCACTGCACTGTCGGTATCCTGGAGACAAAGAAACATTCTAATTCATATAACAAATATTCATTAAAGTTTATTTCATAATATACGCTAAACCTAATTAACTATGTGCATTACCCAGGCCTCTTATGGGAAATATTTCTCATTTCTTTTCAGGGCAGTTGTAATACTTGCAAGAGATACTTGTGGTTGAGAAACAGAATTAAAGTCTATAAAACAAAGTTGGAAAGAAGGCATTCTTACTGCTTTTTAATAAGGAAACAACAATGCAATACTTGAGTACATCATCTCTGTTTACCTATTATTTATATTCTAAAGATCTCCCTAAAACAGAAAAAAAATAAAAGTTACTCAAAATTTTTTTCAAGACTAAGCTTGGTTAGGTATAGTACTAGAACATATGGATGAACTAATTCTGTGTTATAAAGATCATTTTCAGAATGTATAATGCCATGTTTATGTTTGGGAAGCAGTATTGAAAGTGTAAAGAAACTGTTAAACTGAGAAAATTAAAAGCCAATTTATAGAGCAATAAGCACAAAAACTATTGTAATTATACTGTATATCGATTCTTAGAGGCATTAAAAATCTTTATTCAAGTAACAACACCAAACCATCAATTGTTAATTTTCATATCTATTCCTGTTTGTAAGTAAAAGTCGACATTTGATTTTGATTATTACGAAGTTTTAGACTAGAATTTTTCCTAAGTTTGTTAACAGTAAAAAATGCCATTTCTATTATAAACTTTCCCTCCCTCTCCTTGATTAGTTCCTCCTCTTCAGTCAATACCTACGTTCAAGTCTCTTCTAACCCAAATCCATCCACATAATTTGTAACAACACATCCCTGCGTCCCTGTATGTGTCAATCTTTTTTCACTTACCACCAGTTTGTCTCTCATTCACTAACATCTCATTTCTGCAACATCTACCTTCTGAAATTCCTCTAATAGCTAACAAATATCAAGTGACAACTGGTAAATTCATAAGTGTCTCTGACTCCTATCTGCTTCACTTCTCAGCAGCATTTGATGCCGTTGTCCATACTACCTTGAAAATAGTTTGCTGACAATATTTATAATCCACTCTCCCAGGCTTCTTCCTAACTTTGCTTTTGCTACTTTTTTTTTTCTCCTCTTTCTGTGTGAACTTTTCTCCTGTTCTACCCTGAAATGTTACAGAGAAAGCTCTTATTGCAATCTTCAGTCTACAGTTTTCCCCTTTTCTACAGTGTGGGGTATTGTCATTCTTTGTCCTATTTTAAATATCATACTTATGCTGATGGCTGTCAAGTTAATAATATTTGTCCTGATCATATGCTAAAACTAGATTTTCAAACACTCACTGTGCAGATTCATGTGATTATCTGATTAACACTTCATACCTGATATGTCCAAAATTAATTATTTGTTTCATCTCTCTTCTCCAGCACCAGCAAAACTGCCCCTTAACATCATTCCAAAGTTCATTAACAGCAACACCATCCTCCAAGTCATCCAAGCTAGAAATTCTATTTTATCCTCTATCTCTAACTGTAAGTGAACTCTTACCCATTCTGCACTTTTCATTCCACCATCTTCCTTAGTTCCAAACCACAGTGTTAATCATTAGAACTATGGCAATAAACTCCTAACTAGTTTATTTTCTCTTTATGGCCCCTCTCTCCCAGGGTAATAGTTCATCCACCCTACTGGAAAAGATGGTCCTAAAATATAAAGTCGACTGTGACATTTCTCCTGTTTCAAAATGTGTGCTGGCCACTGAGAGGCAAAATAATTAAGTACAAATTTTTGAACATTGTGTTTCAGGCATTTTAGAATCCAGCTTCAGCTTAACTTTCTAACTTCAACTTACCTCACAAAAGACTGATTGCTATTCATTAACCACGTCAATTTATAGATTTTTGTAAATATATATAGAATTTACTATTTGTCTATAACTGTTTATAAGCACTTTACAATATGAACTCATTTAATTCTCTTAGCAGCCCTAACAGCTAAGCTATGCTATTGTAAGTTTTTTACAGATGAGGAAATTGAGGTCAGGGAGGCGAAATAACTTTTCCAAGGTTACCTAGAAGCTAGTAATTAGCAGAGCCAAGACTTGGACCCACGCTGTTCAGCTCTGGGGTCCATACTCTTAACCACTAACTCATGCTTCCTAGCATCTAAATATGATTTCCTCTTATATTCTGTGCTTCTGTTCTTTAGTGCCTCAAAAATGATCTTCTCAGCTCTGATTTTGTGTATTGTGATTCTTATTCCCATATGGCAATGTATGCTATTACTCTATATTGTATTTCTGATTTTCCTCTTTGGTTGTAGTTTCTTCTAGTGGGATCTCTGCCTCATTCATCTCTATATCAAACAAATATAGTGTCTTGCAGAGGAAATACATTCAATCAGATATAACTCTACTTGAGATTTACATCATGAGTTATGATATAGCTTTTAAAATTTCACAATGAATTCATGACTTAATGGTGATATGATAAAATCTGATACCCATGGATTTCAAAGAGATTCGTATCAAAGACCAAAGATACAGACATTGTATAGGAAGGACAAATCTACCAAAGAAACAAAATCTACTGCCTTTCACGGGTATATATGGATTTCACTTTTCATTTTATATTTATTCACGTATGTATTTAAATATTTTACAAAAATACTAGGTTTACATTAGATCTCAATTTCAACTGGGCATTTTTAATATACTAATTTTTATCACAAGTCATATATATATAAACACACACACACACATATAAAATTTGTATGTACATTATAGAGATATGATGTTTTATATATATATATCCCAAGATAAATTTCATATAAAGTATTAAATTTTAACAAATAAATATATGTGTAAAAATATAAAGCAAAAAATAAAATCTTAAGTATCTAGTTTTCTGATAATTGTGAATTGTGTTCTTTTTGTCTCACCCCATTTTTTTTTTCCTATGGCCACTTCCATGGCACACGCAAGTTCCCAGACCAGGGACTGAATCCAGTCCACAGCTGCGACCTACATTGCAAGTGCAGTGATGCCAGATCCTTTAAACCTCTACACTGGGCTGGAGCTTGAACTCATGCCTCCATAGTGAACTGAGCCACTGCAGTCAAATTCTTAACCCACTGCACCACAGCAGAAACCAAGTATTTGATTTGGCCATAAGACTGAACTAGCTAGCCATTTATTTTTTTAGAAGTACAAAGTACTCCAGAGTACTGAAAACCAAAGATGTTCTTATAAATATTTTCCAGTGTGGCTCTTAATAAGAATACATTACAGCAAGTAGGCAAGAATTCCAAATAAAGGTGTCTATATGGTAGACTTTAAAGAGGTTATATGTGATATGTCTATATTACTGAATGTCCTTAGTGAGATTTAAGGAATGCATTTCTTTGTTTTTGTTATTTTATATATTCCTTGAGTCATTTTAAGAGACTGTTAGCCTGATAACCTTCTCCACAAAAAGTTCAGATACACTTACCACACTGTAGTGACTCATCAGAGCCATCTCCGCAGTCATCATCATGGTCACAAACAAACTGCTTGGGGATGCATACTTTATTATGGCACATGAAAGCATTTTCATCACATGTATTATTCGGAGCTAAGGAAGATATCACAAAACAAGTAAGTTAGATGAGCATCTATTTTTTCTTCCCCCACATTAGGAGTTTGGGGAATGCATGTTATTATACTCAATACTCTCAAAAATTCATGGTTATGTAAAAAAGAAAACTTAGCTCAATAGATAAGATAAATTAATAATATGTATTAATAGACATATCAATATAACTAGTATTTGAACATATGAACTACATATGTATAATTTGAGGTTTTAATTTAATTGTACAAGAATTCTACAGTGACCTTGAAATTCCAGGTCATTTAACAATTTGTAAGTTTACTAAAGGATGAATTCGAAGGTTTATACGTGATTAAAAAAATCACTCAACTGTAACAACGTGGCTGGATTTTTTTCTCACCTCATGACTCTAGTAATGCTGGTAAAGTAATAAAAACCTTGTTTCTTTGTGAAAAATGGACTTGAAAAGACCACTAAGTGCTAAGGCTTATGATGAAAGTGAAGTCAAAATCAAATGGGCTAAAAAAGTTACTGTTTTTAAGAAGAAAATACAACTTTTGGGTGATTTCAAGAGTAGAGTGTTGAAGTACGTTAAGATCTACCGTGAGATGAGCCCAACCATAAGTATGTACCAAATTAGAATATCAGCCCATGAAATAGAACATTGATCCTACTGGAATACAGATCCATGAAAGTATTATCTATCAGGGGTCCTAACCAGTAGGAAAAGTTGCTGATTAAAATATGCAATAAAACTTCAGCAAAAGTCTAAAAGGTAGTAACTTGTACAGAAGCAATAAACTTTAATAGTATATGCATAGCATAATAGAGGTTTGATCATTTAAATATTTTGAATTACCTTTTCTTACATACAGAGGATAAATGCTATGCTACTACTCAAGGTTTGGGATATTTCAAATGTTAAGAATCTCTTCTATAATAGATGTTAATTAAGCTTATTGCAGTAACCATTTTGCAGTTAAGATATACTTATACCAAATCATTATGTTACACACCTAAAACTAACACAATATTGTAGGTTAATTATATTTTAATTTTTTTAAGTAAAAAAAAAAATCTTCTATGTGTTATTACAGTACGCTGGAAAGAGGAAGTCTTTGCCAAAAATTGTTCTGCAACTTACAATTTTATCCTAAGGAGGCTATTTATCTTCTTGGTGCATCTGTTTTTTTATCTATTTAATGAGGATAATAAAACCTATCTGATAAATTTCTTGCAAGAATTAGATAAGGTATATGAATCAGATCAGCTCATTTTAGGTACTCAATAAATTCCTAGGTGCTCTTTCAATTCCTATCTATACAATAATTATTTTTGGCAGAGTCCTAAAAGCACTTCACTGTGATACTGTGGGAATTCAATAATGTAAATAAAGCACCTATCAAAATAACTGATGTACAATAGGCATTCGAAAGAAATGTCTTCCAAACTCTCTGCTCCATGTCTTAATAGGCACTTTCCTCTACCTAGAACATTCCTCTTTCTTCTCTTTGTCCTCCGCAACTCAGATAATGTTATCACCTTTCTTTGAAATCCTTCTGTGAGACTTCTAGGCATTTTGCACAATATTTCTTTGTGATGAGCTAGTATATTTTCTCTATATCATCCTTACATTTAAGGTATTATAATTACTCTTTCACATGCCTATCAGCTCCTGACCCCTAAACTGCCCCATACTACAAGAAGAAAGGAAATTTCTGCTTTCAACTCAGTAATGAAGGAAATAGATATATGAGCAGGTAAAACAAAAAGAATTATTTGAATTCAATCAAGTATAACTTATTTGCAACAAATTTATTTTCAAAAATGATCCAGAAGCTACATAGGAGCAGCATTAAAATTTGCCCATTATAATCAAAGCAAAACTCAGTTACTAATCATTACTCTGACTTTGAACTATGTGACAGCTTATATAACTCAAGTGAATTATGCCAATTCTAATACATGAATTATTCTTTAAAACACTAAGCAACAGAGGCTTATTTGGCATTAATGCTTTCAGGTCACTTGAGTACAATTTGTTGTATTTTAACATAATTTACTTAATAGCACCCATGTGGCCCCAAAGTGTTAATATGCCTCCCAGAGCATTAACTCCCTACAATAGCAACAGTATACAGGGGCCATCTGGATCCCTGAATTGATGCATAACCCTTTATTATGTAGCCCTCAGTGGCTCCATTGACCTTTATAAACAGACATATCAGTTTCAATATCAAAGTGATTTATTCTACAATAGCATGAGTTCTGTGCACACGAGCCCGCCTCAAAGTCTTCTTTTTCCTTCTCTGCTTTAAATATCCCTCATATACACACCTCCACATACACACACTATTACATTATGGCTTCAGTTTTAAAGACCGGAAAATAGGCCATCAGAGAAATGACTGGAAGACTCCACATTAATGAGCAGAGTTAAAAGCACTGTTCTTGATAAACTGCTCTGCTCAACAGATTTCCCTATGTAACCTTGGGATGAGTATTCAAACATTCAGTCCCTTCATTCTCCTGATCATGCAAAGGAATGTACCTAAACTTTTATTATTGAATAAATTCCTGAAAGTTTCCTGAGGTGACCTAAAGTTAGAAACTTAGTAAACTGTCTGGTCTCCAAAGGAGTTCCTCTGATCCCCCAGCTATAGCCACACTACTTTTACTTGACCCAATGGTTAATATCCTATCCATAAGACTAATAGATGTTTGCCTTCAATCGGTAATTATTTAGGATCGCAGTGGCCCTTAACAGAGTATCTGTAATAGGCAACCTGAAAGCCTTCAAGAGGAGCATGGGGTGGTGGGGGGAGATGCTAAAATGAAAGTAACAAGCCTGCCACATTCACACATACATAGGGGAGTTACATTATCCCAGAAATGAAATTTCCATGCATCAAAAATGATTTAAAAATGAATAATACCACTGTGCATGTTGGAAACAATCTGAACAGTGGTTAGAACAGTTGCTGAACTACTATGACAACAATATCCTACCTGCCTAATTCTGATACTACCTATGAGTCCAGGGATTGGGAAAGTGAGAGTAAAGGAGATATGGTGAGTATTACAAAAGCAAATGTCTGAGGATGCTGGAGCAGCTTTCTTCCATCAACAGCCCCATGAGTTTCATACCACAGCCTGCTGTGGAGAGTTCATCGCTTCCATTTGGACAGTCCCTTTCACCATCACACAGCCAGTGTCGAGGCACACAAGCATGGGAGCCCTGGCAGCTGAACATGTCAGCCGCACAGGTGATGGCACCTGAAACCCATAGGGAAAAAAAATGCCATTAACGTAACATACAGCATGTCTGCTGAGAAAATCATCATTTACATTTCCTACAGACAAGAGGGGAAGCAGAAGAAGGTCACTGACAAGGAAGAAACTGTAGCTACTTGGAATCATCAGTTATTATCCTTCTTGTATGGATGGTTTCCTCTCAAGATGTATTCCTTCTCAGTAACAAGTATTCTATGTCTTAAAGCATGGCAGAAGATAATAGTACTTTCTCCTTGCAAAATGTGGCAAAGTTATAGAAATGTCATTGAATTGTGAAAAAAACTAGATAAAATTTCAAAAGGACTGACCTATAGGGATAATGAATAATAATAACAGCATTTTATTACTTAATATGTGCTAAGTACTTAACATAGTAACTCATTTAATCCTCACAATCACCCCAAATGGTAGAACTATTATTTGTCTCATTTCACAGAAAAGGAAACTGAGGTTATGAGAAGTTGAAAAACTTGAAGGAAGTCACAATTACCAAAGGGAGCAACATGCTGAGCTGGGAGTCCAAAATGTTTTTGATTCCTGAGCACTTCCTCTTAACCACTAACATCATTATTGTCACTCCCCACCTTGTGAGGCTAAAAAGTATAAATGTATGCATGTTTCCTTTGCCTTTATACTTAATAAACAGAATCTACCTTTTCTTTGCTCTATCAATTTAATGTCCCTTTAGTTCCATGATGTTGTTTTCAAATGGATACAGAAAAGAAAAATGCTTGTTAACTTGTACAGTAAATCCAAAGGTTCATGTGTGATCTCTCCTTGTTTCTCCTTAGGCATAGGATAATCACATGAAATCAGAAAATGATTCTTTCTCCTGATATTTCCCTAGCCCCAAATATAGTTATATCAGATTATTTATCATGTATATAAAATATTTGTCGAGTGAATCAGTAACATCCCTCCCAAATCTAACTTTTTAATTACACTTTCTTGTGAACAAATGCTCCCCAGAGAAGAGATGCTAAAAAACAATCTGTAAGTATTATTTTTAAAATGTTAATATTTCCAGGTAGAAAATATGCCTGCCTGCATTGATGCAAGATAGTTGTTTCCAAACATTTAAAGCTACTTTAGTTGGATTATCAATTACCAGCTTACTTTTTAGCCATAGAATTGTTATAAGAAAAAAATGATTTTCAGTGCAATGGTTTCAACATGGAAGGACAGCAGAGTGACAAAGTGCGACACCAACTTTGTTGATCTTTTTCAATATAAATATGCCTGTTCCTGACACATACTTCAGCTTGGAGGACGGATGGCAAGGGGAGGTTGAAAAGTCTCCCAGATAATTCAGATTTCCTTATTTGACTGAGGATCAATGCTAGTAGAAAAAGGTTTAATATGATATTACTGGAAGAAATTATAAAGAAAGTCTATTAAACAAATTTTGTTTTGATTGAAAAATGAATTTACCTGTTACCTACTGTCTTTAGTGCTTTCTATAGTAAAATTCTCTTCCTGCGAAGTTATTCCTCCATATTACTTATCTTTTCAAGTCTTCCATAAAATTATAGAGTGTCACTGTCACTACTATACTCTCAAGCAGTGCTTTAATTTTCATGATATTATTATCATAAAGCTGGAGATGTAAAAAATGCATTCTTTCTGCTATGGAAGTTTGATCCACATAAAACTCCTTGTCTAGTTTCTTATTATCACTCTAATTTATTTTCAAGGTAAGCATAATAGATATAGCATTGATTAGGCTGTTGAGAAATTAATTCTATAGGACCTTGCAGAAGACTAATGTCTGAATTTCACTCTAAAATGAGTAGATATACTAAGCTACCTCAAACTATAAAATGATATAAGGATCTTTGCTGCTAATTTTCTGGATTTCTTGAAAGTTGTTCAACATATTCTGTGTTAAGAGGATGCCAAAACATCATGGTCAATTAGAAAGAAAATGAGCCAGAGAAAAACTCACGGCTTCCTTCCATAGTTTTCACTGTCATCTGGAGACACATTGCCTTCTCAGGGAAATAAATCCCAAGGGAAAAGAAAAGCAAGCTGAAAGAATTCTACCAAATGCATTTTGTGTAACTACTCAGATATAATATTTGATTGGTAAGAGTTACTATCTAATTTAGTAACTATTTCAGAAACCTGAATTCTGGTCCTAGTTTTCATCATTGATTCACTGAGTGACCTCAGGCAAACTTATCAACCTCTCGTGTTCCCTTTCTTCATCTATCACATGGAACTAGACTATGGTTTTCAAAATTGAATCCTCAGATCCCAAGTCAGAACCATTATGTGCTTATGAAAAAAATAATATATTTACAGCCTACATTAGAATATTTGGAGGGTAGGATTAAGAATCTACATTTTTAACAAACCCCTGAGATTTTTTTTCCTCTGAAGATTGAAAGCCCTGAAATAAATTATTTACAAAGTTCACTTCCAATCCTAAAATATTAAGTTCAGTTCATTGACTGATACTTGATTTAAAGCAGTAGTTTTATCTGACAACATTAGTATACAAATGGCAGTCTGTGATTAAATTAAATAGACAGGGTGTTTTGACAACAAGTAAACATGTCCATTCCCATTAAATCCTTAAAAAAAAATTATCAGGACATAGATAGACATCAGTGTGCCAGTACCACCTAGGAAAAATAATGAAGAAAGCAGGAGAAACAAAACAAGAGAGAATGGGAATAAATTCATTTATATAGTACACAATGGCCATGTTAGATAATCACAATAATTACATAAGGCAGATGTTTTATAATCATTTAATAGGTAAGGAATTTGAGGAAAAAGGAATAAAATGGACTGACTCATGGTCACACAATAGAAAATAAAGATTTGGGAGAATTCAACTCTGACTTTAGAGTCTTTACCACCTTCCATTACCTTGTGTCCACTCAAAAAGGACAGAGGTATCAGTGGAGTCATTTAGTGTAGAATTATACAGGGAGTCAAAAGAAGGATACGTTTAGAGACTGGAAGGAAACATGCTCAACCTGTTGTAAGTAGACAGACCTTTTGTTAAAAAAGAAATATTTGATGGCAAAAAGAAACGAAGTAGTTAAAGCAGACTAGCCAATCATCTAATTAATTACTGATTTATTTTTCCTTACAGTTTTTTGTTAGTAATTTTTCCATATATTGTCTTTCTTTATTATATAAATTGATTCATCTATATAAATAAAAAGTAGATTTGAAGTGGCTTACTACAGGAAAATAAATTGTCTACTTTCCAAGGATATCTCCAATTTTATATAATGCACAGAGAATTTCAGTTTAGGGTGAACACTATAAATCTGATCTAACTAATTTCATGACAGTGATGTAAAGGACAGGCTACAAATCCTGAAAATTTTAAAAAAGGTCTTAAGTACACTTAACCCTTAAGTGAGCCTTATTCTATGACTTGGGTCCTTTATCTCTTAAATGAGGATGATAAAAGCTATGAAATAGAACTGATATAATGAACAAAGAATATATAGCTATAGGCACAAAGACACATATGGAAACATATCAGATAGATGAATAGAGAGACATATAAATAAATTAGTAGAATTCTGGGCCAGTCATAATAAATCTGTACAGATTAGGTAGATTCCTTCTTATACTTCTTAAAAATTCATTTAATAATTCAATTTAAATTATTGGTTAAATGCTTGGTATTAACTGATAACATTCACATTGGCTTTGTTGCCAATGTAGTTGACATATAGTATATAAATACAGACATTTGACACTATAGAGGTGCATCTTAAATAACATTTTAAAATCATATACAGTAACTTTCTTCCTTGCTTGCCATTTGAAATAATTCAATAATAGTGATTATTAGAGTACACAATACACATGCACAACACACACACACACACACGTGTGTCTTATGGCAGTATAGGCCAATATAATAAATTTTGAGGGCAATTTAGGGATATATATCAAGAGCAATGAAATAGTTTTCAATTACTTGATCCAAGTATCCCAAGCACTGAGATCTATTCCAAAGACCTCAACAAAGCCTAGAAATACAATTTGCAAA
Organism: Catagonus wagneri; assembly: GCA_004024745.2. Taxonomy (NCBI): domain Eukaryota; kingdom Metazoa; phylum Chordata; class Mammalia; order Artiodactyla; family Tayassuidae; genus Catagonus; species Catagonus wagneri. The sequence goes on along the minus strand of PVHT020000521.1, from coordinate 11,463,643 downwards.
TACATTCACACTGTATATATAAAAATAGTAGACCAATAGGTTACCACGAAAAAATAAAAAGTTACATCAAAATATACATATACATGTGTTAATGTTAAGTTTCACAAAGTAGAAAACAAAGTTTTCTGTATATGCTACAACAATAGAACATATGTATCATACTCCTAAAAACTGAATGAGAACACAGAAATAAACAACTCACCACAAATGCTATCACTTTCATCTAATCCATCTCCACAATCATTCTCTCCATCACAAACCCAGTGTTTAGATATACATTTTTGTGCAGAACATGCAAATTGGTTCCAAGAACAAGAGGAATCTAGAAGACAAAGAGGAATATTTTAGGTGCAAAAGAAAAAATAAACCATTTACAACCATCTTAGTAAAGACCTGACAGGGAGCTAGTTCTTTCTTTCGACTTTGCTAAAACCAGCCATCCCACATAAAACAAGCCAAATTCCTCTTCTCTATGACAGAGCTATAAAATTTTGACAACAGCTTGAATATTCCCTCTGAGTTACCCAGTTATACAACATTGTTCCTTCAACATAATCTCACAGGGTTTGACTTTGAACTAGTCTTTACACTGTTCACTCTCCCTAAGCATATTCCTATCTTTTCTTTTTTTTTTAACTTGTCATGTACAGATATAAACTAAAATAAATATTCCAGTTATGATCTAGTCATTCTTTCCAATTTTTAATTTATTTTTGAACAGTTGGATAAAAAAATAAATTTACATCCTAGGCAAGGCCGCAAATATGAACTCACCATCATACACATTTGTTTTTAAAATGATGTGACTCAGGGGGTTTTAGTTTGATGACAGGCCAACAGTTTTGTATCTATATATACTTAACATTTTGATGTTTTTGTTTCTCTCCTTTGGGAACACTGAAGTCTGACAAAAACAGCCAAATTCACTGGCATGGTGGCTGGTATTTTATTACCAAATTATGCATTTATAACAGTATACTCCACTTATTTTCAAAGTCTGTGATTACTCTTCTCCACCCTCATTTATCACCAGGAAACACCCAAGAATAAAATCGTGCCAAATTAATATGTTCAAAATATAAATGACAATAAAAATAAAAATTTGATTTTGATCTTATAAACTATTTAAAATCTCTGCACCTTTATTTAAAATACATGACCTGTGAAAAGAGAGACATTTAGAAAAACTCAAGTCAGGAAAAAATAAAATTAAAGACTACATAACCATATATACATATAATGGCTTCTTTTCCAGAAATTAAGAATCTACATACAGATTCTTTATGCAGTTCTTGCAAGGTTCTCTGTTAATATTGTTCAGAATCTGGCTCTAATATAAAGATATATAGCACCTTAAACAAAATGCACCCTCACATTTCATGATGACATTTACTTTTATGGCAATTTGACATTTCTTAGACAATTCATTTTTAATCTGTTTTCCTACTCTACCTACCACAGTGTATGCTATATTTGTGTTAAATCAAAACAGTGAATAAATGCTTTTTTAGAAATTGTTTTGGTCTGGAAATCATAAAATTCATAAATTTTATAAAATAAAATTTTAAAATGCTTTATTACATTGCCAAGTGAAATGAAATGTACATACATGGGAATTAGGAGGTATGTGGTAAGAGATGACAGTTTGAAGAAATGCAAGTCTAAGTACACTATTTAAATCTAAACAGATAATAAGCAGAAACATTTAGGATGATAATAGTCAATAACAGGTAGAGTATAATAAGCTGTATGAGCTAAATCCTTATTTTTCATAGTAGAAGGTAAATATATTAGCATTTAAAGTTAATAAGTCAGGAAATGAAGGTATATCATTCAGATTGATGGAGATAACCACTCACAAAAATACAAAAGATTAAAAGAAAAATCTGGATGAGAGATTGTTATTCTCCATTACAAATTCCTCTGTTCAACTTTAATTTTTACCATTTTGAGTTATTTAATAAAACTAGATGTTAACATCAATTAGCAATATTTTGTGTAAAATCTCTATGTATATAAATAATAAAACAGTTTGTAAAAGTAAAGCAAGATACAACGTCTCACCACAGTGGGATTCATCAAGTCCATCCTCACAATCTTTCTGACCATCACATATCCAGGTATTCAAAATGCATCTTCCACTAGGACAATCAAAATAATTTTCTTCACATTTGTGTTTGTTTTGAACTGTGACAAAATATAGAATGTAATGTCAAATAATTTAAATTAAATCTTAGACCTCTGCAATAATAGGGAGACAACAAAACAATAATATTACTTGAACTGTACGAAATAAATAACAAGAAAAGATTTTAAAAAGAGCTGTGATGTTATTTTCAAGAATGCTCAGGTCATGAAAACCAAGGAAAAACTAAAAAACCGGCACAAACCAGAAGAAACTATGGGAACACGGTAACCAGATCTGATCTAGAATTGGATCCTGGATCAGAAAGAGGACACAAATGGAAAAACTGTTTAACCCCAAATAATGTGGAGTTTAGCTAATCAAAACAAAACAACGAAGATGACTATAAAATGAATAAGTATAAGACCGAAGAATCATCTTATGTGGAAAATATTCTTAATTCCATACTTCCAAAAATAAATTAATTTATACCTCCGAGAGTACATAGAAAATACTAGATTTTTAGCTTTACTGGATGTCACTGATTCCCTTGCACCTCTAGGTTTACACAGATTTAGAGTGACTGACTCATGGCCAATCAGGAAGTAAATCTTAAGAGTATGCATGTAAATCACACTGTAGTAATGCATCATGACTATTTTAAGATAATAAAAATGCCTTCCTTTTTATTTTCTTAAATGCTAAATTTGTAGATCTAATTAAAGATGAAAACTACTTCATGAGGAAAGTCACTATTAACCCCACCCTCAATTTTTCATTGTGCTCTACATCTTACTTTTTCTTAGACTATTGTGCCTAGGTATAATCTAAGATATTCAGACTAAACTTTTACTGGCTTGCTGTTTGTCTGTCCACTTACTTCCTAAGTCTACATGAATGCCTCTTTCCTTCTTCCCCAATATAATCACAAGTCTCTATTAATGTTTAAAGTTAATTTTCAAAATAATTTATTAGTTCTGGAAGTATATAAAGACTGCAAAAAGTAAAAAAAATATATATTTATAAATTTAGTGAGTGTTTATTGTGACTTCAAAATAATTTAAAAATTAACTACAGACGTAATGACATAAAGAATTACTGCAGAAAAAATACTGGAATAAGAATATAAACACCCAGTTTTCATGAGTCTAAAACAATGTTTCTACATTTATTTAATGTTTTATACAATGAAGAATAAAATATTTTTTTAAACATGGGAGAGTTGCAGTGAGTCACAGTTAAGGGCCTTCAGAGAAGTTCTCGAGTTCCTCCTAGGATTCAGTAAGTCTTTTTAAACCCAGAAGAAACATCAGAGTATTAGACACTGATGAACAGAAACAAGAAAAAAAGAACAGAAAAGGAATATACTATTGCCCAATTAACAGATTATGTGCTATTAATAACATCAATTATTTATAGTAGACTATGTGTGTGTATGTGTGTATGTATACACTGGCATGTGGAATACCCACAAACATAATTTCTTAAAATATTCCAAAAAATTATATTTAGTAAAAATTAGTAATATTTATCGTATTTACTAAGCATGTAAAAAGCAAGCGTCTACAGCAGCAGGAAGGCAAAACAGCAGTATGAGAACTCATGTAATAGTTTCCTAAATACCACACCTACTTCCAGCCATGGCAATTTTACAACTTTCTTTCTGGTTATTACATAATTTTTAAATTTGTTTACTCAATTAGTTAGAAAGAAACAAGGTCATGACCTTCTCAAGAAGGTCAGATGGAAATATCAGATGACACTTTTCGGTGCTTATGTAGGTAAAGATGGCTAATAGTCAGATATAAATATACCTTTCTGACCTTGATCTAGTAATGATATACTAATGATAACTATTACTCATACTACTATGCCAGAAGATTGTGCAATTGCATCAAATAGCCTAACATGGGAATACAAGCTGTAAAATAACATGAGTAAAGACAATGGTAAGAAACATAGTCTTCCTCCCTTTGGCATATGCCTTGTTTTCTCTCAATATATACTACTTCTGTGAAAACTTTATAGACTACATATTTTAAGATGTAATCACCAACTTTGAAAGGATTAATGATGAACTGAAAGAGGAAACTGATCCAAATATATAACAAATCACTCAAGTATCATTCCATAAGTCATTAAAAAATATAAAGTGGCATGTTTAGAACAGGATGGTTATTTTTAATTTAGTCTACAATATTTGCTTTGTGTATCAAAAATTAAAATTAAAGAGTTCCTGCCGTGACTTAGCAGGCTGAGAACCTGACTGGTATCCATGTGGATGAGGGTTTTATCCCTGGCCTTGCTCAGTGGGTTAAGGATCCATCATTGCCTTGATCTGTGCTGTAAGTCTCAGACGTGGCTCGGATCTGGTATTGCTGTGGCTGTGGCATAGGCTCTTACCTGTAGCTCCAATTAGATCCTCAGCCTGGGAACTTCCATATGCCACAGGTGTGGCCCTAAAAAGAAAAAAAAAAAAAAAGAGAATTAAGATTAATAAGTTTATTCTATACAAGTAGTCCCTAAATCTTTAAGACAACGACTTTCTTTCTAGAAATTACCTGGGCATTTTAATTCATCTGAATAGTCTCCACAGTCGTTAGAACCATCACATATCCAGGCTGGCAGAACACACAGTGAGGTAGAATTACATCTTATGAACCCTGTGGATTTCACTCCAAGTTTATAGAAATATGTACAGTCTGTATTATCTATAAGGAGGTAAACAGAAAAATGAAAAACACCTCATCTGTGAAGATTATGAGCCTTCTATGTAGGTCACAGAAACAGGAAAATTTAACCTCATTTGAAGAAGTAAGTATACAATTATCCTACACAACAGGGGTTAATTACATATCAGTTCTGGACAAGGTTCAGTGAAGAGTTGGACACTGTTCAATGTAATGCCAAAGGTGCACAGGCATGAACAAACAAAAGGAAATGGAATATCTTACTGCAATTCTTTTCATCTGAAGCATCTGCACATTCTATGTTCTGGTTGCATCGTGCTGATCTTGGAATGCACGACCCATCTGCACAGCGGAACTCAATAGCATCACAGGTTGAAACTAGAAAAACAGGGAAATAAATAGATAGGACAGAAAATGACTCCTTGCTTTAACATTTTGAGTACTTTAATTAATTTTTATAATTTTGTTTGGTTTTGCTATTTAAACTCTAGGCAGTCAAACCTGACCCACTGGGTTAGATGCCTCAATACATCTTGCCCTGTCACACAGTTCTTCTCTACTTTGTGGTGCTTATAATACTGCATTGCAATTGTCTGTTTATTTATCTCTCTCCCCATTAAATTGAAGTTCCATGAAAGCAGAGACTGTGGCTTGTTTTCCATGATCATATCAGTCCAGCCCTAAGCTAACAAATAAAAAACTGTTCCTGAAAATTCTCTCTCGTTCCAGCTTCAAAAGTACAAAGTTTTGATGCTAAGCAAATGCCTGAATCAATCTGTTTGCTAAGAAGAACATTTCCTGCTATGACTAAGAGACAGACAGACAGACAGAGACTGAGAGGGAAAAACCACTGAGCATTTGCTTTATTACTCAGAGACTGGATGTTTCAGCATTGCTAGAAAGTCATCATGCTATGTTATCCTCCCTTACACGGCCCTCTCCCTAATATTTGGTATAGGAAATACGGGTGCCAAGAGCATATAAATGTGGTATGACTTCTCTCTGTCGTTGGAAAGTATGGCTTTCCAATTCCCTGCTGTGCTTAGATGAAAATCAGTTTCGATATGCTACTGTCATTATATATATACTTTATACAGACTACTTACTCTTAATCATATATTCCTTCCACTTTGCTTACACATTCATTACCATATAATGGTTTCCAGCAATATGTTGTGAACAGGTGCATGGCACGCTTTGTGTGATAGATTAACTTAGGTGAGATTTTTATTCCAAATTCAAATTTCCACAGGTTATGTTAATGTACAACCTGAAGGGCTCTCTGATTATGCCATTTTTACTAGTGTTGATATTTTACGGAGCCTATTTAATTATAAATATAAATTATATCAATCATAAATGGTTAAAATGCTATCTTAAAATATGCAAATTTAACTCAAGGGTGCATATGTCATTTGTATTTCATAATGCACTGGTCTTATTATATTTAATTGTATCTTGCAATTGTATTCTGATTTATGTTTAAATGATAATTAGAATAAATGTTTTATTTACAATTTGCAATTATAATTGCTTCACTATTTTTGTCATTAAAATAACATTTTATCATGTGAAAAAAATAATGCTATTATAAGTAGAGATAAACACAGATACAAACAAGAAAAATAGACTTTTTATGTCTAATTAAAAATTTCTTCCATACTCTTTTCTATTACATTTCACATTTAATATTTTTAATGGAAATAATAAATGGAATATATAACATAGAAAATAATCATAACAAGCATATACATTTTGTTTCTGACTTTGTTATCTACCAGCAGTCTTCTATTAAGAGGTCATGATTCAAAAGATTCCTTATAATCCTTTTATTTCGAGGACAGAATTCTTTTTTCTGTGAAACAAAGTCTACAAAGATTTGTCTCATAATTCATAATACACTTGAAGTTTTAGCTAATAAGTTAGAGTTAAGGATGCCAGAAATATCCCAGTAGGGACAGTCACAACTCTTCCCACCATCTTCATCTCCCCCCAAATTTCCACAGAATCTTCTGTGTACGTGGCAGGGAGTCCATCTGAATGGGTACTGTCAGAAGACAGAATGAAGAGGCAAATTATGACTCCATAAACGTGGAGACAGCATTTCAAACCGTTAGTAGAACTGGAGATTCAGAACTTCACAGTAAGGAGTTGCAAAAACAGTGCTGGGGGCTCTCAGGTAGAAATAAGTATAAAGAATATTTGTGCGAAGAGTAGAAATGTGGAGCAAGTAGAACATGATCTCAGAGAGAACTTTGGAAAAATCTGAAAAAAAGAGAGGGACTCTAACTAGATAAAAAGAAATTATAACTTCAAAGTTGAGAAAGAGTATTTTAGAGACAAGCATGGGAAGAAAATGAGGCAAGTGGTCAGAAGAACTAGATAGAGAGTGAAATGTTTTTCTCTTATTCTTTTTATCCCATTTTTCCAATCAAAAATAAGGCTAATTAATCTTGATGAGGAGGGCAAGGACAGCCTTTCAGAGAATGTGAGGTGTACAAATGGGAACCGTTTGTCCCTTTATTTCTAATTCTACTCCACAGAGTCCATGACTTGATATAGAGGTTTCAGAATAAACAGAGGGTTAAATAGGACAATGTAATTAGACATATTAAGTGGTTGTACAATTTCATAAATAGCAGGGGTGAGGAGGTTGTGGGGATTAACATCTCCAGCATTTGTTGACAAGGAAAGAGGGCACTAGGATGGGACAAAATCATGTGAAAAGCAACACTGTCACTTTTTAAGTAAGCAAATACTTCTGCCAAAACCTCTTCCTCTCTGGTCCCTCAACTATATTCCTTTCTCACATTATTTAGGTCGGTCAAGTACTTAAGTTTGTTTCACACTTAGGGTGATTCTTGAGGGAGTAAGATGATAGGATCTTTAATTTGTCAAGTGAATATGAAAGCTATCCGACAAATTTTCTTAAAGCTAAAAGTACAGGAAAAGAGAAGGGAAAGTAATGAAGTCCAAATACAGGTAAACAGTGAGTAGTACTAGACTTTTCCTTCCAGGTAGTCCAAAGAAAAAAGTAAGCCTAAAAATATGAATGAAATTATACCCCAGCCACACCAGGAATAACAATGAGACACTAAAAAGAAAGATCTGACAGGGATTGTGAATCAAATGTAGTAGCGAGAGAGAGGAAAAGCATTCTTTCCCACATATACTCTCTTAATTTTCCTATTTGATCCACTGTCTTTTCTCCATATTAGTTAAATCATTTAATGAGATAGGAAATATATAAAATTGATTAGTGTTTCTGTGGTTCTTAGCACAACTCGTATTAAAAAACCTAACTCAATGTTTTCTTTTCCAACTCCCTTATTCAGCCTGTAAAAAGGGAAGCTGACAGGGAAAATAATGTGTTAAATTTGCTGTCATATCTTTTCTGTTTACTTTCAAACCACATGTTTTATTTAATTTACTATTTAAGCTCTAAAGGTAAGCAAACCCAGAAGGAATGATGATTTCCTGTCCAAGCATGCTTACCCTTTTCCTTTAGCTTGTTGTTTGGGGAAACTTCAAAGTTTTGCTATGAATTTGGGAAGAAAACAAATACCAGTTTCCTCTCCTTTAGGTCTCCTCAGAAGTGCTTGCTCTCCTGTTCACCCACAGGTGTTCAGGTGACCCAAGGAAGTTCATGTACTTCTCAAAGGGAGTATATTCATCTCAAGAGGGAACGGATGAGCAATATCATGCACTCTCCACAAATCTGTTCAAACTCTGACACAACCAGAAGAGGAATACAGAGTGACAAACTTTCTGAACAACTCCTCAGATCCCCCCAGATAGCCTGATGTCTGAAGTTCTCAGTCATGAAAGCAACAGCTACAAAGGGGCAGTGATAAAAGATTGATGCGGATTTGGGATTTTGCTTTGCTTCCAAAGAAGAAACCAAAAATAATTCCTTGTAATATCCATTTGCACTCTGTAAACAGACCCACTGCCTTGCCAAATTTAAAAAACAATGATGTTCATTACTATTAACATCTAAATTAAACAAATGAAAGTGTAATAGTACTTTAAATAATTTGCAGATGGTCCCATCATAACCCCTTTCCATAGGCTATCAAAATCTCTCTGTATTTATTGATATTTTATTGCACTATTTAAATTTTTTAATATTTTACTTTATTTGTATTCAAAATAACACAAAGTATGTCTGTGTGTGCACATGTGTGTGTGCATGCCCATATACATACAGCAAAGCACTGTATTCCCATGTTGGACTGACTACAGAAGGAATAACTAGAAGAAAAGGCTTGCAGAAATAAGTTTTTTTTTTCCATTCTTCCTGAACTTACTCGTGTTTCTTTGCCTTCATTATCTTTTAGGTGCTATAAGGGTCCATGTATATGATGGACACACCTATGAATTAAATTATAATAACTGGCTTATGGGAGTTCCCACTATGGCTCAGTAGTAACAAACCTGACTAGTATCCATAAGGACACAGATTTGATACCTAGCCTTGCTCAGTGGGTTAAGAATCCATCATTGCTGTGAGCTGTGGTGTAGGCTGCAGATGTGGCAATGTAGCTTAGATCTGGCATTGCTGTGACTGTGACATAGCCCTGCATCTGCAAATCCAATTCAACCCCTAGCCTAGGAATTTCCATATGCCACTGGAGCAGTCCTAAAAAAAAAAAAAAAAAGACAAAAGGCAAAAACGAAATAAACAAAAAGATACAAGCTTATGGAGAAAGGACCCAGCTAAGTTTTGGCATGAAATGTGCCCTACAAGGATACCACGTGTACAAACTTCACATGAAAGAAATGCAAAGCTAAAAGAAACAATTGTAACAAGTAACCTTTCATCTAAAAATTCACCTATTTGTTTATCCCAAAGGAGCTAGTCCATTTACTCATATTTATTAATTTTTAGTATGTAATAATGTGTGTACTTGAGTTTCCATGAGTATTTGTAGTTTCAAAACTACAATTTATACAGAAATAATAACCTTCACATCATAAGGTTTTATTGTTCTTGTTTCTTAAGATATCCAATTGTCATTATTTCCATACTGTTGTTATTACAAAATAAAAGTTTTGACAGAAAACTGATTCTCAAACACAGTAGTTCTGTCCCTAAGTATATGGCTAAGACGGTTATAACAGAGTTTGAGAGTTTAGGTTAAAAAGGGGAAATAACATTTTGAGTTATTTTGTTTTTCGGTAGTTGATACCAATGTCACTAGGCAGAATAAAACCTTTCTATATTTTTGGAAGACTTACTGTTTCAACCAGCCACATAGGAATTTAATAAGCCCCTACACCATGTACTAAGTAGCATATTTATTAATAAACCCAAACACTAATTTACTTACTGCTTTTCAAAAAAATTATTTTCTAAGAAAATCCACAGTAAGATTTTAAATTTCCATGGTTCTTTTTATGAATTTTGTTTTAAAATCTACTTTCTGTAACTACTGTTCAGTTACCTCACATTCTGGCTTAATAATTTTACTTTTATCCTAGCTTAATGTTTTCACTATATTTTCCTTTCCTGCTTGCAAATAACTGATAGAACATATTTATTTTTTTGCTTCTTTTAGTTTCCTTTCCTCCTTTCTTACAAATGTTTAACCATTTCCCTCCACTTATTTCCAGTATCTAACTACATTTTATCATTTGTAATCTTTTATAGATAATATGAAACAATAGTTAATTTAATTTGCAAATGTACTTGACTCTTTCTAAACTGCAGTGTCAACTTAGATGGGTAAGTTACTCAAATGCTTGGCCAAGGTCATATACTCTAAGATGGCAGAGTAACTTCTCAATCTTTAATCATCTATAACTTTCCTGAAAAAATAGTCTGTATTCACTGTCTTTACTCATCCACTTTTCATATTCTACTACAATTCAATGTGATCTGCCTTTTCCTTGCCATTCTACTGAATTGACTCTCTTAAAGGTAACCAAGAGATTATCTCCTATTTTCCAAATAAAGTGGACACTACAGTCCATGTCTCCCTCTTGCCTTCTCTGCAGCATTTTACAGTGCTAACGTATCCTCATTTCTTGAAAAAAGTTATTTTTTTTATTTTTCCCATTATAGCTAGTTTACAGATTTCTGTCAATTTTCTAACTCTACCGTGTGGTGACCTGGTTGCATATACATATATGGATTCATTACATGTGATTAGACATAGTTCCCAGTGCTGTACAGCTGGATCTCCTTGCTTTTCCGTCCCCGAGGCAATAGTCTACAACTGTTAACTCCAGACTCCCACACCATCCCACTCCCTCCCCCATTCCCCTTGCAACCACAAGTCTATTCTCCAAGTTCGTGATTTTCTTTTCTGTAGAAAGCTTCATCTGTGCCTTATATTAAATTCTAGATATAAGTGATATCATATGGTATCAGTCTTTCTCTTTGTGACTTTCTTCACTCTGTATGAGGGTCTCTAATTCCACCCATGTTGCTGCAAATTACATTATTTTATTCTTTTTTTACGGCTGAATAGTATTCCATGGTGTAAATATACCACATCTTCCTAATCTAATCATCGGTCGATGGACATTTGGGCTGTATCCATGTCTTAGCTGTTACGAATAGTGCTGCAGTGAACATGTGTGTGCAAGTGACTTTTTCAAGGAAATTTTTGTCTGAATATATGCCCAAGAGTGGGACAGCTGGGTCATATGGTAGTTCTATGTATAGTTTTCTAAGGTACCTCCATACCGTTTTCCATAGTGGTTGTACCAGCTTACATTTCCACCAACAGTGCAGGAGGGTTCCCTTTTCTCCACACCACTTCCAGCATTTGTTGTTTGTGGACTTGTTAATGATGGCCATTCTGACTGGTGTGAGGTGGTATCTCATAGTAGTTTTGATTTGCATTTCTCTAATCATCAGTGATGTTGAACATTTTTTCATGTGTTTCTTGGCCATCTGCATATCTTTAGAAAAATGTCTATTCAGGTCCTTTGCCCATTTTTCAATGGGGTTGTTGGCTTTTTTGCGGTTGAGCTGCATCAGTTGTTTGTATATTTTAGAGATTAAGCCTTTGTCACTTGAATCATTTGAAACAATTTTCTCCCATTCTGTAAGTTGTCTTTTAGTTTTCTTTTTGGTTTCCTTTGCTGTGCAAAAGCTTGTCGGCTTGATTAGGTCCCATTGGTTTATCTTTGCTTTGATTTCTGTTGCTTTGGGAGACTGACCTGAGAAAACATCTGTAAGGTTGATGTCAGAGAATTTCTTGCCAATGTTTCTTTCCCGGAGTTTAATGGTGTCTTGTCTTATATTTACGTCTTTAAGCCATTTAGAGTTTATTTTTGTGCATGGTGTGAGAGTGTGTTCTAGTTTCATTGATTTGCATGCAGCTGTCCAAGTTTCCCAGCAATGCTTACTGAAAAGACTGTCTTTTCCCTATTTTATGCTCTTGCCTTCTTTGTCAAAGATCAATTGACCGTAGGCATCTGGGTTTATTTCTGGGTTCTCTGTTCTGTTACAATAGACCATATGTCTGTTTTGGTACGAGTACCATACTGTCTTGATTACTGTGGCCCTGCGATATTGCCTGAAATCTGGGAGAGTTATGCCTCCTGTTTGGTTGGTGTTCTTTAGAATTGCTTTGGCGATTCTGGGTCTTTTGCTGTTCCATTTAAATTTTTGGATTGTTTGTTCTAGTTCTGTGAAGAATGTCATGGGTAATTTGATAGGGATTGCACTGAATTTGTAGATTGCTTTGGGCAGTATGCCCATTTTTACAATATTGATTTTTCTGGCCCTTTGATCTCCTTGATTAATGTTTTGTAGTTCTCTGCATATAAGTCTTTCACCTCCTTGGCCACCTCCTTGTAGTTCTCTGTGTATAAGTCTTTCGCCTCCTTATTCCCAGGTATTTGATTTTTTGGGGGTGCTATTTTACAAGGTAAAGTATTTTGGTGTTCTTTTTCTAATATTTCATTGTTAGTATATATAAATGAGATTGATTTCTGAAGGTTAACCTTATATCCTGCTACTCTGCTGAATTTGTTGATCAGTTCAAGTAGTTTTGGAGTTGAGGCTTTGGGGTTTTCTATATATAGTATCATGTCATCTGCATACAGTGACAGTTTTACTTCTTTTCTTCCTATATGGATGCCTTTTATTTCTTTTGTTTGTCTGATTGCTGTAGCTAGGACTTCCAATACTATGTTGAATAACAGTGGAGAGAGTGAGCATGCTTGTCTTGTTCCAGATTTTAGTGGGAACGCTTTCAGCTTTTCTCCATGAGAATTCTATTTGCTGTGGGTTTGTAGTAAATGGCTTTTATTATGTTAAGCAATGTTCCCTCTATACCCACTTTGGTAAGAGTTTTGATCATGAATGGATGTTGGACTTTGTCAAATGCTTTTTCTGCATCTATTGAGATGATCATGTCGGTTTTGACTTTTCTTTTGTTAATGCGGTGTTTGACTTTGGTTGATTTGCATTTGTTGAACCATCTTTGTGCAACTGGTATGAACCCCACCTGGTCACAGTGTATGATATTTTTGATATGTGTTGGATTCGGTTGGCTAAAATTTTGTTGAGAATTTTTGCATCAATATTCATCAAAGATATTGGCCTATAGTTTTTTTTTCATGGTGTCTTTGCCTTGTTTTGGAATTAAGGTGATGTTGACATCATAGAATGTCTTTGGGAGTGTTCTTTCTTCTTCAACCATTTGGAAAAGGTTAAGGAAGGTGGGTATGAGTTCCTCTTTGTATGTTTGGTAGAATTCACCTGTGAAGCCACCTGATGCTGGACTTTCATTTGTAGGGAGTGTTTTTATGACATACTCAATTTCGTTTCTAGAGATCAGTCTGTTCAGTTGATCTATTTCTTCTTGATTCAGTTTTGGCAGGGTGTAAGTCTCTAAAAAGTTGTCCATTTCTTCTAGGTTGTCAAATTTGTTGGCATACAATTGTTCATAGTATTCTCTCATAGTTTTTTGTATTTCTTTAATATCCATTGTGACTTCTTTTTCATTTCTTATTGTGTTTATTTGGGTTTTTTCTGTCTTCTTCTTGGTGAGTTCAGCTGGAGGGTTTGTCAATTTTGTTTACCTTCTCAACGAACCAGCCCTTGGTTTTATTGATTTTTCTATTGTTTTTTGAATCTCTATTTTATTGATTTCCTCTCTGATCTTTATGATTTCCTTCCTTCTGCTGACTTTAGGGTGTTTTTGTTCTTCTTTTTCTAATTCACTTAGGTGGTGTGTTAGGTTGTCGATTTGAGATTTTTTTTCATTTTTGAGGAAGGCCTGTAATGCTATGAACGTCCCTCTTTTGCAGCATCCCATAGATTTGGCGTGCTTGTGTCTTCATTCTCATTTGTTTCAAGGTATTTTTTAATTTCCTTCTTGATTTCCTCATTGACCCATTCATTTTTTCATAGCATGTTATTTACCCTCCATGTAGTATGTTTTTTCTCATTTCCTATCCTGTGGTTGATTTCTAGTTTCATGCCTTTGTGGTCAGAGAAGATACTTGAGATAATTTCTATACTCTTAAATTTGTTGAGATTAGCTTTGTGTCCCAATATGTGATCTATCCTTGAGAATGTTCCATGTGCACTTGAAAAGAATGTATATTCTGATTTTTTTGGATGTAATGTCCTGAAAATGTCAGTTAGGTCTAACTTTTCTATTGTGTCACTTAGGATCTCTGTTGCCTTACTGATTTTCTGCCTAGAGAATCTGTCCATTGATGTGAGTGGAGTGTTAAAGTCTCCTACAATTATTGTATTGCCATCTATTTCTCCTTTTATGTCTGATAGTACTTGTTGTAGGTACTTGGGTGCTCCTATATTAGGGGCATATATATTGACGATTGTAATATTCTTTTCTTGAATGGATCTTTTAACCATTAAATAGTGTCCTTCTTTGTCTTTCTTCATGGCTTTCATCTAAAGTCTATTTTGTCTGATGTGAGTATTGCCACTCCTGCTTTCCTTTCTTGTCCTTTGGCATGAAATATCTTTTCCCATCTCCTCACTTTCAATCTATCTGTGTCTTTTGCCCTAAGATGAGTCTCTTGTAGGCAGCAGACTGTAGGTTTTTGCTTTTTTATCCATTCTGCCACTCTCTGTCTTTTGATTGGAGTATTCAGACCATTGACATTTAAGGTGATTATTGATAGATACGTATTTATTGCCATTTTAGATCTTGTTTTCCAGTTGATTCTATGTTTCTCTTTTCTTTTTTTGGTCAGATGGTTTCCAATTATTTTGTACTTGAGTGCTTATCTTTTCAGTATTTGTGGATGTGATGTTCCATTTTGATTTGTGGTTGCCCTGTTTGTTAAGTATGTTAACACCTTCTTATATCTGCTTGCTGTGGCCTGATAACCATATAGGCTTAAACACATCATTAAAAAAATACATATATTTTTTTAAAGTTAAAAAAAAGAAATAGTCTAAGTTTTCTTACTTTCCCTCCCCACAATGTACTATTTTGTTGTCTTTTTTAAAAATTTAATTTATTTATTTACTTATTTTAGCATCTTCATGTTTAGATCTGTATGCTGGCTTACTCAAATGACTACTTTCCATTTGTGGTTTCCTCCATTCTAATTCTTTTTACTTTTTTTTTTTTTACAGGAACCCTTTCAGCTTTTAGCTTTTGTTTGTTGGAGAAATTCTTTATTTCTCCTTCTATTTTAAATTATATTCTTACTGGGAAGAGTATTCTAGGTTTCAAACCTTTTCCTTTCAGCACTTCAAATATATCTTGCCATTCCCTATTACCCTGTAGTGTTTCTGTATGAGAAATCAGCTAACAGCCTTATGGCGGATCCCTTCTACTTAATACTTTGCTTTTCTCTTGCTGCCTTTAGGATCCTCTCATTATCTTTAATTCTTGTCATTTTTAATATAATATGCCTTGGTGTGGGTCTGTTTGTGTTTAGCTTGTTTGGGGCCTTCTGTGCTTCCTGTACCTTGATGTCAGATTCCTTCAGATTTGAAAAGTTTTCAGACATAATTTATTCAAATATGTTTTCAATCCCCTTTCCAATTCCAGGAGAACTTCTGGAATCCCTATTATGTGCAAATTGGGCCACTTTATATTATCCCATAGACCTCTTATATTGCTTTCATGTTTTTTCATTTGATTTTGTCTGCCGTCCTAATTGTGTGATTTCCATTATTCTATCTTCCATGTCACTAATTCATTCCTCTGCATTATTCAAACTGCTCTTTATTGCCTTTAGCTAAGTTTGCATCTCTGCACATGAGTTTTCTAGTTTTTCTTGGTTCCTCTTTATATTTTCTAGTTCCTTTCTAAGGGAATCTGTATTGCTGTTTGTGTCTTCTCTTAATTCCTGGATATTCAGCCTTAATTCCTCAAGTATTTTCATTACCTCCTTTCTGAACTCCATTTCTGTCAGACAGCAGAGGTCTATTTCATTGTTGGCTGCTTTAAATGACTTGCCCTATTCTTTTAATTGGGAATGGTTTCTGAGCTTCTTCATCTTTCTTGTGGTTTTCTTTTGCTGTGAGTTTGGGGAAGCCATCCTGTAGTCTTGTAAGGCTACTTCTAGGCAAGAGAACCCCTTTGTATTTTTTTGGTGGGGCTACTATTTATTTTTGGTGTGAGAGTTTGAATATTTGATGTCTATTTCTTTGGTGTGAGCAGGCTGTTATCTCAATGGTGCTCTGAATGTTTTCTGGGAGAATGAAGAAACGGCTAGGGACAACAGTTGGTGCCTAGTCTCTTGGCTCTCCACTGCAGTAAGGACCTGCAGGAAGGTGGTGCCAGGCCCTTGGAAGTAGTAATGAGCTCTAGGCAGATCTACCAGGTGTCCAGAGCAATTGGTAGTAGCAGTGGCAGGAAGTATGATTTCCCAGAGGAGTGAGAACCACAACAGCTAGCGTTTGATTGCAAAGTCCTCCTTTGAGGTGATTGGAACCACAGGTGGTATCTGCTCAGGGACTCCTAGTGGAAGTGGGCCATGACCATCTCTAGCACCAGTGATAACCATGGTGGTTTGCCCCCTCCACCTGTAGTCCATGCATGAAGCAACCCATCTCACTTAGCCCACATAGGAGGTGCTGTACAGGTGGTACTTAGTTGCAGGGTCCTGGGGAGTGATAGAGATCAGGCATATGGGTATTACCCAGAGCACTCAGCAGTGGGAGCAGCAGGGTTTGTGTGTTCCCAGGAGTGAACAGTCTCTGGTGCTTGGCAGGCCCCGTGTGGCACTTAGCCCCCTGACGCCCTTGGCCCATGATTTCAGGCTGCTGGGGGCCCACGCCCGATCTGCTCCTCCACCACCGCTGGCTCTGTGGG
Source organism: Catagonus wagneri (assembly GCA_004024745.2). Classification (NCBI taxonomy): domain Eukaryota; kingdom Metazoa; phylum Chordata; class Mammalia; order Artiodactyla; family Tayassuidae; genus Catagonus; species Catagonus wagneri. Next base: position 11,446,559 of record PVHT020000521.1, on the reverse strand, counting down.
CTCCATGGCATGGGCTCTTCCCTGCCGCTGCCGCTGCTGCTGCCTCCTCTGGCTCTGCCCCACCACCACTGCACTCTCTGCGTTGTAGGCTCCGCCCCACCCTCTGCGCTACTTCAAGGTGCTTCCTATGGTGGTCACCTCCTCCTTTTCTCCTCCTCCCCAACAATGGAGGCTTGCCTCCCCTGCGGGACCAGACTTCCCCGGTTCTCTCTGTCCTGGCATTACACTCCACAGCCCATAGAGTATCACTCTCCTGCCCATGGCGCACTGCTCCCTAACCTGATAGGCTGTCTCTGTACCGCTGACTCCAGTCCTCTCCCAGGGACTAACCTCCGGAGCCTAGGTCTCAGCTCCCAGCTCCCACCCGGCTCCTCAGGCTGTGGTGTCTGTGCTTGTATTCAGTTGACCTGTGTGTCTCTAACTCCACTTTGGCATTCTCAATACAGCTACTGCATTTTTCTCAGGCTTTCAGGTCCCTCTAGCTTGGTTGATCATCAGTTAGCTGGCTTCCCAGGGTGTGGGTTCCTTTTCTTCTTCACAGCTCCCTCCCTGGGGCGCTGGTGCCATCCTGATTCCTTCTCTCTCTCTCTCTCTTTTTTTTTCCTGTTGTTCTGCTCAGTTATGTCAAGAGTTTCTTGCAGTTTTTGAAGGTTAAAATTCAGCATTCAGATGATCTTTTGTCCAAGTTGTTTTATATTTAGATGTGGTTTTTTTTTTTTTGATGTTTTTGTGGGAGAGGGTGAGCACAACCTCTTACTCCTCCACCATCTTGCTGCTGCCACCGAAAAAATAATATTTTTCTTAATGGATTTTTTTTCATTTACAGGTGTACATAAATCATCACAAGTCAATTTTACAGATTTTGTATCCCAAACCCACAGTGCATCCCCCCACCCCCCAGATTGTCTTATTTGAAAAGCCAAGGTTTTCCAAAGTCTGTGAGTCGTTGTCTGTTCTGCAAAGAGGTTCGTTGTGTCTTTTTTTTTGTTTCCACATGTACGCGGTAGCCTTGGGTGTTGCTGTCTAATTGTCTGCCTGGTTTCACTTTGTATGATAATTTCTAAGTCCATCCATGTTGCTATAAAGTTGGTAATTCGTTCCTTTTAATGGCTGAGTAGCATTCCATTGTGTGTATGTACCATATCTTCCCTATCCACTCCTCTGTCGATGGGCATTTAGGTTGTTTCCATGACCTGGCTATTGCATAGAGTGCTGCAATGAACACTGGAGTACATGTGTCTTTTCGAGTCATGGATTCTGCTGGATAGATGCCCAGGAGTGGGAGAAAAAATAATTTCTTATAAAGATATTTTTATTAGTCTTGTGGTGTACTTTTCCTTTTTAAATCAGTTTCTTTAATTTTAATTTCAACAGGTCATTCTGATATACTTCCTTAAAACAACTATACAACTATAGAACTTCCTTAAAACAACTCTATACATCCTTTGAGCTTTCTCTGAGCTTCCTCTCTCTCTCTCTCTCTCTCTCTCTCTCTCTCTCTCTCTCTCTCTC
>PVHT020000521.1:11344153-11444047 GCA_004024745.2 Catagonus wagneri | reverse complement strand
TCTCTTTTCTGGCTGAGCCTGCAGCATGTAGGAGTCCCTGGGCTGATGATCAAACCCATACCACAGTAGGGACCCTAGCCACAGCAGTGACAATGCCAGATCCTCAACCTTTTGGCCACTAGGGAACTCAGAGCTTTCTCTCTTTAAGAAGTCCAAAATCGGGGAGTTCCCATTTTGGCTCAGTAGAAACGAATCTGACTAGTATTCCTGAGGATGAGGGTTCAGTCTCTGGCCTCACTCAGTGGGCCGGGGATGTGATGTTGCCACGAGCTGTGGTATAGGCTGCAGGTGAAGCTCAGATCCCATGTTGCTATGGCTGTGGTTTAGGCCGACAGCTGCAAATCTGATTTGACCCCTAGCCTTGGAACTTCCATATGTTACAGGTGCAGCCCTAAAAAGGAAAAAAAAAGTTCAAAATCAATATTTCTGGTCTAAACCTATTACCTGTGCTCCAGTTCTATAGTTATCTGAAACGTTCCATCTGAACATCTATAGGTGCTCCAACTTCAGAATGTGGACTATTCCTATCTATCTCAATACCATACAAACAAAAGGCACACAAAACTTTTTAAAAATTCATCAAAACAAATAATATTTTAAAAGGAACCAACATACACACAATCTCCTTTATTCCCATGGATATATATTATACTATATTCACCTTATATAAACCTTATATTCACCTTCTTCTGTTTAAATTACTATCTTTCAAGTAGAGTTTGAACTCCTTGAGGGCATGCACATGACTTACAAATTTTATGTCTCAGTTCTAAATGAATTTTACCCAAGAAAGTGTTCAATGAATGGAAAGATATTTAAAGGGAAATTGCTTTGGAAAGATGTGTTGGGTCTAGATTTTAGGAGGCTTTAAATGTCAGACTAAAAACTTGTCATTCATTCTGCAAACATCAGGAAGAGAATTAAATAAATGGTTAAAATACTTACACAGCATTCACTCTATGACAAGTTCTGTTCTAATATTGATATATTTATTTAACTATTATTTCTTTTCTTACAGTTTTGGACCTGAGGCATGGTTTGGTTAAGTACTTTATCCAAAATCACACAGTGTTGGGCTGGGATTCTATCCCAGGGAGTCTGGCTGCTGATCTGTCTCTGTAGTTACTGTGATAAAATATTAAGTAGTATTAGCATGACTAAAAATTCAGATTATTGGAAAGAGAAGAAACAGGGAGACCAAATAAAGGGATACTCTGGGGAGTTTCCATTGTGGCTCAGTGGTAATGGACCTGACTAGTATTCATGAGGATGCAGGTTCGATCCCTTGCCTTGCTCAGTGGGTTAAAGATCTGGCATTTAAGCCAGCTGTGGTATAGGTCACAGACACGGTTCAGATTCCCCCCTTGCTATGGCTGTGGTGTAGGGCAGCATTATAGCTCCAGTTCAACCCCTGACCTGGAAATTTCCATATGTTGTGGATGAATCCCTAAAGAGACAAAGAAAAAAAAAAAATAATAACGACTACTCTGCTGATCTAGGCTCCAAGTAGATTGGAATGCAATGGAATATACTTCAAAGAATTGGAACATTTATTAATGATTAGATAAGCGATAACATATGGTGAAAGGAGGAATCAAGGATAATACCAAAGTTTCCTGTCTAATAAGGAGGAAAATGATGATACCATGGAAAGAGAATTGAAGAATGAAGGGGAACATTCTGGAGAAGTAAATTCAGTATTACACATTCTGGTAGAAATATCCCATAAATGTGGAGGTTGAACTGAAAAGGTGAGAAATGGCAAAAATTCTAAAATGAGCAAAGAAAGAAATAGATATTAGATATAGAGAATGCAGCCATTATTTTGAGTTGACTCTAACTGCCCTCCAACAGCTTTTACCAAAGTGTGATACATAGATATTAGTTGGTATTAAGAGAGTGAAACCCTAGTGCTCTCCGGAACACACTCAGGAAGACTTTAGGAAACACTTAGAATGATAATATTCCTAGGCCGATGCAGCATGTGTTTACCTTTACAGTCTAATTCATCAGAGTAGTCTCCACAGTCGTTTTCACCATCACATAACTTGCTGTGAAGAACACAACGACGATTGTGACAGGGCTTAAAACCTCTTCGACAGCTTCTGTTTTCTTATATAAAAAAGGGAAAACACTTACTTGGAGGTCTTATAGAAATATTTTACAAAAAGATCACAGAGGGATGAGGTCTCATTCAAAATAACTGGGTTGTGGAGTTTCCGTCATGGCTCAGCGGAAATGAATCAGACTAGGAACCATGAGATTGTAGGTTCGATCCCTGGCCTCGCTCAGTGGGTTAAGGATCTGGCGTTACTGTGAGCTGTGGTGTAGGTCACAGACGTGGCTCAGATCTGGTGTTGCTGTGGCTCTGGCATAGGCCAGCGGCTGTAGCTACCATTAGACCCCTAGCCTGGGAACCTCCATATGCTGCAGTGCAGCCCTAAAATGACAAAAAGACCAAAAAAACAAACAAACAAATAAAATAACTGGGTTGTGGGTCTATAAAATTAAGTGCCACGTAGCATCAAAGCTCTGGGTTAGGATATTTAAGCATTATCAGAGTGTTCATTCAGTAAAAAGCTTTTTTGACTGCTTTAACCTCAGTGATTCATCCTTGGAGTTCTCTTCAAATTACATGCACATTATTGTTTCTGGCATTTCTGTCAGGTAACATAGAAATAAACATATATCACATATTCAATTCTGAATAAATGAATCTCTATTTCAAAAGTAATAAAGATACTCCAAAACCTATTTACTTAACATCTCATAAGGATTTTATAACAAGGAAAAAAAGTGTCAAAATATATATTCCTGAATCTGTGAATCTGAGAGTAACAAACATATTCATCCATAAATTTCTCTTAAAAATCATTTTAAAATGCCTAGCAGAATTTTTTAAGCAGAAAAATAATTGCTTTCTGAATTATATTTACCTTAATGAGAGTCTCCTGACATTTTCTGATTTGGGGCAGTAGGTATCACTCACAATAATGATAGCTGTCATTTACTGAAATCTAATTGTGTTCCAGGCTCTAGACTAAGCATATGTAAATACACGTTTTTTGTTGTTGTTTTAATGCTCTGAACCACCATTCCAGCTAGGTTTGTTTTGTAGTGAAAAACTAAAATATAGAGAAGTAAGTACCCCTGCTCCTACCAGTCACACACTAGTAGGTTTGGGAACAAAGGTTTAACTTGAGGTGGGAGTCGAAAACCTGAAATCTATACCTGAGATTATGAATCTATGGCCCACAGGCCAAATGCAGTCTGTGAGCCTGTTTTTTAGTAAGAGTAAGAGTGATTTTTACATTTTTTAAGGATTGTAAAAAAAAAAATAGAATATGTGACAGGAGTATGTATGGCCTACAAAACCTAAAATACTAGCTGACTCTTCACAGAAAAAGTTTGCTAACCCCTTTACACACAAACATTACCTGCCTTCTAAGAAGGTAAAAATAATGTGAAATATATTCTCAAGCCAAATCATAATAATGTCAATTTATATGCTTTAATAGTTGCATAGTACATAGGATATAGCTGTTGATTCCAGCAAATCTGTCATTTGAGGCAAATTTCTTCAGATTTTAGTTACCTATCAATTATAAACAAATCATACTTGACTATTGTTTTAACCAAAGGTGTGTTATTTTGCAATGTAAAAGAGTAAGAGAACTGCCTGTGAATTTCCCCAAATCCATCTTCCTCTTATTTTAACTTTAATGATTTAGGTATAGCTATTATCCAAATAATGAAACTAAGGAGATAAACAGAAGTCAAATACAGAAATTCCAGATTCCTGATTTTTGCAGAACATAGAATACCAGTACTACTACAGCACAAATATAAATCCAATGAATTTAGAAATGATCTGGATTGGTTCTACAATAACTATTAATGATTTCACAGACATAAAATTTCAGGAAAAATATTGTTACCATGAAGGCAATCATCAGTTGCTTACTATGGACCAAAAGCCACTCTTACTTCCAAGGGAGAGGAACAGTTGATTACCACTTGGTGTTCTATACAGAGGCACAGCTGGTGGAATTCCATACTTAATGGAGATCATGGCTAAAGCAATCAGCCTTTGTACCTAAGGACACTAGTCTTCGGACAATCTTAGAGGCAAAAATAGAATGAATAAAACTTTCATATCAACACAAAAACACACTACTGACTAATAGTGGACCTTTGCTGCAGAGTAATTCTACACTATCCACCCAATAACTGAAGTTTCTGAATTACATTTCTAGGAATGTAAGCCTAAAATGCATTGCTAATGATGAATATCTAGGCAGCTCAGCAGACAGGCTCCTTCTGTATTTAAACTGGTACTTAACGCATGGAAAACCATGAGGAAATTCTTCAAAAAACAAATATCATGTGCGTTGGATAGGAAATATGGTGCTCTGAGCAAGAACAAAACCAAATCAATTACCTTACATACAGGCTAATGAGAGGCAGCAAGCAAACTGTACATGTAAACCAAATGGAGACAATCACATCAAAAACTATAAAAAGAACTACAAGCTTTTGTCAAAAATAAGCAAATCACAATTGAACACGTACCACAATAGAGCAGTTTTTCATCTGATTTATCTTTACAGTGGGGAAAGCCATCACAAGTGAGCTGGTAGTCAATACACTCTCCATTTCCACACTCAAACTCGGAATAAATGTTACAGGAGGAATTTTTAGCTGAAAAGAAAAAATTCACTGTTTTATGAAATAAGAAACACATTTGATGCCAAACCATTATTTCCCTTAGTTTTGTTTTTTTGTCTTTTGTCCTTTTTTTTTAGGCCCCACCTGCGGCGTATGGAGATCCCAGGCCAGGGGTCGAATTGGAGCTACAGACGCTGGCTTACACCACAGCCACAGCAATGTGGGATCCAAGCTGAGTCTGCAACCTACACCACAGCTCGTGGCAATGCTGGATCCTTAAGCCAATGAGCAAGGCCAGGGATCGAACTGGTAACCTCATGGTTACTGGTTGGGTTTGTTAACCAGAGCCACAATGGGAACACCTCCCTTAGTTTTAATTATAAAAATAAAGTAGAATTATTATCCTACTTCTAAATCTCAGGATTTTCATAAGAAATTAAAAGCCTGTGTTTTTATGTGGTTTGCCCAATTTGTGAGTATAGGCCAACAGCCACAAGTACAAAACAGGTGCTTTTCTATAGTGAAGTTTCACTGTTAGAATGCCAGTATGTGACCCCTGTATTAGAAAGGTCTCTCTCTTGGAGAAACCTTATTTTTATTTTTAAATAGACTTATTTTTATTTTTAAATAGTAGATTTATTAGAAAACTTTTGGAATGCAATGTTTTCACTGTATCATATGCTATTTGCCTGCTTGCACTCACCCCACGGAATAATTTTACAGTGGAATTCAGCCATATTAACTATGTTGGAGGTATTTAAAATTCATTATCTCTACTGTGGCAGGAAACATAGTTTAATTTTAAAATTTATTCTCATTTTTAAATATTTCAGGAATATTCAATTAAATAGTAATTAATGCTATTTGAAGTTTCCAGTGTTTTATTATTCTTAGAATTTAACTCATTTTAATAGAATATATATCTTATATATCTGTCTACATACCTACCTATTTATCTACCTATTAATGATGTATAATTGAACTCTTTCAATGATAGTTACCCTCTCCAAAGATAATTTTATTTTTCTTCTGCGGCATATGGAAGCTCCTGGGCTAGGGGTTGAATCAGAGCTGCAGCTGCTGGCCTACACCCGAGCCACAGCAATACCAGATCCAAGCTGCATCTGCCACCTATGCCAAAGCCTGTAGCAACACTGGATCCTTAGCCCACTGAGCGAGGACAGGGATCAAACCCGCAACCTCACGGACACTATGTCAGTTCTTAAGCGGCTAAGCCACAGGGGAAACTCTGATAATTTTATTTTTCTTGGTGCAGTCTAAACTCCCTGGTCAGTAGCTAAGGTAGAAGTTCATCTTAGAGGAAATAACAAAGAATTAAGAATCTAAAATATCATTAACATAAAGGAACACATATAAAGAAGAGTGCTGGTACTACTACACACAATCGTCTTAGATCAGGAACAGTACAAAATTTATCCACTTACTGAGAGTCTACTAGCATTTCCAACTTATTTGGCCAATTTCATTTATTTTTCCTTTGTAGGGCCACACCCACAGCATATGGAGGTTTCCAGGCTAAGGATCTAATTGGAACAACAGCTGCTGACCACAGCCACAGCCACAGCCACAGCAATGCAGGATCCAAGCTGCATCTGTGACCTGCACCACAGCTCACAGCAACGTTGGATCCTTAACCTGCTGAGCAAGGCCAGGGATCGAACCTGCATCCTCATGGAAGCTATTCAGATTAGTTAACGACTGAGCCACAATGGGAACTCCTATTTTGTCTATTTCAAACACATCCTGTTATTATTTCTAGTGAAAACTAATTGTTAATAGTGGAAAGTGACATATTTAGTTTTATAATCATTGTGCCTTTGAGGGAAGAACCAAAAATCATTCATGATAAATATGGTTTATTATGCAAAAACAAACATATGAGCACAATTCTTGCTTAGGTATGTTCATTTGATAACAATATTAAGTATTTTCTGCTTCTTCCTAGAAATAAAAAATGTGGTTCAGTTGTCCTATAATTCTCTTACAAAGTAATTGCTTTTTCTAATTATATTTGCTATTCTTATTTCTGTTATGGGTATTAGTAAGGTTAGCAATGCTGTATAGAACGGAATTGCCTAATCTTTTTGTCAAGACTTATGACAACAAAATGATTTTCTCACCTTTGCTCTCAGGTCTGTCTTAGCACATGTCCTTTCACCCCTGTAATGCTGCCATTAACATTCATAAACTGCTCTGGGTGAACTAATTCAGATGTGGACCATAGATATGCCAAAAATATCCCCAATTCCCAAAGACAGACTTAATAAGAAGAAACCAAGAGTTACTTTTCAATCTCTCTGCTGGACCACAAGATTTCAATATGAATGCACCATGGATACAAGATGCTTCTGTAAGGATTTGTCAGCTCTGAGGAAGCCAATATTGTTCTACAGCTGCATGTGAATACAACTATGCTTGTTTAAAAGACCGTTTTCTGTCTGATTCATTCTATTTCATCAATAGTGAGAAGCAGGTGGCTTAGTAGGGACAGATGTATCTAATCTACTTTGCAGCAAGGACAGGCATCCACTGTATACAAATAAGCCTTGCTGTTTTAACTAAAGGCATTGGTTTACTACTGGCCTGTAGTGATCTGTGAAAGAAACATGAGTGATTCTAATTCATGGCTAACATTCCAGGCTTACAGATGGCATCAGATCCAGACCATTACTGCTGAAACCACAAAGGCAAACTGAAAGAGAGAATTTAAGCAATTGCCTGAGCAAATCAGGGAAGTGTTAGGTAATGAAGAAATATAGAAGTTTGTGGCCCGAATGATTGAAATTGACTATCTTCATTTAAAGTTCACTGACCAATTGCATCATTCCCTTGTTTGCTTTGGCACATTATTAAATAAAAGTGTTTTACTTCTTTTGCTAAGAGATGCTATTTTGGGTTGATATACTAATTTGCAAAGAGAAAAAAACATGCATATTCTTACATTAGGTGCAGTTTTCAGGGCAAGGAAAATGATGTCAAAGTGTTCATATTAAAATAAAAAACAGGGAAGTTCCCGTTGTGGCCCAGCAGTAATGAACCCGATAGTATCCATTAGGATGTGGCTCTGATTCCTGGCCTCACTCAGTGGGTTAAGGATCCAGCATTGCCATGAGCTGTGATGTAGGTCACAAACATAGCTCGGATCTGGCATTGCTGTGGCTGTGGCTGTGCCCAGCGGCTGTAGCTCCGATTCGACCCCTAGTCAACTTCCATATGCCACAGGTGCAGCCCTAAAAAGCAGTGGGGGGGGAAGAACAGGCAAAAGAGAGGATCCTCCTTGTAGATAAAGACGAAAAGAAGACTAAAGAGGAAGATGAAATACACCTATAGCTTATGATATTCATTTTTATAATGCAGACATATCCATTTCTATGAATTTTCTAAGATGAAAGATATGAGATGAGGATAAAAATGTCAAAAATTTATATACCATAAGAGGAAAGTCACCCATTTCCAAGCAAGGTACTTCTCTCTCATCTTTCTTACAGTTTTAATGTTAAAGAGTAATTAACCCTTTTTATGATACTGGGTAATTTTTCATGGCAATATTGGAACAGTTGAACCCTTAGTTATAGTAAATACAGTTTTGGAAACTTAGCTGTTAATAAGTATATACTATAATGGTACTAATTAAAGATTGTAATGCCTTTGGGAGGTATAAACATCACACAAAGCTGCAATGTTACATTCTTAATTAACAGTTTGGAAATGATTACAAATAAGCTGCATGGGCTGTTCTTTCTCATTTACCTACTGTGACGAACTGTGAGTCGGTTTACTACAGAGCTAACTGAGCTAAAGCCTGTAAACTGACTTATTTCAGCTTTAATTAATTTTGCTATGGACTAAATTCTCAAAGTCATAACCACAAGTTTTCAGATGATCATCATGTGCAGGTATTTCTCTAGCTAGCCTAACACCTTCTAGTCCATAAAAGGGAAAACACAGTATCTGTCACAGTTTGGGTTCTTATTGTCTATCACATGGTGCTATAGGTAAAGTGGTAAACTGAGTTCTTTTCAGAATAGAAATAAGCCAACTAGGCTTCCAATATTGGAGGAGAACACAGCTTCATAAATATAAGAAAGCAATTTCAATGTCCATGTGTGTCATGTTGAGCATTTATGTCATGTCACATTTCAGTTCTCTTTACTTACTCACACATCTGTTGTCCTCTAGCAATATCCGATCCCCTCTGCAGGAACAATTCACTCTTCCATTAGGAGTTAAAAGGCACAGGTCATGGCAACCTCCATTCAATATTGCACATGGAGAAAGTTCACCTACAGTAAAGAGGTTTTACTGGTAAAATTTTATACTGAACTCCTAGCCTGTGTTAGATATAGATTAACAGTAAACTATTAGCCTCAGTCTCTCAAAGATATCTCATAAGCAAGGAAGATTTTGGACTTTTGAAAATCTAAACATTTCAAAAGATAAGAACATTAAAAAATATGTAACAAAGCTCTACATTTTCTAAAACATTTGTCAAGTATGCTGCAGCACTCAATGAACTAGTACCTCTAGAAACCATACACATACTGCAAACTTCAATTTTGTAGGCATGCCAGTGCTTAAAGAATTTTTAAGACCAGATGTAGAGCTTGTTTATCAACAAGTATTATTTTCTTGGAAATGACTTGATTTGAATATTCAAAAATATGAGTGAGCAAGTGTGAAAAAGAATTTCAGAAACAAATCACTAAAGACAAATTGTTCCTCTGGTGATAAATTTAAGAACTGCAAAAAATTTCCATAAATCTTTCAGACGATTTCAATATACTGGATAATCAAAACCTGAAGACCAGCTCCAGGAACATTAAGAAAACAAACTCCTACTAAGTATTACTTAGTAGCTAAGTAAGAAACAGATTCATGTCTTGAGAAATTATATAATTAAGAAATAAATTTGTTTTCTATTATAACTTACAGCTATTGGTGTCATTGGCAACAGCTATTATTCCCATTGGCTGATGCGGAATATCAGAACGAAGAATTTTTGTATCTCCTCCTGTGTACTTGCTGGAACGTAGGATAGCTCTTCTTCCCCAGTCTGACCAGAAGATATAATTGTCATACACAGCAAGACTGAGAAAAGTTCCTGGCCCAGTTTTGACAATCACCTGGAATAAAGTAAAATATCATCTTTTTAAAGGAAGGTATCCATATCTGTTTTTGCTTCAAAAAAATAAGAGATGGAGATTAGTTTATTTTTGGGAGTTCCTGTTATGGCTCAGCAGGTTATGAACTTGACTAGCATCCATGAGGGCATGGGTTCGATCCCTGGCCTTGCTCAGTGAGTTAAGAATCTCACATTGCCATGAGCTGTGATGTAGGTCACAGATGGGGCTCAGATCTGGTATTGCTCTGGCTGTGGCCAGCAGCTACAGCTCTGATTGGCCCCCTAGCCTGGTAATTTCCATATGCTACAGGTGTGGCCCTAAAAAAAAAAACTGTTTTAATCAATTGAAATTTTACATTTCACTAAATATAATATCATAATATTTGTCATGGTTTATTTTAAATGCTTTGCAATCCTTAGCTTTTACAATGTACTTACTTAACATTTTGAAGTATATTTCTATTTAATAATCATCCAGTTTGTTTAAACAGTTGTATGTTTTTAGTGTTACAAACCAAAATCATCAAGACTGAAATGAGAGTAAACGTTCTGACTTACTAACATTTATTTATCTTCACTAAGAACTCATTAGATATAGCGTGGACACTTATCAAGCTCTCAGAATTACATACACTATATAAAGAACAACACAGTCCAGGTTATTCCTTTAGGAAGCTTACAACATGAATGATTTAGTATACATGCATTGGCAATAACAGTTTAATAGCAAAGGCTAAACATTTCACTCAGACCAAGATGAAATAAGAGAGACTAGATTTTCCTTCCCAATAAAATAACTAAAAAAACTACACAAACCACATAAAACAAGACTTTTCAACACACTGGATATCAGTAAAGGAAGGAGACTGATTCCTAAGTAAAGGGAAAAACTGAGTGAGTCTAAAACCTCCACAGTTTATAGCCAGAGAGAGATTCCAGGCAGCAACCCAATGCAGAAGAACCCAACAGAGTCCAAGGAACTCTCTGTGTGGATGGAGCTGAGAGCTATGGGATGGAAATGTGGTTAGATCTCACAAGGCAGAGTGCTGGAAAAGAGAACACAGAGAGAGCTCTGGCTGTCTTCACAGGGTCCTCCTGCCATACTCAGCTGTGTACTAAGCACACTCATCTGTGTGTGAGACAGTTATTCCAAGCTGGTGAAAAAGCCATGCAAAAGGATTAGAGAGAAGCATTTCCAAAATTTACATGGGTCCAAGAAGCACACTTGATAAAGCCAATCAGACTTAAAAACTTTCTAATTCATGGGACACATAGAGTACTTGGAAGAGTCTTGCCTTAGCAGTGGGAAATAATTAACCCTAAGCTCTGCTCTAATCCAGTCTCTCCAACCTTCCTAGCAAGTACTAAAAGGATCAAATCAAAGAAATATTAGTTGAAGTAAAACTAGAAAATAAATTGACTTCTTTTGAGTTCCTCTGTTGCCTAGCAGATTAAGGATCCAGCATTGTCACTGCCATGGCTCACATCACTGCTGTGCCACAGGTTCAGTCTCTGGCCGGAGAATTTCCACATGTCATGGACATAGCCAATAAATTAACTAATTAATTAATAAAACTGGGAATAAGACAAAAATTATCATTCTTACTATTTCTACCCAACATTATCCTAGTGTTTCTTTTTTCTTTTCTTTTTTGTCTTTTTAGGGCCTCCCCCATGGTATAAGGAGGTTCCCAGGCTAGGGGTCTAGCTGGAGCTGTAGCCATCGGCCTTCGCCACAGCCACAGCAACGCGGGATCCGAGCCGCGTCTGCAACCTACACCACAGCTCACGGCAACGCCGGATCCTTAACCCACTGAGCAAGGCCAGGGATCAAACCCGCAACCTCATGGTTCCTAGTCAGATTCGTTTCCTCTGCACCACAAGGGGAACTCCCTGTCCTAGTGTTTCTAAACAGGATAAGCCAAGAAAACAAATATAAAAAGCATTCAGATTGGGGAGGGAAGATAAACTATATTTATTTGCAGATGACAAAATCCTCTAGATAAAAATTCCAATAGACACTATAAAAAAAAGAAAAAACTGCTTGAACTAATAAATTTAGTAAGACTGAGATACATGATTGCCCTAAAAATCAATTATATTTCTATATACTATCAATAAATAGTTTAAATCTTAAAAACTTTTATAATAGCATCAACAGATAAATTACTTAGTAATAAATATGAAAAAATGTACAAGAACCTGAAATCTACAAAAATACTGCTAACAGAAATTAACAAAAATTAAACAGAGATATGCCTTATTCATGAATTATAAGATTCAATATGTTAAAATATCATCCTCAAATGATAAATTATATCTATTCCAATAAAACTCTTATGGACAATATTTAAAAATTGGCATGATGATTCCAAATTCATGTGGAAATGCAAAAAAATCTAGAGTAGCAAAAACAATGACAAAAAAAAAAGTTGGAGAAGCCCTATCTTATTTCAAGACATTATAAATTTTCAGTTATCCAGACAATGTGACATCGGCAAAGGATAGAGAAATACATCAATAAAACAGGAAAGTTCACAAACAGGCCTATATGCATATAGATAACTAATTTTCAACATGAGGGCAAAGGCTATTCAAGAAGTAGGATAATTTTTCAACAAATGATATTTGAACAACTGAATATACATATGCAAAAAATGAACTGCCACCCATATTCAAAAGTTAACAGAAACAGATCATAAACATAAATAGATCATAACCTAAAATGTAAAACTTTATAACTTCTAGAGGAAAACATGGGAGAAAATCTTTACAACTTTGTTAGGCAAAGATTTCTTAAATGTGACATCAAAAGCATAATCTATTAAAAAGACTGATAATTTGAACTCAAAATATAAAACTACTCTTCAAATGACACTGATAAGACAATGAAAAGGTAAGACACTGAAACTATGAAAAAATATTTTCACATCATAGGTCTAGCAAAGGATTTATATTCAGGAATATAAATAACTCTCAAAACTCAATAATAAAATGAACAAGTAACTCAATAAATAATTGAGAAACTGGAGTTCCCGTCGTGGCTCAGTGGTTAACGAATCCGACTAGGAACCATGAGGTTGTGAGTTCGATCCCTGGCCTTGTTCAGTGGGTTAAGGATCCGGCATTGCTGTGAGCTGTGGTGTAGTTGCAGACGCCGCTCGGATCCCTCATTGCTGTGGCCGTGGCTGTGGCGAAGGCCGGCAGTTATAGCGCCTGTTAGACCCCTAGCCTGGGAACCGCCATATGCCGCGGGTGTGGCCCCAGATTAGGCAAAAAAAAAAAAGAAGGAATTGAGAAATGTAAAGAAGAAATGCACCCCTATGTTCATCACAGTTCTATTCACAATATCCAAGAAAGAAACAATCTAAATGTCCATGGATTAAGAACACATGGTTCATATACACAATGGAATAGTACTCAGCCATAACAGAAGACAAACTAATGCCATTTGCAGCAACATGAATGGAACTAGAGATTCTCATACTAAGTGTAGTAAGCCAGAAGGAAAAGGATAAATACCATATGATATCACTTATTTGTGGAATCTAAAATATGGCACAGATGATCTTATCTACAAAACAGAAACAGTTCACAGCCAAAGGAGAGAAGACTTGTTATTCCCAGGGGAGACGGGGGAGGGAGTGGGATGGATGGGCAGTTTGGGTTTTTGGACACAAACTATCACATTTGGAATGGATGAGCAACGGGGCCCTACTGTATAGCATAGGGAACTAAGTGTGACTGGATCACTTTGCTATACAATAGAAACTGAAGAAACATTGTAAATCAACTATACTTTTAAAAAAGTATATTGGTTATTCCAGGACTTTGGCACTTCAATGCACATTTTAACATCAGTTTGTCCATTTCTACAAAATTTCTACTATGATTTTTGACTAATACTGTTTTGCATACATATCTCATATTTTATATCATAATAAAATAAATATTGCTTTTTTTAAAGAAGACATACATAAGCAAATTAAGCACTTAAGAAGATTATCAACATATTAGACATTAGGGGAATGCAAATTAAAAATATCACACAACTCTTAGATTGGCTAAATACTGACCATATCAAGAGCCGGTGTGGATGTGGAGGTACTTGTAGGAAGGCATAACGGTACAACCGATTTGGAAAATGATTTGAGTTTTTCTTTAAAAATTAAACATACAACTTGAATATAAACTACCATTCTGTTAAGTATTTATTTACACAAGGAAATGAAAGCATGTATTAGTACCAGGATTTGTTCACAAATGTTCATTGCAGACTGATTTACATCAGGCACAAACTGGAAGCCAATAATGTCCACATACAGGTGAATGCACAAAGCAGTTGCATATATCCATATCATAAACATTCTCTCGATCAAACTCTAGTCAGGCTTCTCTGAATACATTTTAAATTAGGTCCTGATATTAGGTATATTATCAGGAGCCTAATTTTGGCGAGAATCCTATTAAACCAGGTCACCTAGAAACCCCCACTCTCAATATCTGATATCATGATATCTGACCAAATTCCTCATCCCTGACTGTCCTGGTGAAGTCTGACCACCAAGGCCTGTCTTCACCAAGAATCTTGTTAGGTCATTTTAACTAGAATTCCCCCTTTACTTCTGATATTTCCTGTTAGGAATTGTCCTTCCACCCATAGCTCATTTGCTCCCTGGCTACACATTCCTACTTTTCTCATATTTGGAATTGAGCCCAATCTCTGTCCTCTACTGCAAAAGTCTCTACACCTGTCCTGATAGTCCTGAATAAAGTCTGCTTTACTGTTTTAACAGGAGTCATGGATATTTTTTCCTTAACACTTTAAATGCAATACCACCGAGAAAAAAAAAAAAAGATGAATTATTAATACATGTAACAATGTGGATGGATTTCAAAATCATCATGCCGAGTGAAAGACTTCAAAGCTGTACAAAGTACATGAGGCCATTAATTTAAACCTCTACAAAAGTAAACTACTCTGTAGTGATACGAAAACATTGTTTCCTGTGGACAGAATGGGAAGGGGTAGGGTGGAAAAAGAAGAGTTATAAAGAAAAATGAAGAAATTTATAGAGGTCATAGATATGCCCATTATCTTCATGTGATGATGGATTCATAGGTAGTATATGTGTATGTGTGTGTGTGTGTGTGTGTGTGTGTGTGTGTGTGAACTTTTAAAATTTAAATATTTACATTTTAGTGTATGTCAAACATACCTAATTTTTTTTAAATAAAGGCCAAGAATGTACATAAAATATTTTCGGAAGTAATATTAAGTATATGTGCCATTGTATTTGGAAAGACAGGATATCTCAGAAAAGAGATGTATTTCTTATCTATATATTTTATTTAGCTTTTGCCTCCACACCTAAATCACAGGGGTGGCCTACCCAAAGAGTACCTCTGAACTCTTTAGAAAATTAGAAATGAACAGAGTGATGGTTGAAATGTGAGCACACCCTTCTTAGCTGAATGAAACACTCAGATTTCCATAAGACAGTAAATGGTAATTTACTCTTGTAGCAAAGAGATGAGACATTTTAGGAATGGAACAGAAAAAGCGGAGAAAAAAAGAACTTTAACCTTAAAGAAGCGAAGAAATCTATAATAATTTGCCTTTATGGCTGCAGAAACTTCAAACAATTTTAAAGGTACTGATGTAGTTTACTTTGTTTGGTTTTATTTAGAAGAAATCTTTGCATTTCTATTGTGGACAAATTACATGAAGGGAGGTGTTATAGCATACTTAGAATAAAGAAATGTGTTTTTGTTTTTGTTTTCCTTTCCAACATCCTAATGGGGGGGAGGCTTGATAATTAACGTCCAGTTCAGAACTACAGATTTTACTCAGTTATCTCCGTTTTAGAAATCACTGTAGTAGAATGGAAAGGGCTCAGAAGACATATATTCAAATGGTAGAATGGTCATTTTTAAGCAGAGTGGATTTGCGGAAAATGTTACTTTTTTTTTTATTTTGATTTGTATCCCTAAGATAGGGCTGATTAAAATCTGCTTCAACAGCTTTACAGGGCTGCTATAAGTATATATACATAAATGCTTTGAAGATCCATCTTTTATCACTACATTTATATATATGTTATGTTGTTGGAGACCACTGAACAGCTGAACTCTGTAGAAGGCAAATATCTGCTGACTCAGAGTGATAAAGTACAGGGTCTCCTTCAAAGACATTATGCATAAACTATGCTAATCTATAAGCAGCTGCACTATATCCAGCTAGAGCTATACACCAATGCTAAGTTTCCTTTATTATTCACTAAGAGGTAGACTTGTCATTACTTATGCCTGCTCCTGCCCACTAATCTCCATGCAGCACCTTCCTTAATAAAAGTCCTGTGGGCTAAAGCACAGGGCCTTTGTACTGGTTCTGCGGAGCAGAGTGCCTCCTGGTTCCCCACTTTCTAAATGTAAAAGAGTATTGTGTTTCATCGTACCGCGCCATCCCTCTTCCAGGATTCCCCGTTGCCCTACAGCGCTGGACAGGGCAGAGTGGCTCCATAGCCCCAAATAAAATTCAAAAAAAACCCTCCATTTCAATATTTAGGAACTTTGATAAAAGGCCGTACTATTTCGGCCACAGAAAATGTGAATTCTTACATTAAATGATTCTCAAAAATTATTGGGATGTATTAATTGGCTATGACCTTATTTAGCAATTACTACAAATCAATTAACTCATCTTTTTAAAACACTGAAGGATGATCCTGACCTTACCTCCCCATGTTCATTGTCTCCTACAACCCTCAAAGAATTACCACTGGTTGAAGAAAAAGCAAATGAGGCACAGTTGCAATGTATTAATTATGATAATCCTATTATTCTGATCATGTTGCCTTCCAAAAATTCACTTACAAGGGCCCTAGTTCAAAAAATGCCACAGTCTGGCACTGTTGAATGGATCCATCTTTTTAATCAAGACGTAAAAACGGCAACACTTTAGGTGGACCTCATGGCTAAAACTATTATTCAGGGCAGACGCTGTCTTAAACAATTGACTGAAGCATACCCAAATGTTATAGATGTCCCTTTGGACGAACTTATGAGAGAAACATTATTCCAAACCTCGTTGCCATGGCAGACTGCTTCAGCTGGATATACAGGGGAACTTGATAAACATCCACCCAAAAATAAACTTATAAAATTCCTACAAGAGACCTCTTTTATATTTCCAAAAGTTACCAGATCACAGTCTATTGCAACAGCTCTTACTTTACAGATGGATCTTCTAATGGTAAAGCTGGCATTCGAGGTCCAAATATTACTAAAATTATACAAACTTCTTACATTTTAGCTCAAAAAGCAGAACTAGTGGTTGTTCAAGAAGTTTTAAAAAAAATCTCATGTTCTTGTAATATTTTTTCAGTTTCTCAATATGTGGTACAATTAGTACAAAAATTAGAAACAGCAAAATTGAAAGAACTAAATGATAGTTACTTCAATTATTTTTTTGTACACAACCAACTGTTAGAGGACACCACCATTTTTTTATACTCATACACGTTCTCATACTTCTTAATCAGGTCCTTTACATGATGGTAATCATAAGGTGGACCAGCTTATACCTTCTAGTTTTGAAACTGCTCGTGCTTCACATGTACTTCTCCATCAACCCGTAGCAATGCTACAGAGACAGTTTAGTATGTCTCAACCTGCTGCCCAAGATATTATTACATCCTGTCCATCATGTCAAAGCTTAGCCCAGGTGTCTACCAATGATGGAGTCAATCATAGAGGACTAAAAAGTAACCAACTATGGTAAATGGATGTAACTCATGTTAATAGTTTCGGTCATTTAAAATTTGGGCCTCAGCTCAGACAGGTAAGACTTTTCAATGTGTCAAAAATCACTGTTTAAAAACTTTTACTTTGTTTTGGGCCTTCCACTAAATATTAAAACTGATAATGGTCCTGCTTATGCTAGCAAGGCTTTTGTTAAATTTTGTCAAATTTGGGGCATTTAACTTGTCACTGGCATCCCTTATAATCTCCAAGGACAAGCTACAGTAGAACATGTACATCATAAACTGAAACTCCAACTTAAAAACCAAAAGGGGGAACAAGAAGGCTCCTCCCCCACAAGATTATTAAGACAAGCTTTGCTTACTTTAAATTTTTTCACCTGTAATGAACAAAGAACAATGTCCATGGAGCAGCACTATAGCCAGTGAATTCTTGGTAACTCCCCAGTATACTGGAAAACACCTGAAAAAAAATGTATATATATGGAAAGGCCCTGACCCTTTAATAACTTGGGAAAGAGGTTATGCTTGTGTCTTTTCAGAAACGGTGGCTACACTTTTTTGGATTCCTTGCAGGTGTGTGAAACAGTGGCATGGAGGAAGACCAACTGACCCACGACTTCCGCCAAATAACACTGGGAGCCTGGGGTTGGTATAATGTTCCATTTCATAAGCCAGGCTTTCCCTGACAGATGAAAACTACAAAAATTAGAAGAGGTCCCACAAACTCCAGTCCTGGTCTTAATTGACAAGGCTGTTAAGGTCCCAGGGAGGAGCTTGTAAGTATTCATGGAAAATTTTTACTGGCATTAAGGAACAAAGGCATCTCACAGAAGGAATTTGCCTGTGCCTTTGAGATGCAGATGTTTTACCTGGCCTTCTGAAACCTTTTGTCTCACTATTTCTTTGAGGTACAATTTTTAGAATAAGGGGTGTAAGTGGGAAGTTGAATTTACAGAGACAAATAGAAGTCCTATGTCTTTTTCTTTAACATTAGTAAAAAGGAGGTTAGCCATCTAGACTGCTGACAATGACATGTTCCATCTGCCAGAAACCGAATTTGAATCCAGTCTCTATTGTAACTGACAGGTTTTATACAGTTGTACCTTCCTTATTCATGGCTGAAACTTCAGAATGGGAAATATGAGGTCTTTGTTTTGCATGTTTGTATGTGTCTTTATGTGTGTTGTATATGTATGGCACTGACAAAATTAACTCTTAAAGAATTCTACTTAATTGGCCTAAAGTAAATTAAGCACTTACATAAATTCTCAAAATACATAAAATAAACTAATTTTTGGTTCATGTGAACTGGAAAATATTCAGTATTCGATATTCATTATTAGATGTTAATATTAAAGTTTGTTGATCTAATTAATATAGACATGTCTTTAGAGTCATCAACATAAGTATAATACCTATTGTACCTACGTTTGATAAAAGTCAAATGAGATACTGAGACTTAAGTTACTAAACAGAAAAACTAAAGTCATTTAAGACTATTAATTGGTATGTTTGGTGCCATCCTGAGATGTTCTGTACAAGATAGAGCATGCTTTTAGAAATTATAAAAGACAGCCCATGGTTGCTTCAAAAAGTACGAAAAGTAAACTAGTGTAAAACTTGAATTTGGATTCAGTCTCTGTCAAAAGGTGTTCTTAAAATGCTGCTTTTGGTAATGGATTATGTGAATTTCTTTGCCTTTAATTTGTATTTGCTTTTTAAACCCTTTGTTACTTTGGTTGAATGAATAACTAATGTTAACCAATAATTTATTACTTTATCTGATCAGGTATTTTTAAACTTTTCCTTGTATTTTTTTTCTTTTCTTTCAAAAGCTTCCTAAGTGAAAGTTAAAGGGAAAACATTGTCAAATGAAAAGTATGGCACAAAGAATTAACCCCTCATTGTCAGACTTTTGCCATCCTGATGCCCTTACAATATGGTAATAGTCTGCTCCTAAATCAGCTAAGATAAATAAACTATAACTGTGAACTGAACAGCCAGGGCTATGGGAAATCCAAAACGGCCACTTGGTTCTTCCTGGCACCCTGGCAAACCCAAATGAAAAAGAAATGGTTAGAATATGTGTTTTCCATTTGGAGTATACTTTCTGTAGTCCAAATTTGGCTATATTTGGTTATTAAAGTGAGGCTAATTTTAAAGAAAAAGACTGTTTTGATTCATATTTTAGTATTGTGTATTGAGATTAATGTTCACCGCCTAAAACTCACCTCCCAAATAGTTCTTTGCTGCTATGTTACATTATTATAAACTTTAACTGAGTTATTAAGAAAAATAATCTAAGCTGGTTTCTGCAGCTGATTGCTGGAATCTGTCTCTGGGTGAATATCAGACGTCCCATGATAACCAAGGAAATATACATACATTCTGGAAAAGTATCATTTAAGGGGTTGTCTCCAGCCTAGATAAAATGTTTCTCATCAGGAATTTTTAAATGCTGTATGCACAAAGAAAGTGAAGAAACTTAACACTTAAATTTATATTTCTCACTTAAGAAGGGCCTCTACATTGGACTGGTCTACGGATACAACTACTGACTTCGAACTCACACTAAAACAAGGCTCTAAGAAGAAAAACACCAATGCATGGACAAAAGTAAGACAACATCAGAAGTAGACCATTATCCCAAGATTGTCACACCTGACTTGTATGGTTATTTCTTTTACTTCTGATTTACCCTGGTGCGTTTCTCCCCTCTGAGGCTCTTATTATTGATGTTACTATGTGGGATCTCCTCACCTAGCTAGTTTAATACCTGCTCTGATCCAGAACATAAATACATTTTCATCTAATGTTTACAGGGTGAAAGCTCTTAAAATTTTGTTTATATTATTTTTATTAACTGTTTTTACAAAATTGCTATTTCTTGCATTGCCAAATTTGTAACTGAGTCTCTGATAAAATGATATATGGTTCCATATGAGGTCAGTGATCTCTGGATATGGGAAAATGCAACAAGAGGGAATATTTTCCTGGACCATAACAGACAAGGAAGATAGGTGGTCCAGAGATTTTTGGCTACTGATAATAAGGCCTAGTCCAGTAATAGCACATTGAGTTGCCTATCAGTGAAATCTCTGCCAGATCTAGGAATATTCATTCCTAGCACCATGGGATGAAATGGTCATGAAATACCAGATCTAGGAATATTCACTCCTAGCACCATGGGACAAAATGGTCATGAAATGCCTCCCAAAACTGAATCTATGACCATGAGGGAGCACTCTGAACTGAAGTTTGGCATTTGCCCTCAGCCTCTACATGGCCTAAAACATTAGCCACTGCAGCTGCTGACCCGCAGGACCCCCTGAGCAGAGCTCAGCGTGGAGACCAGAGTGAGGCACTCTGTGATTTGAGAAAACTGACCGGACAGGCCTTCAGATAGTTAGATTTCAGGTAAGGATTTTTATGGGCCCAAATTCTTGCATTTTTCTCATATCTAGAAAAGCAGAAATCACTAACAGTGGCATCTGCATTGGCCATTAGAGAGAACATGCAGAATGGAGTAGCTGTGGATCAGACATCCAAGGTAATACTAGGAAATATTAGGGGAATAATTTTAGACATGTTTAGACAAGCCTTTGTATTGCTAAGAACTTAAGGTTTATGTGCCCTGTCAGACTTGATGCCACCAGCAGTTCTCAAAACAGCATCAGCTGGCAACTGCAATCTTATATTTTAAAAGTCTCCTCTGGTAACAACAGAAAGGAAACAACATGTATAAGGACCAATTGCTCCTGTTATTTATGTCCTATTACCACTTAGGTAAAACTACACTCCTCCTTCAACAGAACTGGTATTAACCTAAATGCCAAACCTCTGTTTAATCTTATTTTTCTTTTCTTCTGATCCTCTATAGTAGGAACCTACCATGTCCAGCCACCCCGTACTCGTCGCCCCTAACCAGCAGGAAGTAGCTACAGAAGAGAGGACCATAGGCCCTATCCCATATAAAACAGGCTTGAATGACAGGTTTCCAGGAGGATGGAGACAGACCCCCACCATCCCCTGTATGTGACTGTTCACCTTGGAGACCTGCTGTGGACATGGTCTGCAGAATTGGATTGATCCATAGAAACCAAATGAACGCCAACAATCAAAATTTACTATGACTGTTGTTATACAAAAAAATAAATAAAAAAGGGGGAGATTTTGGAGATCACTGAACAGTTGAACTCTGCAGAAGGCAAATATCAGCTGACTCAGAGTTCTAAAGTACAGGGTCTCCTTCAAAGACATTATGCATAAACTATGCTAATCTATAAGCAGCTGCACTGTATGCAGCTAGAGGTATGCACCAAAGCTAATAGTTCCCTTTATTATTCACTAAGAGGTAGGCTTGTCATTGCCTATGCCTGCTCCTGCCCTCTAATCTACATACAGCACCTTCCTTAGTAAAAGTCCGGTGGGCTAAAGCCCAGGGCCTTTGTTCTACATAGCAGAGTGCCTCCTGGTCCCCCACTTTCTAAATGTAAAAGAGTCTTGTGTTTTGTTATACCACACCATCCCTCTTCCAGGATTCCCCCTTGCCCTGCACTGTTGGACGCAGCATTATGTATACATATATACAGTTATATTTGTTTAATTTAGCTATATTAAGTTTTGTAATTTTTGCCTCCAGATCTATTATAAAATAATTCTTTTTTATATAAAAATCAAATTTAAAAGCCTCAGTAAGAATAGTTTTGTAGAAATAAATATATCAATTTGATTCTTTGGCCTTGGAATATTAAATATGCCAAGCAGAGACCTAGCTATGTTACTTTTCCTTATAGTCAGAAAATAAATATATTAAAAGCAACTTTCACAGGAAGGATGACTGCATGGGACTGGTCATGAAGAAAAAAATTTTTATAAAATTAAATGCAACTGAACATGTGTATAATGATTTACGCCACCCTTCCTGGTATCACATACTGCCTTCTTAAGAATTTATACATTCTAGGATTAAGTCATTTGCTGACTACTAAAATTGATATAGTTTGGAGAAAACATAATCTAGGGAATGTGGTAATTAAAAAAAAAGTCCCCTCTCTCCCCTTCATCCTATATCACACTAAATTACTATGAGCTAAAAGTAACAATGTCACCATCTCGATTTCCCAGATCTTCCTTCATTCATTCTGAATTAACTTGTCATTATGTTATATTTTTATAATTATACCAGTTATAATTACCCTCTTATAAAAACAATTCATTTTTATTCTGAGTATATAAGTAATTTCTATTCTATAGAGCAATATTTGTCAAATTTTCATATGCATGCAATTCACTTTGAGATTTTGTAAAAATTCAGATTCAGATTCACTAGGTCAGGAGTACAATCTCAGATTCCTCATTTCTAACAAACTTCCAGGTGTTCTGATGCTCCTCTCTGGGAGCTCACTTTAAAAAGCAAGAACTATAAAACAAAGAAAAGCACAAAATGAAAATAAATAATCTTAACACACAGATATAATCACTTATCACTTTGGATTAAGAATATATATGTTTTTATCTTTACAAATTGACAGGTACATGAGCAGTCCAAAATGTCTTGAGTTATAAGTAAAATCAATTTTAAAATTTTAACTTAAATAAAGCAACAATCTCCAAACTTCAATCTCATTAAAGAGGGAAAATATGGTTTTTCTTAATCTGTAATATATTGGAACACCCTATTCTACAAAAAGACAAGAGAATTCTTCTATATGTTCTCCTGTGCTTACAACAATCTTACTAATCAAAGTGAAGGCATGTTGCTATATAATAATGGTTTTCACCTTACCTCTATCCCTCCAAACACACACTGACACACAAACAACACACACACACTGAAGCATGTTGAAAACTAATGCTAAAATGTTCTTTTTTATCCTATTGGAAATCTGAAACTACTGCTAATACTTAAGAAGCATACAAGTTTAATATTCCCCATTTATATTTCTTTGGAAATAATGTGTTATTACCTAGTCAGTATTTCATGACTACAAAAGACCACTTGTAACATTGTTATGGACTGAATGTTTGTGTCTTCCTGAAATTCATATGTTGAAAACTTTTCCTTTTTTTTTGTCTTCTTAGGACCATACCCACAGCATATGGAAGTTCCTAGGGTAGGGGTCTAATCAGAGCTGCAGGTGCCACCCTACACCGCAGTTGCCAAGCCGTATCTGTGACCCTACGACAGCTCACTGCAACACCAGATCCTTAACCCACTAAGTGGGGCCAGAGATTGAACCCATATCCCCATGGATACTAGTTGGGTTCCTGACCATGGACCCACAGTGGGAACTCCCACGTGTTGAAATATTAACACACAATGTGATACTTGTAGGTAGAACCTTTGAGTAGTAATTAAGTTTAGATGAAATCATGAGGGTGAGGCCTCTGTGATGGGGTTAATGTCCTTATCAGAATAGAAGATCTCTCTTCTCCTTCATGTTAAGATACACAGGAAGAAAACAGCCACCTGCATGCCAGGAAGAGAGATGTCACTTGAGCTGAATATGCTGGTATGCTGATCTCAGATTTTCCAACCTCTAGAACAGTGAGAAATAAATGTCTCTAGAACAGTGAGAAATAAATGTCTATACCACCCAATCTGTGGTATTTTGTTATAGCAGGCAAAGTTAAGACAGTTTTACTTGCTCCTTTTTGAAGAGCCAGGCCTTAAGATGTATATCCATTTTAAATTTCAATACATATGTTTTTAAATCAACATATGAAGAAAAGATTGCCTGTTAAAACAATGACGACCGGAGTTCCCTTTGTGGCTCAGTGGTAACAAATCCACTAGTATCCATGAGGACGTGGGTTCAATCCCTGGCCTCTCTCAGTGGGTTAAAGATCTGGCATTACAGTGAGTTGTGGTGTAGGTCACAGACGCAGAACGGATCCCACGTTGCTTTGGCTGTAGCATAGTCCAGCAGCTGCAGCTCTGATTTGAACACTAGCCTGGGAACTTTCACATGCTACATGTGTGGCCCTAATTTTTTTTTTAATTAAATAAAACAAAAAAAAAAAACTGGGAAGAGTTTCCTGAGAAAGGGAAGACTAAATAGGAAATAGAAGGAAAGAGAATAAAAAGTTTTTGGCAGAGGGAAAATATGATGCCAAAGCCACAGAGAAGAGAAAGACATGAAATGCTGGGAAAAGAACACAAGGTGCGTGTTATAATCACTCAGACAGCTGGGGAGAAGACCCTATGATGAGCCTAGTGAGCAAGGCCAGAAGGGCAGCCATGTAGGACCTTCCTTCCCATAGGCCATGGTTGTGAGTCTGAGTTCTGTTCTGAAAGTAAAAGAATCACTAAGATTTTTTAAGCACATTACTGTCATTATTGGTTTGTAGTTTAAAGGTTATTCTGCCCCTGTTGTAGAGACTAGATTAGATAAGAACAAAAAGAGTTTCAGGGAAACCAGTTAAGAATCAATTGGTTATGTCCAGACCAAAGATAATATTTTTGATATTTTGAGCAAGAAAAGTGAGGAATTCAAACATTAGCGCAGTATTTACAAATTAAGGACTCTCTATTTCACTTTTTAACCAGAACCTACATTTTTGTCACTCATTCATTTGCTCATCGTTTTACCATTATTTTAGTAAACAATAAAATCTAACACTTCACGAATGCCTACAATGTACAGGGTATGTAGGCATTATATGTTATCATATCTAATCTCACATTAATCTACACAGTAGAAACTCTTTCAATCCACATTTTATTGATGGGGATTGAAGCTTAACAAGCTTATGTAATCAGCGCAAGTTGACAGACTTCCTCAGTGATTTGAGGCTATTTCAGACCCAAAGCAACAAAGATTTGAATGAAATTTTATATATAAAATTTGCCTCAGTTAAAGGAGCTAGAGAAACTCTCATTTTAGAACATCTATATGTGCTGTCCTGATTATCAAATCTATCCTTTTTCAGTAATTTCTCTAGTAGTAATTTTTTTGATCCCCTTTCTATTCAGTATCATATTTTGTACGAACAAAACAGACACTCGGTAACATTGTTTAATCAGAAAGGATGAAAAATAAATGGTATTAGTTAACTATAGATAAAAATAATTATCTTTTATGGATAAGGAATATTCTCATGACAATGAAGTTTTTCCATGTTATTACCGAAAGTCATTGGGTATACAGCAACCTTTGTGAATTTTAATATTGCTTGAGACTAGCATTTACTTCTCTACTCTGCTGACATAGAGGAAGCAGCAGGGAGTAACACTAACTTCAGTCTATAATTATGCATGTTATTTTCATTAAGTACAACAGGTTCTACTAAGAACTGAGCCGACCGTAACATCTTATTTCATTGGTTAGATTTCCATGTGGAAAAGAGAAGTGAAATCCACTAAATTACACTTTCTCATCTCCATGTCAAACGTTTTTATCATAATTTCATAAATACTGCATCTAGCAAGCCTAATCAGCATCTTTATTTATAACGCAGAAGCTTTGTCACCATAAATTGAACTCTACCATGTTATATAGTAATACACCATAATGGCATAATTTTTAGGCACTTTCACCTTGAACCTATAAATACATTCACATTTCAAAATATTCATGTTCTTTCAGATAATGCATTTCTTGACACAGTCACTCAATCTCATGTGTGTCCTCAGAGAGGGACAATTAAAGTGGTAATCCACACTGACTTCAGGTTATATGTCAAAAATTTAGTCACTAAAAATATGTCTTTCCTGTCGTGAAACTTCACTGATGCTGTATTGGTAGAAGTACTGGAACCAATCAAGAAATAAAAAAAAAAAAATTCAGTTTTATAAGCCAGAAAATATATTTCCAGCCCCCAGATGCTAAATGTTAAACCAAACAATTTAAAAGCCAAGCAAACAGGAGGCTTCCCAAACACCCCAGCTGATTGCCTCACAGACAAGATCATAAATGATCATTACGAGAAATGACAACTCGGCCCCTACCACAGCCAGGCATGACAAACTGTTACAGATTGCAAAGAAACAACTGCAGTTGCTTTAGCCTGGGAGAGTATGATGGTGTGGTAAATCAGCGAATTAAAACTGAGAAATATTTAAATTAAGAATAGATAGCTATATTTAACATGCCTGAGTTTGCAGAACAAATATGTAATATATAAATGACATTAGTGTCCAACCAAACTTGAAAACAACAACATTCACAGCAATCATCTAAAAGACTGTCTATTGTGTAAGAGGAGTTACCAGCCTTTGTTAGAGAGACAAACCATTTGGAGATAGATTAGAATGAATTACTTTGATTTTTACACTCTCTTTCTGATCTGTTGATCGAACGCAACCAAAGGCCAGAGGACAAGGAAGCCATTTGACCACATAAGTAAGCCTCTGGGAGGAAGAGAACAGTGGAAGAGGATGATGAAAAGATCTGGTGGATATGCCTGAGAGCAGTAACAGAAAAAAACCTATTTTGAGTCATTATTTCTTCCCAGATAGCTTTTTGGCTTCTTGGAGATGTCTCCTAATCTGTAAAATAGGATAGTAAAAGGCAATGAATCAGAGCCTTTCCCAAGGAAAGAACATGTATAAAATATTTTCTTAAGTTACACAGAAGACTAATGAAAAGAAAAAATAAACTGTGATATTCCTGAAGTGTTATGGCCACTCTTGAATGGAATTTGAGTAAATTTCTAACATTATAATTGTCTTGGTTTCATATGTGATTATAGTTATTAAAGTTACGGCTTATCCAAAATTCTGATTTAGACATATTTAGACAATTGTGTTCCATAAGCTGATTTGTATCAATAAAGAGGAAACTTAAAAAAAAAAAAAAACTAAACATATTTTTCAGGTAGTTCCTTCTGCTTTGAATTCCTTCTAAAACCATCACTGTGAGATTCAGTTCCAGCTGCCCAAAGGAAAACAGCTTCTCCAATATATTTAGAGAGTTCTCACACACATCCATTATAACATTCATCAGAGGATATAAGTGCTTGCATTTTATCCGCAGATAGAACATATTTAACATTCAACGATTATTTATTGAACAAAGCAGCAAATAAATGTGTGATTAAAAAACTATTTCCCCCAAGTTTGTGTATTTCTTTTTTCAATGTACATTTATTTGAACTTTGAACTCAGCTTTGTACTTTATTTGCTTATGTACAGAAAGATGAAATCTTTTCCATATAAAATGGTATTACCAATATTTATGTTTTACTGAAGTACAGTAGACATAATCTTCTCAGGGTCAGGTACATGCCTTTGATAAATATTTCAGTACTGTTACTCTCTAGATCATTGTCTAGAAAATGACACCACAAAAAGATACCACAAAAACCAGCTTAACTTAACTAGGCCCAAGGTGACAGAAGATTTGCTTCCCGGAGACCTTGAGCCTCATTATATGCATTATATGTTTGCATCATAAGAGGGTAAAAAATACAAACACACAAAAAATCAGCCAAAAATGTAAACAAATATTTCAAAAAGAAAATAGATATGTAGCTAGTAACAATATGAACAGATGTTCAACATTATTAGAATAGGAAAAGGGAGGCATAGGCCTGGTGGTGGGAAATCGTATCTTGTAAACAGTGTGGTTCATGGTCAAAGAAAGCAGGAACCTCCGGACTGACTGGAAATCACTCATTTTGGGGTGATAAGTGTCCTGAAGGCAAAGAAAGTTGGGAAAAGGTGCAGCAGTCTCCAGTCTGAATGTAACCTGTTGCTCATTATGCCCTAACTAAAATAAAATTAGCTTTGCAGATAAGAAGTTCCCATTATGAATCAACACCATGACACTTTAATCAAGGCTAAATAAGGACAAAAATCCTTCCTTCAGGAAGGTGGAGCTGGAATGAAAATCAGGAAATAAGATCCCAAACACCTCCTTCCAGTGAATACTCTACCCTTTCATTTGTTTGTCCTTCTCAATACTTGTGCCAAAGAAATGCAGGGCAGCTGTTCCCGTCTGCCTACCTCCCCTCTAGAGGCCTAGGTCTCACCTAAATTGTCACTTTACTGTCTCAATATCTGTCTTGTTTCTGAATTCCTTTATTTTTTCTTCTTTTAAAAATTTTATTTGAGTATAGTTGACTTACAATGTTGTATTAGTTTCAGATGTACAGCAAAATAAATCAGTTACACATATAAATATATCTATTCTCTTTTTATAGCGGTTATTAAAAACTATTGAGTAGATTTTTCTGTGCTATACAGTAGATTCTTGTTAATCATCTATGCTTCTGTGACATGAACCTTTCCAAAAGAACAATACAGTCACTTTGGAAAACTCTGACTCTTAAACAGTTAACATGATCCTATCATATGCCCCAGCCAGTAAAAATGCATGCAGAAAAATTATGGAGTGATAGAAACGTACTATATACCTTGATTGTTGCAGTAATTATATGACCCTATAAATTTTTGATTATCAAATTGTATACTTATATTTAGTAACTTTATCTTTTATAAATTACAACCCAATTAGAGTTTGTTGATTTTTCAAAAAAAATTGCAAACATTTTAACTGGGTAATCTGATGATTAAACAAGTACTAT
This sequence comes from Catagonus wagneri, assembly GCA_004024745.2. NCBI lineage: Eukaryota > Metazoa > Chordata > Mammalia > Artiodactyla > Tayassuidae > Catagonus > Catagonus wagneri. The sequence goes on along the minus strand of PVHT020000521.1, from coordinate 11,414,938 downwards.
TTTTGGAGTTCCCTTCGTGGCACAGTGGTTAACGAATCCAACTGGGAACCACGAGGTTGCAGGTTCGATCCCTGGCCTTGCTCAGTTGGTTAAGGATCCAGCGTTTCCGTGAGCTGCGGTGTAGGTTGCAGACGCGGCTCGGATCCCGCGTTTCTGTGGCTGTGGCAAAGGCCGGCAGCTACAGCTCCTGTTGGACCCGTAGCCTGGGAACCTCCATATGCCGCGGGTGCGGCTCTACATTAAAAGGCAAAAAGACAAAAAAAAAAAAAAGTACTATTTTTAAGATGCAGTGATACTATTTTATTTATAAAAACTAAAAAAATAATTACCTGTCATTTACATACTAAAATACAGACAGAATGTTTTAATTGATAACATTTGCTCCAAAATAATCTATAAACTAGAAGTCTTTGGGGGTATTTAAGAAACAAAATTTATCATACATTGAAAATTACTGAAGCTGGATGACTGATATGTGGGAAACACTATACTATATCCCTATCTTTTTGTAGTTTTTTTTTGAGAAATATTTCAAAAAGTAAGAAAAAAACACATAAAAATATGAGAGGTATGTTAAATTTGGTTATCCTTAAAACTAGCTCATGGGATAAGATGGTATCTATTTTTAACACCAGCAAATAAGTGGTTAAGTGATTTATTCAGGGTTAAACACACTTAGTAAGTTGCATAATCAAGTTTAGAATACAAAATATCCTATATCCAATCCATTACTCCCTAAATATTATTACACATAGACACACAACTCTAAGATGACAGAAAGAAGCCTAATGAAGACTCCAAAGTTAAATTATCAAAGGAAGAGCTGGAGTGATCTTAGAGACTGTTTGTAAGGATTCCATAAAATAAAACTTCTTTTTTCTTGTATTCAGTTATTAAAGAGTTCAAGCTCTGTGAATGTTTCTTTCCTCTCATCTGTCAAGATCACTTTTAAAAGTTTTCCAATTAAACATTATTTTTGAAGGCAAAACTAATCTGAAAAACAACACTGTCCTGACAGTTCACAATTATACAGCTCAACTTTGGGAAGGGAGTTTGTGTCTCCTTAATATTGCAACCATTTTCCTCTCTACTAGTGTATAACTTTATTGATTCAAACCTATAGAATACAGTGACCTTCAGAAAATGGGATGTTTTTAATAAAAATATTTAATGAGAAAATTGATTCATCAACGCCAGTATTTTATTGGACTTTCAATGGTGTTATAGTAAGAGCAGTGGTTTCTTTGTTGGGTGTATCTGGAACTACGTTCAAAACAAAACAGAATTTTGAAACTATTTTGACTACTTGTCAATCTGAAACCAGAGCAAATGTATCCTAAATCATAAAGTACATGTTTCATCCATTATTTATCAAAAAACATAAAAAGATGAATGGATGGGATAGCCTGAAGTCTGCTGTTTTTTGATGCAGTAGTAACACTCTGATGCTTCTTCATTAGTAGTAAGAGCATAAAACTTTGGAAGAAAGAGGAGTGGCTAGGATACCCAAGAGAAAGTTGTTTTGGATGTCCTATCAATAATTTGTCAGAGAGTAGGTAACACGGAATCAATTCATTCTGTATTCATTAAGGAGGGTTTTATTCAAAGAATTAGCAAATTTAAAGAATGACTGGACTTGAGTAATGGAGATTTAAGAAAATGAAGACAATATTGCCTTATAATATACATTCTTCTTATATCCTTTAATACTTACGAATGAAGATTTTCTATTGTACCAATTTATAATGAATCTAAACCCTTCAAAATTTTCTCCAAACTTTCTTCATAGTCTGGGAACAAATTATTAATCCTTCAGCAATATATATCATCTTCTACATAAACCACCCTAGACTGTTAAGAGAGGTTGTCTATTGGAATTTCATGACATTTTATCAAATAAATCATACAAATGCTATTTCTTAGTGTTACAAGAGGACTTTTCAGCACACATTATCAAGTTCACTTTCTGTAGCACTGTGTACAAAATTCAAAAGGCAAATACTGAAAGCATGAATACTCATGTAGTCAATATAATGATTTGTATTTTATGCTAAGAGAAAAATATTGGTGAAAACTGCTTCATATTCGCTAGTAAGAGATCTTGCTGACCTACAAAATACTTAATCCCCACAGCATAAAACTGAGATCATTTTATTCTAGTCATCAATGGCTCTTCCTCAATTAAACAGTAAAATTGCTTTTATTTTTTATTTATTGTTATTATTCCTACTTGCTTTTTTTAGGGCCACAACCACAGCTGGTTCATACCACAGCCACAGCAATGCAGGATCTGAGCTGCATCTGAGACCTACACCACAGCTCACAGCAATGTCAGATCCTTAACCCACTGAGCAAGGCCCAGGATCACCAGGGATGGAACCTACATCCTCTTGGATACTAGCCAAGTTTGCTACTTCTGAGCCCCAGTGGGAATTCCGTAATAGTAAAATTTTTGATAATAGAAACACGAATACAGGTATTTCTTACTATGCATATGTTTTAATTAAAAATAAGAAAGCAAACGAATATTTCAAGTGCAAGCTGTACTACAGTGTAAGAGAGATTGACATTTGAGCTTTTCAGTCTAACTTAAAAATAGCATATATTTCAGAAATACTACTATCCTAAAGACCTAGCCATATATTTTTTAAAGTGTGTATTTCGAGAAACATTGATGTAACTTGATGTGACCTAAAAAGATAGTGTTACTGTAGGATTTGTGTGTTTTACTTTTCAGAGGAAAAACTAAGATACCAAGTAGAAATAGCAGTTTTTTTGTTTTTGTTTTTTGTTTTTTAACCTCAGATTCTAAGTGAGGTAAAAGCAGCCAGAAAAATATGGCAAACATACCCCAACTCCTTCTAATTCTTTACTGTGTACAGGTATACTGAATTATCTTTTATATGCAAATTAATTTTAAATACACATCATTTTGTTTTGAATTGGAATTTTTAATGACTATACTTGGCCCATAGCATAATTTAAGCTATGCAATAGTAAAATAATTGAAAATGAAGATTTAAGAAACTTCTAAACAAAAATTATAAAATTGACTGGGTTCTTGTTCTGTTCCAGGTTGAATATTTTTAGATTTAATGATGGGTTCACTCTGTGGAAAAAAAGGGTAGAGAATGAGAGGCCAATCATCCAATTCACGCGAAGTTGTCTTTAAGAAAACAGAAGACAACAAAATCTACATGAAACCACTAAATCAACTACTTCTAAATTAGTACATTGTTGAAAGGCTTTCTTAATGATAAGTTTCTGCTGTTAAAATGATTACCCAATTGACTAGTTCTCACTCCTGTGATTTTTCAAGCAGGCATTTCAACCCAGAGGCTTTGGGGCTAACAAATTCTCACACTTGGGAGTATTTTTGCCTAAAGACAGATTAGAGTAAAAATAATTACTTAAGCTGCATTTTAAATAGCTTTACTACTAGTGACTCTCCAAGTCTATAAATGAGATCTTTTATAATAGAAAAGAAGAAAAATGTGGGGATGAAGGGAATGATTTCCATTTTTGTAGTTAATTTAAAATTCAATGCTTTATTCTCTCTCTCCGCGTGAATATGCAATTTATCTACATTTCATACACTGACACTTTGCATCTACTTCCCTGTAACTGATTTAGTTAAGGATTTAAAAATATACATAAAATCTATATATTCTATAAAATGCCATGCTCTGTTCTAATTTAACATTGCCTCAAGTCATTGTTTCTTTACTTTCCTGTCATCTGCTATGCATTTTAAGCTAAACTGGGTAAATTCATATTAAAGATAAATGTTTGGAGACACTGTTTGGAGAGACAGCCCTCATATATTATCAACATGCTTTTTCACTATGGTTAGTTACTGGAACTTTATTTGCTTATTTCTATGAGCTAGTAGAAGCATTTAGACCACTCTATTCAGTATGGCATATATGGCATGAACACCTGTACAAAGTTATAGTTTTTCCATTTGCTTAGAAAACAAAACAAAACAGTAACTTGGTAATGAGACGGTGTCAAGGAATTATGAATAAGTTCTGTGTAAATGAAGGCAATATAATCAGCTCCCTTGTACCAGGCAGGTACTATATTTTTCCACAAGGATTCATTTTAGTTAATATAAGTTGAATCATTAAGCATTACAATTTGGCAACTGTCAGAAAGATGACAAAAATAAGCAGTTACAACTGTTCAAGGACATGCTCTATTCAGTATATAAATCACCACTTGGCATTCATGTTAGATAATAAAACTTTCTCCTGACTTTAACTGAATTTGGATAACTAACCGGTGGCGTTACTATCACCCAAATGTTAATACCAATTGTAAGTCACTGAAAAAAGTCATTAAATAAACAATATTTCTCAACGGCTACCTTTTGAGGCATCAGTTATAACACATAAAAAAGGAATCATTCAGTACTCATGGAAAATGTTTAGATGGTAGCTTGCTCAAAAATAAAAGAACTTTCTCTAAATTCTTCTGGAAAACTATCATATAGTTTTAACCTTAAGCTTTTCACTTTATTCCTGATGCTTAGCAATGAGTGGACAAGTCCTATATTTGGCCCTGGGATGCTTTCATAACACAGGACATTGCTAATTCTGTAATGAAGTTAAGAAAAAAAAAGTCTTAAACCATATAGATTCTGATGAGCAGAGGTGGGAATTAGCTCTACGTTATGAGAAAATTATGAATCTCTGACACGAGAGGACAGGATAATATTTAAGAGTCCTTCTAGCTTTAACAGCTGCATTACACAAATTAAATTCTAATTCTACAGACAGACATAAAGCCCCATGGTGTCTTCCTAATTTCTCAGACATGAGCAGACCATATAGAAATGACTAATTTAAGTAATTTAAGTGTATATTATGTTATTTATTCATGTAAAGTTTGTTTTCAAGTGATTAACTGCATTATGCCATACTGTCTCACATTCAAGTACATCTTACTTTTAGTCCCAAATATTTCATGATTGATTATTTTCAATATTCTGTGTGAATTTTAATCAGAAAGGAAGAGAAATAGTAAAGGAAAAGGATCTTAGCCTAAGAAAAAGGCTAAAAAGAATTGAAAAGTAGGTTTTGCGTTGGAAGGGAAGGTTGGGGAAAGCATCACAAGATAAAGAAGGCTCTTGATCCCTTGAAATGTAGTCTCTCTGCTAAACCAACTGTAAGTAAAAACATCTGTTAAATGATGTTTGATACTGCTGATAACTCAGGGAAATGCTTCTATCCTATTATAATCCAGGATTTAAAAGCTGCCAGGCCCATGTTGTGGTCACTTGAGCATTAGTGCTAATTGCTATAGCTCAGATGCTTGGGACATAACTTTGAACTCTATACTTTATTCTACAAAATAATTCCACAGTAATTTTTGCAGAGAATGCATTGATTCCCAAACCTTTCTTTCCTACTCTTTAACTTTCTTTGTGAAGATATGAGTCAGAGAAAGAAAATAAGAAAGCCAACTAACACAACTGCTAATAATCCAAGCGACCCAAAAATGTTATCAGAAGGAGATGTTCCATTTACAGATGGCGGTTATTCAGACTTGTATGAGTGTGAATTTACAAGATATAACCATGACATCAAAAGACACAAGACTTTCAGAATCCAATTATTCTTGAGGTAAATTTTCAAAATAATTTTTATCAACATTTATATTGTATGATCAACTTCTAAGATCGTTAAGTTCTAAGATTTGCTACTAAACAAACTCTTGCTACTTCCTGTCCCCAAATTAGTTAATATTCATATAACACTATCCCTATTTGTTATTTAGTTTAATTGTTTGTGACTTTTTTCATTACGGTATTATGGTTGGAAAAAATTTTGAGGAACCTAGCAAAGTATATTTGCTAAAATTCTTCTTTGTGTTTCACTGTCCCTCCAGGGCCCAGCAAAAAATCTATCTACAAAACATCTGCTTTTCTGCCTACCCATCAATTGCCTTCTTCCCCTTTACATCCTCAAGCCACTGCCCCCAATATCTTTTTTTTTTTACTCTTTAGCTGAGGATGATATTTAAGGTGAGGGTTTTTGCCATTTTGGTGAGTTAATTTTCCTGTGTCTCTCACATGTATACATGTCATTAAACTTTTCTTTGATTTTCTCCTATTAATCTGCCTCATGTCAATTTAATTCCTAGATCATCCAGAAGAATCTAGAAGGACAGAAGAAAATTCCTTGGACATTATCATTACCCTAAAAACGGTCAATCCCTGAGAAGACTGACTGTGGTTTGGCCCAGTTCAGTTTTAGTCAGATACTTAGCTCAGCAGTTGAAATGCAATTGTATTATTTACTCATCTCATTCTTTTGCTTCCAAAAATAAATACATTGAAACCCCTCTCTCCTTTCTTACAGGATTCTTTTAGTTTGTTTGCTTTTTCTAGTCTACATATTCACCACAATTTATTAACTCAGGACATTTTATTTCTTTTTATTAAATTTATTGCACTACTCTCCTTCAATGTAAAAGTTTTCTGTTTTGAATGATAGTCTGGTGAAATTAGCATTGAAATAGACAAAAGATGTCACACACATTGCCAGAGAAGTTCAGTTCCATGTTTCATCCTGCTCAACCTGTGGTTAACAGAGATTTGACACTGAAGAAGATAGAGGATTCCTGAAATAGCAATTTTGAAAAACGGCCGAATAAAAGGCTGTAAGAAATCAGATGCTTTTGGCATTGATCCATTTGTCCAAATTTTTGAATTAGTTTACATTTTCAGTGCTGTCTCTCAATGTAATGTCAATTTTTTTAACATTCCTGTTATGACATCTTTTATTTGTGTTGTACAACCTGGGTCAATATGGACTTTAAGATTTGCTAGGTCCACATTTACTTTATTCACTTAATTTCTTATTTTCAAGATTTTCATTCAAATAATTTCTTAGCCTACAAACTCTTTGTCATATCCATTAGCAGAAAAAAAAAGATGCAGCTGAATATATCAATTTTAAGAATACTCAACACATAAAAATCTTAATAAATATGATTTGTTTTATAAAGATGACTTTTAACTTTCTATAATCTCACTCAAAATAAATGTTTAAAATTTAGTCATGAAAATACTTTTTCAATAAGAAATATGACAAATTTTGTAATAAAAAAGTCATGCCAGCTCAAATGTTCATAATGAATATCTCTAACTTCCTATTTGACCTTTTAAAATTACCAATGAAAAGAATAATTATGATTATTAAAAAAATGAACAGGAGTTCCTGTCATGGCTTGGTGGTTAACGAGTCCGACTACTATCCATGAGGACATGGGTTCAATCCCTGGCCTTGCTCAGGCCGGTTATCCTTGCCAAAAGGATCCAGCATTGCCATAAACCATGGTGTAGGTCAAAGACACAGCTCAGATCCCGAGTTGCTGTGGCTGTGGCTATGGCGTAGGCCGGCAGCTCTAGCTCCAATTCAACCCCTATCCTGGGAACCATCATATGTCGCAAGTGTGGCTCTAAAAAGACAAAAGACCAAAACAAACAAACAAACAAAAAAACCCAAAGAACAAGTTTAAGGGACTATTATTACAGAGGACAATATAAGTTGACAGAGTGTAATTACATGGTTTAAATTTTTCTTTTTCCAAAGAAGTCTATTATATCACAGTCAAATCCTCAGTTTTTCTTCACTTTCATCTACAAAGCCACAACTCTTCAGGTGAGGGTGGATGAGTTTAATCAGTTCTAATGCAGCTTGGTCATTCAGCATGATAGCACCCAAAGTACTACTTTAGATTGACAAGGGAACTGAGTACCTAATAGAAAAATTATTTTACTGCTCTCCTCTTTCAGTCTTCCTCCAACTACCCAGGCCCCCTCTTACTCACCAGCTACAATCCCTCCTCAAGGGTCTTGCGTTTGTAATTTTCTCAGCTTAGAATGACTTTCCACCAAATACCCTTTGCTAGCTAGCTCACTTCCTTTAGGAATTTACTTCAGTCATTCTCTCAGTGAAATCTTCCCCAGTCACTCTCTCAAGTAATCAACCTCTTTTTCCCAAGATGATCTTTTTTTCTAAGTATCGATCACTGCCTGACTTACCATATATTTATGCAGACATCTTGCTTAATGTCTGCCTTCCCACAAGAATATAATCTCACATAAAGCCAGGGATGTTTTGTCTGTTTTCTTCACTGCTCTACTTTGGCAAGAGAATGGAGATTAAAAAAGGGGGGGAAGTGGATTTATAAGGACAAGGAGACAAAAGAAAGAAAGAAGGGGAGAGCAAAGAAAGGCAAGGGAGAATCTTAAACTCTTTAAAATGGATACAAAAATTGCATAATATGACTGTGGAAAAATAAAACTTCCTTGGATTTCTCAATGCTCTTGCAAAAAAAGCTCTAACCTCCTGAGACACAGAAATGTATACAACATAAATATAGAGAATGCTTGCTTTCACTTTTCCTGGAAAAGCTCTGCTTCTCAACTAACATGAAAATTAGATCAGTAGTTGTTTTCTAGCTAATTTATCAGATCTGAAAGGATAATACAATTTATTTCCCCAGGGCGGCCAAATAGTGGCCTGACCAAGTCCCTGCATTAAGCCACAGGGTACGGGTACAAGAAAGACCTGACCATTGTCTCTAAATGTCAAAGGGATGAATCTCGACATTTTGCCACATTTCTTTCTCGGCCTTTAAAGTTGGAGACACTCAGATTTTATCTGGCCCCCAAAAATAGGTATTTACACTTCAAAAGGGAAGGGTGAGATCCCAAGACCCTTTCCATCCAATCTCCAAGGAGTAAAAGTTTTGTTTTTTTCCCTCTCATCTGTTGGGAGGGAAAGGTGATGGCTTTCTCTGTTCCATTTATAAGTGAATAAAATGTGCTGCTCTCTATTCCTGTCTATGGAATGTAACTTGCCACCCACTTTGAAAGATTTTATCACCTCTCACTGTTTTGCTGTGGACCAAGATGTGAAGGACCAATTCTTCATTTTTACTCTGTCTATTGATCTGGTTTTAAGTACCAATAAAGAACATTTTCCTTGACTCAGGGTCCTGCGTCTCTGCATTATTCATACAGATAAGGTGCATAACTCTGGAAGTGGGTGAACGGTGAACATCTCAGAACTTTCACAGTTCTTGGCAAAACAAAGTCTACTGATATTAAATGTTGATGAGGGACAAAGAAATTCTTCTGGTCAAACAATATCACACATCTCACACAGCTCTCCAGATAGATACAAACTGCAGAGAGACTAAGTGACCACGTGCAAAATTATAAGGCCTCACATGCGCAAATGCAGAAATGTTCTCAGGATCCACAATAAAGAACAGTTTCAACCATACAAGAAAAAGAGATAATTTATACCTCAGCATAAATTTTAAGTTTAAAAAAGTGGGCTCATAAAAGATAAAATGCTTTCCTTTTCAAAGCATACGTATAACAACCTATTATGTAATTATTTTGATTTTAAATATCTGTGATTCCAATTTCCACGATAGTGCATAATGTTTCAAAGAAAGAATAAGGACATGCAGATGAATTCTATCATTGTGTATTTACAATCAAAAAAAAAAAAAAACCTGCAGCTTGATTTCACAAAACCTAATTTCTGTGTGTTCATATTTTTTAAAGACCTTTTTTAAACAGTCCTTTGAGAGGGACTGAAAGCAAGAAGAGCACCGAGACGTCTCAATTTAAAAGCTATTACTTCAAGAGGCTAAGAGGAAGTCTGCCTCAGAAATATCCTCCTGTATATGCCAATTTGTTTTCTTTCTTACTTTCCAAGCTAAACACTTGAAAATGAGGGAAAAGAAATAAAATATCATGAAGCCTAGCTGTCTACAGGACACATGTTTATGTCAGTCATCACACTTATGATCTATTGCAGTAATAAATCAAAAGAAACACACCAGTTGTATAATTTATTACAGCAGTATATCAGCAGGGTGAGGCCTCCGGGAACTGAGTTACAGACATGAACCTTGCATCATTGCTTTTATTTATTTCCTCAATTTAAGTCTGATATAAGAAGACAGGAGGACCAGTAGTCAGAACTGAAAGCTTCTTTTGTGTAATTTTCTAAATGGCTTTAGACGTGTAAACAGAAGTGACATTATTGTTTTCTTATGATTTGTTTTTCTATGGTAATTATCGATAATTAAGTCTATCCTTTCATTCAATAAACATTTGTTGAGCCAAAGAAAAACTACTTCATTTACTAAATCTGTCTCATCATAAAACTGCGCCTGTTTGACTAAATGGGCACTTGTAGCCAAACTCTATTCTCTGTTTCTCTGTGGCCACCCCTTACCTTCCTCTCACCTCATACCAATGCTGCTATTTTTCCATTTAGGAATTTCAGTATTTAATTTTTTTAAGATTTGGAGTAACTCTGCCACATAAAGTTTGAGGACAGACTCACTACTGATGCAGACACCTCATACACCTAAGAGAAAAGCTGTATTCCTTATGCTTCTTTTAGAAATGACTAGTTTAAAACCGAATAGCTTAGAGCCATTCCTTGTGCTTCTCCCTGGCTTAACTGCACCCTGAACACAATCACCCCTGAGCAACAGATTAGGCACTCCCAGCACAATAGCCTGTGGGTAAAAGATTATAAACACATGATTTTTTTTTTAGGGACTTTCCTAGATTGCTCTCAACTCTGTTCAATATGCCTTTTTTTCAAGTATTTTTATTTTAGGAAAAAGTTGAGATACGATAACCCAGAAGACCACAAGGATCACACTGAGATCTCATGACACCAACTTTGATGACTAAAGATTCCTCCCAAGACAAAAGAATGTATATTTGCCCTCAACCCTGATTCTTATGTGGAATCCTGTTTTTGTCCTTTTTACTATAAAACTCCCGGGAATTATTCCCGATGGGGGCACAGTCTTTAAGGCAGTAGCCTGCTGTGGCCTCCTTTGCCTGGCAAAGCAATGAAAGCTGTTTCTTTTTTCTTTCACCCCAAATTCTGTCTCCGCCTTTCTTTTAGGCACCAGTGGACAGAGGCCAAGTTTTGGCAACACTACCTGTATTATATGTTACAGATATATATAACTCAGTAAGACATTTTGTAATTAATAACATTTACAGCTTTGCTACTAAAAGTGTGGAAACTTCTTAGGAATATATAATCTATCACTCCAAATTAGATTTAGTAAAACATAATCTGCATTTTTAAAAGATTTCCAGTTGATCTGAATGCATATTGAAGTTTGAGAAGCACTTTTTTGTTAACTAACACACTGCCCCAATCTTAGGTCTGTATAGCATATCTTCCAGTCTAAGAACAAGATCAACACATTTAAAACACACGAAGAAATACTACTTTCCTAATATAAAACGTTTAGGAAAAGCGTAGCAAATATACAAAGACATTCCTTTTTGGTAAGATCATAGATGGGTAAGATGATATACTGCAAATGAAGGAACTTGGACCTTTGTGTCTTATGAATGTGGTTTAATTTCTGACCTCAAGTAGGTCAGAAATTAAATTCAGGGCCTCAAGTACTTCACTGGCAAAACCGAAATAACAGCTGCTTTGGTGATAATTATGTCAAATACAGACAGCGACAGACAGCCACTAAACGGCAGCTATTTTTACAAACCTTTCAGGAAGCAACTCAAACACACAAGAGTTTTGTTTATACAAATCTGTAAATTTTTCAAAGGTTAAAATAAAACCTGTGTGACACTGTCCTTGGTCCTGGATGAACAGCCCTTGTTAGGGCAAGGGTTCCCCAGTCCTCAGTCACTTGAATACTGTCAGGTTAAACATGCCTTCCTTTTCACCTGGGATACTCTCAGCCACGACTGGCTCTAGAATTCATGACCACTTTTTGTTTTGTTTTGTTTTCTTATTGGCCACAGTTAAGGTGATAAAAAACATCATATGGGCAAAATGCCCTCACTTAATGTCTGCGCTTGGAGCTTCTCACCGCTCCCTGGGATGGTGGGAAATTAATGACCCACGGGTCAAATCTCTGACCAAGAGAAAAAGGGCCAGCAGTGTCTCCTTTCCTTGACACTACTTACCAATGGACTATCCTAAAGTGCAACAGATTACGTGGTCCTTCTGAAGACGGTTTCAGGAGATGAAGAAATCTATTGCACTTGATACTAAGAAGTAGCCAATCTATGGCATACCTCCTCATAAATGTTCTCCCTCCTTCTCAGATCATTCTCCTCTTCCCTCACTCCTGCTTCCTGGGATTGCTTATCTAATAAGGAATCAGAATATAAACTCTTGCCTCAGGCTCTGTTTTTTTACACTTCTGAACTGAGATAAATGTTTTCACATGTTTTCCTTATAGGAACACAACTTCTACTATCACTTATTTTGAATTATTCTTTAAACTGACTCATTACCCTAAAGAGAAATTCAGTATCAGAAGAAATACAATGTGAATCTAAAATCATCTTCAAAGAAATGGAATCAATGCTATCAAATTACAGTTAAATATTATTATCCTCCAAGTTGCATTCTGATTCTCTCCTCTGCTTGTTCTCCCTGTCCCTGTTTCTTTCTCTCTCTCAGTAAAAATGTCACAGGAATGTTAAATATATATGGTGATAACTTAATCTTTCTTCCAAAGTCAAACAGAGGGTAGAAAAAACACAGAATGATTTTTCATGCTATGTTATTATCTTTAAATTAATGGTGTTTCTGCATACCAGGTGATAACAATGATGAGTCTCAGATTTGAAGGAAAATGTGTTAGGGGCTGTGATAATTCTTACGTCAACTGTTCTGGAAATTCAAAATCAAAAGAGACCCAAACTAGGATTTAAAATATATAGAAGAGTTCTCCACTGGCTCAGTGGGTTAATGATGTGACATTGTCACTGCTGTGGCTCATGTCATTGCTGTGGTATGGGTTTGACCCCTGGCTTGGGATGCCATTGATGGGGCATAAATAAATAAATAAATAAATAAGGATATGTAGATCTAAGTAGAGAAATTCTCGTTTAGCATATATTCATCTGTGCACCTTGAATAAACTCTCCTTTATGTTTCTAATAGCTTATATTAAATTCCAAGTTTGATTATGCATAAAAATTAACTGGAGGAAGTTCCTGTGGAGCACAGTGGGTTGCAACGCGATACAGGTTCAGGTTCGATTCCTGGCCTGGGAACTTCTGCATTCCACAGGTACAGCCAAAAAAAAAAAAAAAATTCAACTGTAAATTTTAAATTAAGGCCTTGCTTATTCTAGTAATTCTGATTTCATTGTTGTGGGGCAGGTGGTGGGGATGGGTGGTAGGTGGGTGTGGAACTCAGGTATCAGTATTACACAAAATCTCCCCAGGAGATTCTAATGTACATTTGGTATTAAGAAATTGTTCTACTTCTTCTAACATATCATTGAAAAATTAAGACATGTATGCCCTTTTCTCTTGCCTAAGGCAGTATTATTCTGGGGGGTGGGGGGTGTTATTTGCCATTCAACTAACAAGTCCTTTAATTCTCCTTCCGTTTTAGCAGCCCCAGAGGCAGACAGTTTGATCAGCTTAATAGGCTTGGCTTTTCAAGGTGGCCGGTAGAACCACATGAGGTAATCTGCCCTTCTTTCCTCAACTGTGCTTAGCTCCATGGTCTAATCCTGGAAAAAAGAAGAAAAGCTGCTAGGTACTTTGGTCCTCAATAGCTGGAATTATCTTCTCAGGATAAACTACTGATTATACGAATTTGCAGCTTCTACATTAGTGGTCATAGGATTCTGTTTGAATCTTTGTGAAATACTAACCCTCAGAATCTTCCGTATTGTTTGTTTTTAATAGTTCCTGCTTTCATATGAATAAGTGGTTTTTCTTCCCTCTAAATATACATTTAGTAACATCATTTACATTCCTTCTCCATTTATCTTTATTATTTCTTGATCTTTAATAATTATGCAGTAATTCAGCTCATGTATCTTACTAACTTCATTTAGTTTTAAACATTAGCTTGTCCTTTTAGTAACTGAACAACCTAATTGAAAATTATTAAGTATAGTTTATATGTTCATAGCCAACCATATTTCTTTTGATGATTTATTTGTTCGTATGTGCCAGGAGAAATTATTTGGCATTTTAATTTTCATCAGCTTTTATATATTCTCAAAGCTCTTCATGTAAATAAAAGATCTAATTATAACGGCCTTTTAAAACTTAAGGCCAAGGAAAACATCTATTTCTCTCGTTAAGTTTTGCTCCCTTCTACTAAGTCAAAGTACTGTATAACCTTATAGGTTGCCCTTAATGTCTTGGCTGCTGGGAAGCTCAGGAATAAATTTATGCTTTTGTTATTTATTTAGAGTCATTCTATACCTGAGCTTTTATTGTTAAACCAGTTTAAATCATTTTTAAAATTGTTGAAGTAATAATTGGTTAACTGATTTTAATTAGTTTGCTGGCATTCTAAATGTTTTCAAGAGACAAATACAGAGAGAAAATTCAAGATATTGTCTCAAGCATAAATTCATGTTGGTTGTGCATGTGAAACTAATAAGAAATACATTAAAATCAGCTAGAGAAAAATACAAAAATTAATCAGGAATTCAGAGAAAAGTTCCTGTAAGTTAACTCACAGTTTCCTGAATTTAAATATAAAAATTTCTGGTCTCCTACTTCTTCCCTTATCTGCTAATTTATTTCCCCAAAGAAAATATTTTTTAAACTTTTTTATGTGCTTATCCTTCTGTTCAGTTTGCAAAGAAAAATAATCTGGCAGAAATATTATGCTCATTTATACATTTAGACATCAAATTGATAGATACAGATAGTACACACACGTTAGTGTATGCAGGATGACTTTCTTTAGCTATCTGTTCTTTAAATCTTTGAATTTTTACAATTAGGCAGGTGAGACAGGTGGCTACTTATGAAAATTCTGTCTGATGCCTAACAAATTGAAAGATTCCAAGAAATACTAGATCAATCCATCAGTATCAGTGTCTTGTGCTGAAGGGACACTAGTTATTTTCTGGGTGAATACACCAGTTGCCCTGGATATTGACCATTATTCTTCTCCAGGAACACATCTCTTCTGAGAGAGTCCAGCTTCAGTATCACTTTAATTTTCATGACTAACCAAGCTGAACTATTACTGAAATGTATGTGGATTTAAATCGAAGGAATTGTTTTAAAAATAAACACCATTACCCCAACTGCAATAACATCCTTATCTTACCAAATAGGAGTATCAGTTGTACAGATTTCAGAAAATTACTCTCAATGGCTGAGGCCTTCGGAATACCTGAGTTTTGATTTTGATATTTTTAAAAAGTTATTTATTTTTTCACTTTATTCAGGGAAATATTTTTATAATTTTTCTTTCAGTTTATTCATCCCTTTATTCATTGCTTCAGCAAATATTTGCTGAATAATGCAATGTACCAGACTTTGGGCTCCTTGCTTTTGGGGATCCAAAGATGAAAAACAAAGTCCTCTTCTTTAGATGCTAATAATCCTATATAAAAAGGAAATTTACGGAGTTCCCATCGTGGCTCACTGGTTAATGAACCAGACTAGGAACCATGAGGTTGCGGGTTCAATCCCTGGCCTTGCTCAGTGGGTTAGGGATCTGGCGTTGCTGTGAGCTGTGGTGTAGGTTGCAGACGCAGCTTGCATCCCGCGTTGCTGCGGCTGTGGTGTAGGCCGGTGCCTACAGCTCCTGTTGGACCCCTAGCCTGGGAACCTCCATATGCTGCGGGCGCGGCCCTAGATAAGGCCAAAAAAAAAGGAAATTTACGATTTATTCTAATTGATATAATTCATGCTGACACAAATTTATATGTGTGTGTAGTGACTATCACTACAAAATTTTTAATTTGCTTTATTTTTAACTTTCATTATTCAAGTGGAGTTTATAAGATACAGCATTTGAGGACTATTGTCAGGTAACAGATCGCATGTAATAAAAACCAACTCCTCAAAATACACCCTATGATTTATAAACTATTAGCCCTATTTTACAGAACAAAGACACAAAAAGATTAAGAAAATAACCCGTTTATTAAACAATATGTCAAAGATGTAAGTTTCAAATTCAATTTCTGCCACATCAAAGTACTTCTTCGGAGGCAGTATGTCCTATTTTGCTACTAAAACTGCCGCTATGATTAAAATGAACAGCATGTGGCATCATCTTATTTTATATATATATATTATTGGGTGAAAAGATATATCCAAAGACTGATCTAGTTGAGCTCCATATAACCAATGGGAGAGTCATAAAAGATTAAAACTGGAAGAAAATTTTGAATCTAGCTCATTATGTAGAGCCTGAGATCCAAAAAGATAAACTTTGTTGGTGAATATCACACATCTCTTTACAACCAGAGTCCGGAATTAAAACAATTTAACACCAATTTCAGATTTTTTTTTTCACCTCCTTCATAGGCATCTGTATTTGGCAACGTCCTATCATCAAATGCACTTTGTTGCATCCACTCAGTGATGATATGTATACATGACAGAGTCAAAGACGATAAAATGTAGACAACACAATCTATCATCTCTATTTTCACAATCTTTGTTCCTCTCACCTGGAGGACCAGTGTTTCAATGTCTTTGGATTCTAGTATATCATGTCACATCATGGGTGGTTTAGTAAATCTTATCTTTTAAATCCATTAGGAATACACAGACATTTGTGGTTTGTTGTAGAAATAGCTCATATCTTTAAAAATATTTTATAAAACAATAAATATAAGGTATATCCTTTTTTATATTTTGAATTTCTAAAAATCTATAAATATACTGATTTCTGCTTCTGGGACGATAGCATAGACATATTTTCCTGACTCCTCTCAACATGTACAACTAAAGAACCTGGAACTTACATGTAAAGGAAACATAAGGAGACAAAGGTAGAGAGGAGAAGGCAGCCCAGCTCTGGGCCTTGGGACTATGTAATGACATGGCGGTGAGTTCCCTTGATTTTATTTTTGCTTGATACACTCTAGACTTCGAGCTGAATAAGCTGGCAACCCAGAAACGCCAGCATGCGCAGAAAAGAGCAACAAAAGCCTGCTCTGTGTATCCAAAAGATCAGGAAAGATTCTACTTAGTAAGGCAGAAAATTTTTAGACAGCAACTGTTGTACTTTAGGCAAATACCATTAAAAAAAAAAAAACTGTGACCCATCCACACCCATCCAGCAAAGGCC
The DNA here is from genome assembly GCA_004024745.2 of Catagonus wagneri. NCBI lineage: Eukaryota > Metazoa > Chordata > Mammalia > Artiodactyla > Tayassuidae > Catagonus > Catagonus wagneri. The sequence continues at coordinate 11,397,818 of PVHT020000521.1, read as the reverse complement.
AAGTGGGGAGCCTGGACCTCCATCCACATCTGGCAGTAATGGATCCCCCTCTCCACCACTGGAGTGGTGTCAGAGAAAACATAGTGGAGAGTCAGGATTTTCACCATCTTCAGTGGTAATGAAGTCACTTCCATAGTGGTGACATGGGAAACCAGGTGGCAAGCTGAAACTCACATCCCTATCAAGAATTAAAGAGTCCCAGTCCTACCTCAGGTGTCAACAGAGGCTGGGTGAGGGACCTGAGTTTCTACCTCCACCTGGCAGTAGAAAGCAAGAACCCTTACTTTCCTCTGCCAGAATGATGTCAGAGAAAGTCAGTTAAGACAAAAGGCTTAAATAAGATGGAGAATTTCATGCAATGAAACAACGTCAAGGTTCAACTGAAAATCACTCATCAAAGCGTAAAGCAGGAAGACCTTAAAACACCTATTCTAGGTAACAGTGTATTAATGGGTTCAGTCTGCATTTTTCACTTCATAGATACTAAATCTCCCCAGGAAATAAATATATTTTATGTCATCATTTTTAATGGATTCACAGAATTCTATTGTCTTATTCTTTACTTTTTTAACATTAAAAGTCACATTACTATTTAGAGATTTACTATTCTTAAACATTAGAAAGTTATTAAGATGATTTATTTTAATATTAGAAAGGTATTTGATTCAGATTTTAATTTCAATAACTATTCATGTCTAAGGACATTTGAAATATATCAAAGTCAGTACTGGATATAATAATCTGAATACTGAGTGGGGCTCATGAGTTCAGAGACATCAAAAGCAATAAAACGTCAGTTTTCGGAAGTCCTTCAGGGTTCAGTAGCCATGGACTCAAAATATACCTGACTATATGCCTGTTATAGAGCACACAATGGATGCTGTCAGTTCCTTATATTCCTTCAGCTCATCTGCTAGAATTCAAGTCCACAGAAAGCTTCCACCAACAAATAACTTCTCCATTTCTTGGCTCTGGTACATCTAGCTGTTGATAAGCCCAGAAGCCCATGCGTTTGAGGCATTAAAGATAGAGTAGAAAGAAAGGAGACTTTTCTTCATGTCTCATTTAAAGCAATTTGCCATCTTAGTGGTGCACAATGGAAGCAGTCACATTTCCTGTAAACTGAGAGATGGCTTCACTTCATTTTCTTTAGAACATTATCAAGAACTCTTATGAATTTTGAAATTCACATCACCCAAGGTAGCACTACTCTCAGCATTAGCGCAACCAGTAAAACACACCTGTACTAGTCTTGCCTTCACAGCTGTCCATTTCATTACAATTTGACGCATAAATGAAAAGATCTTGATCATTTCCTCATGTTTTCTCTCTCATTTTCATGCATTTACATAATGGAATATGCCCTACTTTTATTATAAACTATTTTATATATTTTCTTTACATAATAATTCAGATATTAAATTGAGTTTTGAAAAGTTCTCTATCTATATATAGATATAATACAGAATTTCACTTTCGAATAGGAAGGATGATGTAATAAAACACTTTTTTAATTCAAAAAGTGACATACACTCTAATAGACAGTTGGGAACTATAACTGGCCTTAGATATTAAACATAAGAACAGTAGAAACTAATGTAGCCTTTGGGGTCCTCAGTTTGCTAGTTTGTGAAATAATAGTGATTGTTGCATTAATGGTGGAAAATTTTCCAGTTCACTGAACTTTTAGTGACTACTTATGCTGACATTGATTTTTAAATCAAAACTTTAAATTGTTAAATTGAAATGTTTTACATCTTTTAAAAGTTAAAACCTCAACAGCTTTTCTTCAGTGACAGAATGTGGTTTTGACTTCACTAAGTAATTTAAACTTAACATGTTGTCAGAAAATTCACTTTTCTGGGCATCAAAACCTACCCTGTAAGTTTCAGAGTTCAGTCTCCTATAGATTTCATTGCATAAATAAAACTATATTATTAAAAAAAGCCGATAGCATAGACGTTAATACATTAGGTAGATAACAGATGATAAATCAATAGATGATTCATAGATTTATTTCCCAATTCATGTATGACTGAAATATCTGATTCTATAAGTAGAAAGGAAATATTTGGTGCCATGAAAAATAGGACACCAAATATTCTTCTGATTGGTGTTATAATTAAGATTAATTTAAAAAAAAGAACTCCTTTTTCTATTGTTATTCAAAGTTTTGGGTTTATGCAATCAGAAAATGTTTATCTAGAAGACAGATTATCTGGCATTCTTTTTTTCCTTTTTTTTTTTGTCTTTTTACCTTTATCTAGAGCCGCACCCAGGACATATGGAGGTTCCCAAGCTAGGGGTCTAACAGGAGCTGTAGCTGCCGGCCTTCGCCACAGCCACAGCAACGCGGGATCCGAGCCGCGTCTGCAACCTACACCACAGCTCACGGCAAAGCAGGATCCTTAACCCACTGAGCAAGGCCAGGGATCGAACCCGCAACCTCATGGTTCTTAGTCGGATTTGTTAACCACTGAGCCACGAAGGGAACTCCTATCCGGCATTCTTTTCATTCTAAAGATAGAACTTAGTATTTCTGCCTAGGAATATACCCTGAAAAAAACTCTGCACAAAGTTTCTAAAAGAATGTCAAAAATAAGAAACACCAGCAATTGCAGTTTCTAGGAACATAAACAACATCTCTTTTGGAAGGGTTTGTGTCACTCAGGCAGCAGATGCCTTCCAAGTATGATTAACACTTACAGGGTAACACCAGGGAGAAAGGCTATAATCACACTGTCTTAGCCCCTGTCAACATTAGTTATTGTTTCAGCTACTAGAACAACGGATACAGAACAGAAATAAAAATACAACAGAATAAATTATTGTGTTATTTTTTTCTCCTAATAAACTAATCACCCAAGAGCACTCAATTTTATCTTTATAAACAGAGAATTCTTTCCTTAATAAAATTTGTGGGTAGGAACACCACACATACTAATGTGTAGTCAAAATCAGAAAAAACTGGGAGTGCCCTGGTGGCCTAGTAGTTAAGGATCCAGTGTTGTCATTGCTGTGGCTCAGGTTCAGTCCTTGGCCTGGGAACCTCTGCATACTGTGGGTACAGCCAAAAAATATTAGAAAAAAACCAATTATTTTTTTATCAATACAGGTCAGATTTAAATTGTTTCTTGTATTTAATTATGACCTTCTCTTTAAGATAGAACAGAAAAATAGAATCTAACACTGAGTTTGACAGAACAAATTAAACTGTTCTCTGAATGAATTTGTTTAGCTAATTATTATCAGATAAAGTAGAAAAGGTAAGTTATATTCTTAAAGACATACTTTTTTCTGATATCCATTTTATGCTTGACTCTCTTTCCCCAATTTACTGATTAGTAATGGGTTCTATGATATTCCTACAATAAATTAAGTAACTTATAAATAGTACAGCAGTATTTTCCAAATCCCTGCAAATGCTTAAGCCCATTCTACAGCATGTTAAAAAAAAATGGTTTCCTGATAAGAAAAAAGCTACGAACTCTGCTCTGTTCTAAAGATTTATAATATACATAAGCATTTAAAGGCTTTAAAATGTAACGCTGAAATTAAGCCTATCAGATTTTGTTTAAAACATAGTATAAAAAATGTGCTTCCACAGTTTAATTCTCATGGATACTCAAGAGAAGACAGGCTTTTCAAACACACTTTGGGAGAGCAATGGCATTGTACTGAGTGTGTGGATGCAAAATACCTAGATTTACAAGAATCTCTACAAACTTTATCAATTAACCTAACATAAAGGCTCTTTCCTTACCTTTAAAGAAGATGCACTCCCAAATATTTCATATTGCAGTATCTAACTTTTTCAATCTGTCCACTCCCCCGAGGATATTTTCTCTTTCTCTTTCTGCAATTGCTGTCCACTATCACCTGTGTCACCTAAAGCTAGAAATCATACAACTATGCAAAGGAAATGTTACTTTTTGAAATTATTTTTTCTTTGGACACTCCTTTAGGGTGTATTTTTCAGCAGTCTTTGACTTTATAAATAGAACAATGTTTTACATTTCTTCTTACATTTCATGGCATTTTAAACCTCTCATAAAATCTTTCAACCTTCCTTATTTTCTACTTTCGAAATATCATTCTTTCTAACTTCATGGTTATACCCTATCACACATTTCTGCAGTACCTTGTACTCACACACATACACAAAAGGGCCTGGTACAGAGAGATCAACTGAAAATTAAAATGAATGAACTGGTTACACACAAATTTTTCAGATAAGGAGTTCTTAGCTTCTCAATGATTTAAAAAGGAATCTGCTCCAAAATGTATCCTTTGATTACTAAGACTTAAACTCAAATGGGCAGGCACAAATCAAATTAATAATTAATATCATTCACATTTTTGTACATATAATTGAAAATATAAAACCGAGGAGTGAATGTATAGTATATTAAGAAAACTGGTCCACTTTTTCAACAGTTATCAGATAATTAAGAATAATTTTTATAGTTTTTACATTTCTATTCCGCCATGTCACCAGAATATTTTTCCTCAGAATACATAGTATTTCTTTCTTCCTTGGGAAATATCCTTTTGAAAATCTTGAATCAGGAGTTCCTATTGTGACTCAGCAGATTAAGAACCCAACAGAGTCTCCATAAGGATGCAGGTTCAATCCCTGGCCTTGCTCAGTGGGTTAAAGACCTGGCATTGCTGCAAGTTGCCATGTAGGTTGCAGATGTGGCTAGGATCTAGCATTGCTGTGGCTGTGGTGTAGGTAGGCCTGCAGCTGCAGTTCCAATTCGAACCCTAGCCCAGGAACTTCTGAATGCCATGGATGTGGCTCTAAAAGGACAAATAAATAAATAAATAAAATCTTGAAACATAAGCCAGATTGCATATTTAAACTTTTCTAAAGATAACAGGAGATGACCTAGCTCCTCAGTTATATGCTCAGTCTCAAAATTCTATGGTTATCTTATTAAGAGATTACCAACAGCTGATTGGTCACTAAGATAGGTGATTGAAAGTATCCTAAGCATTCAGAAGTTCATGTCAACTAAAAAGTAGAATTCAGGAAGAAATAAAAAGTTCCAGTTGTAAAATTATGTCTAAAATGTAGGAAACAGTGGACACCACAAAGAGTATATAAGTTATTGATAAATTCAAGATACTCACAATGAACACTGGCAAGAGAATCTGGATAACCAGTGAAATAGTGAGATAACTCTGAATTTACAGACATACTTTCATCCAATGAATGAATCACAAAACATTAGACTGAAGGGAATGGAAACTGAGTCTTACATCCTATTGAGGCATGGGTTATATTTCCTTCCATGAAAAAGTTACTTCAATGCTTTCTTTGCATTTCAAATTAAAATGGTCAGGTCCATCTACACCAATGAGGATCATCTAACTGAGAAAATTTTCTTGGACAATGCCATTATTAAAGACAATAAAATCATAGAAAGTAGAAAAAATTATTTGTCCTCATATATATTCGAGATAAAATATATGCCTGTTCAAAGATTTTGATCAATACCAAAATAAATTACAGCCATTATAACTTCTAATATTTTGAGGTCAGATGTTCTATACAAAAGAGAATTACTTTTTTTGACTTTATCCCCAACCTTTCCTTATTCTGAAAAACTGTAAATTCATATGTTCTTTTATAAATGGGAATTCAACAATCTGTTCAACATAGCCTTGAAAAGAAAAAAAAAAAAAATCCGCCCACAAGTCAGTATTCACAGATATCAGGCTATTTCCACTTACTGCATTGAAAGAAAACATTGTTCAATTCATCTTCAAGTATGGTATCTTGTTACACAGACCTGAAAAATCACTACCTTGCAAGATAACCACTTTATTTCTAAAGAAGTACTATGAGGAAGAAATATTACTTGAGACACTTAACGGCTTTGTTCTGGGAGAGAATAAAGGAAGGGTCAATTTTGTAAATAATTTATTAAGACTTTTTGCCTTCACCTAAATTTCTGATATTATCTATTGTAACCTTTTTTTAATGAAACTATGATAAATATAACAATGGAAAATTCTGACTCATCTGAATTTTGGCTCTGCCTCAGATATATTAAAATAGAAAGATAAGACATAAATGAGAATAGTTTTATGTCAAGATTTGATTTTATTTACAGTCAAAGGAAAACATATTTTCTCTATCACAAGTCCTCAAAGTAGAATTTCCAAGGTATTCTATGTATTATGTATTAAACATATATATATATATATATATATGTATATATATATATATATATTTTTTTTTTGGTTAGAACACAACAAAACCAAATTTCTATCTTTGAAAGACAGAAAGAAGCAGAAGCTACTAGAGACTATAAAGTCTTGAAATCTTTATTGTATAGTCTTATGGTTTCTATAATCAAACTATCTAGATGCATCCATATTAAAAGACATATGACTGGAGGTACAGGGGCCCTTCAAAATTTGATAATGTTTATAAAATCAGTTAATAACAAAAGTAAGAATTAAGTTCAGAGTACCATTAAAAGCATAATTTAAAAGGATAAAATAAACCTCCAGCTCTTCATTCTAAATTTTATTTCTGTACACATCCAAAAATTAGGTTACATACATATAATAAATATTAATCTATGATCTGAGTAATAAGTAAACATTTAGTTTTTCTCTTTTTTAATGTATAAATTTCACATGCATCTGGGTAATGGGAACAAAATAATTGAAGGTGAAAAAAATAAAGAATAAAGAAAATCCTTATGTGCCATGGGCCATGGAGGAGGTAGTGTCATATGTCTAAACCTTCAGAATATCTAATTAACATTCTTAGACAAAAGGCTATCACTAATGTCCTTACAATGATGGTAGGATAAAATACTGATTTTTCCCTTTGAAACAGTTTTGATGACTCCACTTCTAAGTGATTAACTTATATTAGCATAATAAAGAGAAATACATTAGGAGCACTTTTGAGAAGAATATGTAGAAGCTCTATGTGTTCCTTAGAGTATGGTTTTAAAGGGGACAATGTGTCACTTAGAATTAGATGCTGTTTTCTTCTCTGTCCCTAAGGTTTTTATCATGTGTATCAAAATAACGTGATGCAGCTGACATGCTATGGATCCAACTTTTTAAAGGGGCAAATCTACTTGCTTAATTAAGTAAATCAGCAGAACTTCAGATTTTACTATGTGTATTCTCCTATTCAGTCATAAAATATTCACTTGTACAAGGGATATATATTATAACATATTAAAGAAATATGACAAACAAGGAGAAAACAAATTCTGGTTGCAAGGCATGTAAAAGTGGCCATACTGAGACATCCACTTGGGTTTGTTTTTCTGAATTAAAATACCTCCATCTATGTCACATGACTGTTGAAATCACTGGCTCCCCAGAGAGACCACAACTGATAGAATAATCCTGTTTCTGCCATTATGTGACCTGGGCGCATTTGGGCAACTACTGAACTTCTCGACACCTCGTTTTCTTCACTGGTAAAATGGACATAATCATAATATTGCCTACTACAAGGAATACTATGAAAATAAAATGATATATAAATTACTTCGGACAGTTTCTAAAATTCTATTAGCATTCAATAACCGTCAGCTAATATGATGACGAGTTAGTTGATACAACTCTCAGAAGTTTTAAAAAGAGAAAAGGATATGTACAAAGTCTTCAAAAACACTCAAAAAATAGTCCCTAGATTACATTTTGCAAAAATTTTTAAACTCTATTGATCATCTTATTAATATTACCTTTCTTTTAAAATTAATTAAAGTCATATGAAGATAAAAATGAGGAAATCTTGATATATGTAAGAATGTAATGAACTTTGAAATATTTCCCAGTTTTCAAGCCCAACCAAAAATTCTGATGGTAAACCTTATTTATTGGAGAGGTAGAAGAAACAGATTATGTAGCTCTAATTTTGAGACAGAATGGATAAATTTCCTATGGAGGGATATGCCATATCCTTTAAATTAATATTCTCTTGCCAACATTTTCATCTCTATGGGACAGGAACATTTCACCCAGCTTTACTGAAATATAACTGGCACATAACATCATGTAAGTTTAAAGTTGAGAACATAAGGATCTGACACATGCATATATTGCAAAATTATTACCACAATAAGATTGGTTAATATACCCATCACCTCACATAGTTACAATTTTTTTTGGTGGTAAGAACTTTTAAAATATCCTCTTAGCCATATATGTATGTGTAACCCTGTCACCATGCTGTACAGCTGGGTATAATGGAAAAAAATAATAATAAAATTAAAAAAAATATCCTCTTAGCAACTTCAAATGTATCAGAAAGGACTGTTAACCATAGCCAGGCAGAAATTATCCTGGTTTAAATCGGGATGGGAAATAAAAAGCTGGAATTACAATCATACATGTTTGTTAATGTCAAAACAAATCCTTTGAATTAGACTAGAGATAGCTGATTACTGGATCACCTAGAGTAGTTGTAACTGCCATACATAAGAATTGATTGAAGAGGGAAAAGAGCAGATATATACATATATATTACATATATATATATATATATATATATATTATATATACTCACATACATACACACACACATATATATTTATATATATATAATTAAGGTGCATACACATACACACACACACATAGATATATATATAAATAAGGTGAAGTGTATAAAAGGTTGTTATAAAGAGTTATAGAAGCATTTTCTGTATCAGGTCACAATAGAAAATACCATATCCAGGATAATGATTCACCTGTCTTTTCAAAATATTACTCACTAAGTTATATTTAGGATTTCTGTGCTGTATTCTGAGGCATATACTTTCATACTACATTCTCATAACAACCTGAAAAGTTAGGTAGAACATTTTCATATCGGAAAATTAAATATTATTAAGACTAAGTTTTTTGCCTAAGGTCACATGGCTTTTAAGTGGAAAAGATAGACCAAGAATTTAGGTAAAGAATTCTCTGATCAGAGTTATTGCCTTTAGCACAAACCGAACTCATCAGATCTTAGCTGATTATTGCAACGTCCCTTTAGCATTCAACTGTCATATATTACCACACTTGAAGAATCCACTCCAGTGAGATGAGGGGCCTATACTAGAATGTAAATCAACGCATTTCTTTCAAGAAATTCACACACACACACATACACACACATCTATATACCCATATTTAGGTATGGGCAATATATGTTTATGCATTATACACATATAAGTATATACACATTTAGTTAGTCGCCCTAAGATAAATATCTGTATTTCTTAATATAGTAAAATATATTGATATAATTGATATATAGTACAGATATATATCTATATTATATATAATATATAGCTATAGATATAGACAAAGATATATACAGATATATAATCAATAAAATTAAACAATGTGCTTAATGCTATAGATTAGATGTAAGCAAATACAGTCTGCTATTTGGTTGCCTGTTCCTGTAAATAAAATGAAATACTGCCAGAGCTTATTCATTTATATAGTTTCCATGTTGCTTTAGCACTACAAGACACCGTAGCTGTAATAAAGACAGCTCATACAATGAAGATTCAAATATTTACTACCTGGTCCTTCAAGAAACTCAGTAGAAGAACAAAATGGGTCAGGATTAATTTGTCATTCAGTCATGCATCAGTGCAGGGGTGCCAGGGTGAATTCCTCCAGTAGTATAGCCACCCAGATCTTACCTCCTGAAGCCTGAGTTTTCCCAGTTGCCAAGGACTGCTGTCTTCATAAGATAAGGTGAGGGCATTGGACTTTTACCATTCTACAGGCCCTCGATATCCCCTATAAATGTTCTCCAGGGGCAGCATGAAGACTCTCCCATTAACATTTCATTTGGAATTCAGAGAAAAGACAGCATGAGTCTGACCATGAAAAGAACATCATTCTTCTCTCTTCAAAGATTCTGAGGGTTGCTTTGAGGACCCAGACACAGACAGAGGGTCATTTCCTTATTTTCTGATATTCTTTTATCCTAGGACAACTAATTAATTTCATTTTGCATTTTAAAAATTATAAATAACAATGAAGTTTATGCAAATCACTCTAACAATAACAATTCAATTAATGACTAGAAGAAATCAGTTACTGTTTCTCCAGCACAAAGTTTAAAAGAGTTGGAAGGTCCCTATGGTAGCAAATGCACTTAAAGTTTTCAAAATGTTATTCACAGTTTTGTTTTTTCACTGAAAAGATTATTCAGTTAGATTGGTTAGAAAAATTAGATATTTTGAAAACCTGTAATATGCACATTTTAGGCAAGTATAAAGCATATTTTTCAAATGCATCACTTTCTAAATCTATAATCAAGAGATTCTCAGTTAACTTACATGTCTCTGGGATCCATCGTATTCACACCTCTCAATTTTTCCTAGGCTGCCATCTGAGAAATACAGTTTCTCTGCACGGTGGTCAATGGTGAGTCCGTTTGGAGTGAGTATGTCCGTACTAACCACCACTTGAGCATTTTTCCCAGTCAGAGTAGATCTCATGATACTTGGATGCTGTTCATTCCAGTTGGTCCAAAACATTAAACTAATTAAATGAAAATTGTGAAAATAAATGAAAATTTTATAATAACATCAACATTAGTAGAAACACAGCAACGTCAAGCTATTTAAAAAGAAACATAGGAGTTCCCGTCATGGAGCAGTGGAAATGAATCCAACTAGGAGCCATGAGGTTGCAGGTTCAATCCCTGGCCTTGCTTAGTGGGTTAAGGATCTGGCTTTGCCATGAGCTGTGGTGTAGGTTGCAGACGTGGCTCAGATCCCGCGTTGCTGTGGCTGTGCTGTAGGCTGGCAGCTATAGCTCCGATTAGACCCTTAGCCTGGAAACTGCCATATGCCGCGGATACAGCCCTGAAAAAAAAAAAAAACAAACAAAAAACAAAAAAAAGGGAACATAATTATTTGCCTTGCATCTGATGACCCTTGAGGAAGTATAGGTTATATTTGCATGTATATTTTCCCCATTTCTTAAATGAAACCTAGAAACTTTTTCTGAAAAAAAATTATCCTGTGTATTCTCTCAAACAGTAATAATTTAATTAAAATTGATTCCATTTGATGCATAGTGAGGATTAATTTTAATCAGGGACAAACTAGTTATCGTAAATTTTCTATGAACTGCAAATGTACTCTAACAATACTATATTTCAGCAGATCCTGTGAAATCATTTTGGACATTGTTCTTAACTATATTTCTCTTCTTCAACTGATGAAAATCAAAGTCTCTCTCTTCTTTCAAGTTTGCTTTCTAAATTCAGCATTCTCCTGTGAATATGTTTTAGAGAAATACAATTCAGGGGTTACTCTCAAATCCTTAAACATAATACCATTACTTACAGATTGTATGGAATGTTTTAAATCAGTGTTTGTTAAACTATTCTTTGAGGAAGGCCTAGGAGTCTATGGAAGCCCTTAAAGGTCACTGGAAAAATGGAGAGGCTGTAGGGTTTCAGTCTCTAAGTGCTACTGTTTTGTGTTTTTTTTTTTTGGGGGGGGGGTTTAGGGCCACACCTGTGGCATATGGAGGTTGCCAGGCTAGGGGTCCAATCTGAGCTACAGCTGCCAGCCTATGCCACAGCCACAGCAATATCATATCCGAACTGCTTCTGAAACCTACACCACAGTTCATGGCAACACCATATCTTTAACCCACTGAGCCAGGCCAGGGATCAAACCTGCAACCTCATGGTTCCTAGTCGGATTCATTTCTGCTGCGCCATGATGGGAACACCTAAGCGCTACTGTTAATGAAACAGCTCTTCTTTCTCCTCTTCTAACTTTAGGACTATCCCTAAGAGTTTATTTGAAGATTAATTTCAGCTGCTTAGGATGGAAAAAAGGAATAAAGTAAAGAAGGAAATATGAAGGGAAGGAAGAAGGAAGGGAGGAAGGAAAAAGGGAAGAAGGGAAAAAGGAAGGAAGGGAGAACAGGAAGATAGGAAGAAGGGAAGGTGGGAGGTTGACAGGCAGGTTGTTTTACATTTTGAAAAAGTGTATTCAATACATACAAAGAAAAACTATTTAGAATAATATTTCATAATTATAGCCAAGAATGCATATACCATTCCTATGTAAAGGCATATAAAGACAATGCAGGATTATAGCCAACATAATTATTCAACATGTGGTTTTTGAGTATTATGCCAAAACTTATTACTGGAAAATACTCAAGTTCACAATTAAAAGCTTTCTACTTGTGAATTTAAAAAATAATCCTCACCAAGTAGGGAAAGCTGGCTCAACTATGTTCTTTATTGAAATACTTCATAGCATTTTCATTTATTCTATGGAATATAAAAGTGTTGTGAGAAAGTGTCAAAATATTTTGTCCAATGAATCAGTAAATTTGAAAAAAAAGGCATTCCACTTAAATCACGTAGTAGCTTTAATCATATCCTGTTACTTTAAAAATAAAAAATACAGTTTAAAAAGTTATGCCTATAAGGTATTAAACACACAATTTAGCTGCAATTTTTTTTGATTATTGCTATAGAATTACAGAATTTCTGAGTTATTAGTGTTCTTTTAATTTCACCTTTCACTTCATGTACAAGAAAATAGAGGACAAAGAACCTGAGTATTAGTTATAAGTACTGAGCCATTTTTTGAACTCAAGTGGTCTCCCATCTAGAATTTAAGATTTTATTTTAAAATTTGTTAATTAGCTAACATACAAGAGATCTGAAGGCGTCACTGACATGCTTAATAATATTTTTGTACTTTAATTACATATAATTTTCCAATTAAAATATTTGTGTTTTATTCTAATTTACAGTTACCACATGCAAGATGAAGATGTAATTTTAGCCTATGCAGCAAATAATTACAGGATAAAGCACTTATCAATTATGATGATAATATCATCAGTGATGTCCCTTATGTTTATTTCAAAATTGTCCTACAAATTCCTTTGATCAACATTAGGACATTTATTATTGACCTAGCATTCTTCTGGTGGATTGTCAGGATCAATGTAGAAAGTGCAGTGGTGTGAGAAGAACTAGCCTTGCCCAGGCATGTAAAGGATTATATCCATCTGAACTAAGTAACCAAAGCTATGTGAGGAGTCAACCTTCTCCTCACCTGAATGTCTCAACCTTTCAAGTTCTAATTTATAAGATAAAGACAATTAAGCAAAGTAAGCCGATTTTCATTTCTAGCTCTTTAAGAGTATCCAGATTTAGTTACTCTCACACTGAATAATCCCTGTAGTCCCTTCTCTCAGGTGATCAGGGTCAGTGTTCATCAGTCATTGTTCATTTTGCTTCAACATACCTAAAAAGAGTTTCTTTTTCTGATCAGTGAAAGCCATATTGGTCTGAATTCTGTGTCCTTGTTTCATTTAAGAATGAAAGGATTTTCTAGTAGTTAACAAATATTCCCACCATATTGTATGAGAGTATAATCCATAGATGTATTTTTTCCAATTAACCTGAGCTTTATTCTTTAGTTTTCATATAACTGCCTTCTTTTAGCAGCCTCCAAAATATGACTTTTTCTCCAATTCATTTTATTTTCATTAATATTATACCACGGCCTGGGTACTTTTCTTGTCATGAATTCTTCATAAGTATTACTATAAATGTCTGCAGAATATATCATCAAACCACTGTAGATTATGTTGACTATTGTCAAGTGTCTAGTGTTGAAAATATAGCTACACAACATGATCTATTGTTGTTTACTCTTATTTCACTTAGATTCCCCAGCTGTTAAAATTATTTAATATAATTACAGAAACACACTTCAGGTTTCAATACATGTTAATATTTTTTTCCAAATAGATTATTTTAATCAGCTATACATTAATGTTTTCTTTATATAACTTTTCCAGTGCATTACTGTTTCTATTTTCCCTTTCCTCCTTTAAAGTTGCTTTTACCCAGTCTCTCATGGAGGTGATACCTGACATTTAAAGAGTCCAGTCTTCAACTATTCACATTTATAATGTTCTTATAAAAAAGGTTTCATTAATTGTGAAAAGAGAACTTCAAAGGAAATTTTAAAGTTAATTCTTTTTATATAGAATGGAATAGTACTTAGCCATAACAAAGGAAAAATAATGCCATTTGCAGCAACATGGATGGAAATAGATATTCTCATACTAATAAGTAAAGTAAGTCAGAAAGAGAAAAACAAATGCTATGTGATACCACTTGTACATGGAATCTAAAATATGGCACAAATGATACTATCTACAAAACAGAAACATATCATGGACATGGAGAGTAGACTTGTGTTTGTCAAGGGGAGCAGGGGGAAAGAATGGGATGACCAGGGTGTTTAGGACTGGTAGATGTAAACTATTACATTTAGAATGAACAAGCAATAGAGTCCTACTATACAGCACAGGGAACTGTGTACAGTCTCTTGGGTTGGAACATGATGGAAGATAGAATGAAATACAATAATGTGTATATATGTATATATATATGTATGACTGAGTGATTTCACTGCACAGCAGAAATTGAAGGAACACTGTAAATCAACCATAATTTAAAAAAAAAGAAATAATTATTAAATGTTCTTCAAGCAAAAGAAAATTGGCATAACTTACAGTCTGACTTATAATTACAATGAAGAAATAAAAATGCACTGGTTCTTACTTTTGGCATTCATCCAGGGCTAGAACGTGAGGATGGTCATCCTCTGACATGGTAATGACTGCTTCCCTGTCAAACGCGCCAGGCCGAGCCTGGTCCACTGTATGTCTGGTAATGGATGAGGTAGTAGAGCTGGTCCAGTACAGTGTATCCCAGGCTCTGTGATAGGCAAGTCCTTCAACAGATCCCACATCTGATGGTGAAAGAAAAGATAAATTTATACTTTTATCTACAAAAGACTTGGCTTCTAATTGGAAAAAAAAAATATATGCATATATCTATATGTTATCAATCATTTCTTCACAAACTCTCAAAAATAAAAATATAATAATTACAATGCCTACAACTGACAGATGATTACACATAGTAAAACTGAGCTGTGAACTGCTCACGGAGAAGTTTGTACAAAAATATGTCATTCAAGATTGAATATTCTCGGGGTTCCCATCATGGCTCAGTGGTTAACAAATCCCACTAAGAACCATGAGGTTGCGGGTTCAATCCCTGGCCTTGCTCAGTGGGTTAAGGATCCAGCATTGCCATGAGCTGTGGCGAAGGCCGGAAGCTACAGCTCCTGTTAGACCCCCAGCCGGGGAACCTCCATATGCCACAGGTGTGGCCCTAAAAATGACAAAAGACAAAAAAAAAAAAAGATTGAATATTCTCATCCCAAAAAACTCGAGTAATTTCCTTTTATTTTCATATTTTAATAAGCAATTTTCAAAAACTACCCGGCGTACAACAATTCAGAGATGCTTTTGAACATCGTATGTCAGAGATACCATTTAAATGTACAATCAGGATGAGTTTTCTCTTGATACTATATCTAGAGATATGAAGGCAAAGTAAACATCAGAAACTACAATAGTATCAAAAAGCCAAAATAAAACTCTACACTTGTAATTAGCATTAATATGTTAATGCAAAAAGTTTTTTTGTATTCCATTCATCTAATGTGATATAAAAACAAAAGAAAACAAAACTGCCAGCAAAGGCATTATCTAATGTTGACAGAAAAAGATAAAACGGTAGTATACAGAGTCTAATACATAAAACTGACAATACAAAAACCAACAGTAATAATTTCTTAAAATGTGTTCCTAATCACTAGGGTAACATAGGGTAGCTGGTTTATTCTTCACAGAGGTGCTGTGAGTGTATCTTTAAGTAAACCAAATTATTATAATTTTTTATTCATGTTATCTGTTTTTCTCAGTTTATACTTAGCATATTTAATTTAAGAAAGAATATATGTAATTTTGGCAGTTATACCAAGAAATTAACAACATAGCTGGCACAGACTTTCTGTAGTTTTACTCTCAAAGAATCTCAAAATATTTTTTCAGCTCTTCTAAAAACAGGTAGATGAAAAGGGCTATTTTCAGGTTTGAAATGGGTAAATGTTTACTTTGGTGGTCAACAGGATTTAGTGGGAGAGCAAAACAATATTTAAAGCATTTGAACCAGATTTCTTTAATGTGATTAAAATGTGGTTTGTTTCTTTTCTACACACAACAAAGGAAAATCCACTAATAATAAAATTAACAGCTGTCATTTTTTGGGCACTGTCTTTCTGCTAGGAATTGTGTAAACTATTTGCATACTTCGCTTTATGTGCATATCTATTCTGTTAAGTTAGTTTTATTGTTCCTCTCTTCCTAAAAAGAAAACTAAAACCTGGTCACAGAATTCATAGTATTAGCAAGATTTTTTAGTCTCATATGCTTACATACACACACACACACATACACACACACACACACACACACACAGTCTTTTGTCTTTTTAGGGCCACACTCATGACATATGCAGGTTCCCAGGCTAGGGGTCCAATCAGAGCCATAGCCACCGGCAGCAACGCAGGATCCGAGCTGTGTCTATGACCTATATCACAGGTCACAGCAACGCCAGATCCTTAACCCACTGAGCGTGGCCAAGGATTGAACCTGCATCCTCACGGATGCTAATCAGGTTCTATAACCGTTGAGCCATGACAGGAACTCTGAGCCATGATAATCTCCATCACCACTATTTAGAGATGGATTTACAGCCCCTATCACTTATTCTCAATGTACAACTAGCTGGACACAAACAAATGATGCATTAGTTTCAACTTGTCTGACTCAGTGAACTATATCAGCAGTAATTTACTATGAATAACCTCCTCTCACACAGTCAGAAAACTACTTATAAAGAAATTAATGTGGGTGATTAGTATGGAAACCTAGGCCAGATACGATGAAAGAAAAATTATAAAGCACAATCATAATAAAATTCTTTAAGCTGTTATCTGAATCATATGGTGTTATTTGAGATGAGTAGGTGGGAGGTTGATAATGGTCAAAAGTATTTCAGTTATTAATTAATAAATCATCTACTCATCTACTCCACTATATTTTTAGCCCTTTCAAATCATTCCAGAAATGACATTAACTCCACTAGTATTACAAACAGCATTATACTCTTTCATCATCCACAAATAGAATGAGAAATGGCATTGTTGTGAAATAAATCCAAGCAAGTCGGAATCATTAATCTATCCTCATTCTGTATCTTCCCCTTCTACTGACTTTGACAGATCTTTTTCATGGCCACTTTTTCCTGCCAAATCAGGAAGAAACCATTTGGCATTACCACTGAGATGAAGCAGATGCCTTTTTTTCTATGACTGACATAGTTCTAGGGTTACTAGAGTACATAATACATCTCACTGTCCAGGCATGATCTCTTTTATTTTTTGTAATAGATGACAACCCGACAGTACACTTAATCATAATCTGGCACTACAGTTCAAAATATGATTTTCTTAAAAATATGCTTAACTCCCTATAAAAACTGTATTTGTTGTTAGCATACAGCCAATTAAAGACACAAACCAAAATTTAATATCATGAAAATGTTTAATTGAGATAACATAAAAGACATTAACATCTATTTTATGATGATTTAACACAATGTGGGTATGGTGTGTGTGTATGAACATTGAAGTTCCTGAATTAGTTGAACAGGTAAAATAAGAACATTGAGGAGTTCCCGTCGTGGCTCAGTGGTTAACGAATCCAACTAGGAACCAGTGGGTTAAGAATCCAGCGTTGCTGTGAGCTGTGGTGTAGGTTGCAGACGCAGCTCGGATCCCACGTTGCTGTGGCTGTGGCGAAGGCCGGCAGCTACAGCTCCTGTTAGACCCCTTGCCTGGAAACCTCCACATGCCGCGTGTGCGGCCTTAGATAAGGCAAAAGTAAAAAAAAGGAGAGCTTTGAGTCACTGGTCCGGGCAAATAATTATGTAATTTGAAAAATAAGGTAAAATTCCTATCTATTAGGTCAGCTAGTCCTGAAATGTTGAATCAATACAGAGTTAAATATCTTGGAACTCAAGGATGCAGAATAGGCATAATTAAGAAAATAACTATAACAGTGCTGTTTTGGCAGCTAGCTGAGGAATTCATAGAGAACACATTTTCATCTCATCATGGCTAAAGAGGGGACAAAAGTTTTTCCTCCCTGTACAATGTTCTAAAGACAGGATGAGAATTTATAAATGAGAAAGGCAGTTAAGAATGTTTCTGGGAGGGTGCCACATGTACATAACATTGTCATTCATCAGGCTGAAATAGATAAATAAATCACAGACAAATCCTATTGCAAAGTTAACAGGAAATAATACTTATCCCAAGGACATGCTACAACTTTAATGGCTTCCCTTGTTGAAAGTATAATATTCTCTTATTTATTGGCTTATTTTCTAAAGCCAAAGGATATCAGACATTATATTAGTAGTATGAAGCATTCCAATCTTGTTTGGAGGATCTAAAGACAGAGAAACAGGCTCAATTTCCAACTCAGGTACAGAGTTTAAAGTCAAAAGTTTCTGACAAAACATTCTACATCTATCTTAATTATGTAGTTCCTAGAGAAATAGGATCTTGGGTCCAGTTCACAATTCAGACCTGATGCTGAGAACTCTACACAGAGTACATGTAGCAATGTTTTACTTTAAGCCTAACAAAAAACTACTTAAATTTTGCATTCCCTTTCCTAAAAATCCTCTATTCTAATAATTTCCTTCCTTCCTTCTTCTCTTCCTTCCTTCCTCCCTTCCTTCCTCCTTCCCCACTCTTTCTTTATCTTTCCTTTTTTTTTCTTCCATATGGGACAAGCATAAGATAACCTACAACTCTTCTGGTGTAGTTTCCCTCATTGCAATGAGCCAATTATTTGATATGGCTGAGTAGCAGGTTTACTTGACAAAATCCAATACACTGTCATCTTAAGAGTACTCAGACTAGTAATAGAAGGAAATTTCCTCAAACTGATAAAAAAAATCTATTAAAAAAAACAACGAAAGACAAAATAAGGCTTATATCTTACTTAGCAGTAAAAAAAAAAAAAATAACTAACCAAGTAAAAGCTTTCCCTCTAAGACTGGGAACAAGACAAGATGGTTAATTTTGCCCATTTATTTAGAATTGTATTGGAAATTCACTCAGAGTAATTGGGAAAAAAAATTTTTAAAGAAGGAAACAAAAAGGAAGGGAGATCATCTAGACTGGAAAACAAGAAAAATCACCTCTATTTGCAGAAATTATGTTCTTATATCACAAAATATTAAGCAATTCTCTAGAAAACTATTAGAATTATAAAAACATTCAACCAGGTTGCAGGGTACAACTATTAGTTGTACTTTTTATACAGAAGCAATAAACAATTAAAAATGATATCCAGAAGACAATTCCATCTATAACATCATTTAAAAGAATAGAAAATATGCCAAACAAAATTAGGACTAATTTTAGCAAAATAATTGTAATCTTAAAACGGATACATGGAAAACCACACAGCACCATTTTAAAAGTTAAGGATAAAAAATGGAAAAGTAACTCATGCTAATGGGCTGGAAGACTTAATGTTGTTGAGATGGCAATTGTTTCCAAATAGATCTACAGATTCAATGTAACTCATATCAAAACCCATATGATTTTTTCCCAGAAATCAAAACACCAATTTTAAAATGCGAATGAAAATTCAAGGCCTCAACACAGTTAAAAATAGTTTTGAAAAATAAAATCAAAGTTAGAGGAGTCATACTTTCTGATTTTTAAACTTGCTACAAAGTTACAGTAATTAAGACAGTGTGGTACTACCATAAGGACAGATATAGATCAATGGAACAAAATCAAATGTCCAGAAATAAACCTTTATGCTTATGGTAAATTGATTTTTGACAAAGATACCAGAAACTTTCAATGGGAAAAAGCAATCTTGTAAATAAATGGTCTACAATGATTGTATATGGTCTACAATGATTGTATATCCATATGCAAAAAAATAATTTTGGATTCCTTCCTCATTCTATACAGATTCATATCCACTCAACACGTAATTAGACCTAAATGCAAAAAGAGAGCTACAGAACTATTAAAATGAAATAAAGAGTACATCTTTATAAATGTGGGTCAGGCACAGCCTTAGAAATGACACCAAAAACACAAATGATAAATAAAATATAGATATGTTGGATTCCACAGAAATTAAAAACGTATACTTCAAAAGACACCACCAAGAAATTAAAAAGCCAATTTCAAAAATGGGAGAAAATATTTGTAATTTATTTACATGCTAATGGACTTGTATACAGAATATATAAAAAATTCTCACAATTAAACAATAAAGAAACAATTCAATATAAAAAAAGGGCAAATAACTTGCACTGACATTTCTCTTATGAACGTGTACAAGTGACTAATAAGAACATGAAATGTGTTCAACATTATTGGCCATCAAAGAAATACAACTCAAAATCAGATTTCAGACCCACTATGATGACTGTCAAAAAAGATAACAAGTTTTAACAAAGATATGGAGGAACTGGAACTCTTATATACTGTTGGTAGGAATGTAATATGTTATAGCTGCTTTGGAAAACAATCTGTCAGTTTTCAAAATGTTAAACAAATAGTTACCATATGACCTAAAAATTCTACTACTAGGTCTATCCAAGAGAAATGAAAACATATATATCCACAAGCACAGGAATGTTCTTTGCAGCTTTGCTCATAATAGCCAAAAGAGGAACAGCCTAAATGTAAATCAACTGATGGATAAAATATGGCACATATATACAATGGAATACCATTCAGTAACAAAAAGGAATGAAAAACTGATATAGGCTACAACATGGATGAACCTTGAAAATACTATACTAAGTAAGAGAAGCCAACCACATAAGACTACTTCCTCTATAATAACTTTTATATGAAATGTTGAGAATAGGCAAAACTCTGTCTCTTGTATATAAAATGGACAATAACGGAGTTGTCATCGTGGCACAGAAGAAAAGAATCCGACTAGGAACTATGAGGTTGCAGGTTCGATCCCTTGGCCTCGTTCAGTGGGTTAAGGATCTGGCGTTGCAGTGAGCTGTGATGTAAGTTGCAGACACAGCTCAGATCCTGTGTTGCTGTGGCTGTTGGTGTAGGACGGCAGCTGTAGCTCTGATTTGATCCCTAGCCTGGGAACCTCCATATGCCATGGGTATGGCCCTAAAAAGCAAAAATAGAAAGAAAATAATAATAAAATAAAAGACAATATTATACCAAGTTATTTTAAGGCATTTAGATGTAGTGTGTCAACCAGCTGAGATACTGTAAAAAATTTAAATACCTGCTAATTTCTTTTGAGTCTACCTTACTAAAATGCTTTACAAATTGATAACTGGTTCTAACTACTGAATTGGTGAATGAATGCAATAGATTTCTATGCAGATTGCTTACTACGAATTAGATTGTCACTCTTCTGTTTGGAGATTTATTAGAGTCTTTTCAAACATTAATTTGTATTAAATTCTATTAATTATTAAGGCAATAAAATGATTATGAAAAATATCTTTCAGATATAGACTTTAATCTATCTCCTCGTGTTATTCAAAGCCATTAACAAATCAAGCCATTAACAGTATACCAGGATTGACATGCACCAGCAAAGGGTTCTGGCCAAGGTATGAACAAACTGATCTCCATTCAGACTGGCCCAGCACAGGGTGCCAATTAAGTGGAGTGTCAACCCTGATCACCCCTAAATCACAGAAATAGCTTTTTACCTATAGATTCTGACCTAAATTTTAAATCCTTTAACTGTAAAAAGCTCAATATTCTTTTCTGCCTGTCTAGTTTATTAAAAAGTCACCAAGTTAAAAATCTGTATTATACTCTAAAAACTTGAACAGAGAACAATTCTACTGGAAAAGAATTTTTTTTTGTTACTAAACACCCCAAAAAACAGGATCTGCTGAGAATTATTAAGAATTCAATAAGGTAGCAGCCAATAAATAAACCAAAATCAATAGTTCTATTATGTATCAAATAACTAGGTTAGATACATATATAATGAAAAGAAGATGCCAATCCAAGTAGCCACTAATGACATGAGAACCAGTGAATGAATATATCCATAAAACAGTACTATCCCTTGCCACGTGAATTTGACTCTTCTTGTGCCCAAAGTACTGCAATAAAGCAAACTTTTCCTCAGTGTGGATCCATTAACTTAAGGCCCTCAACACTCTTACAAGAGGGGACTTAATCCATTCAAAGGGTTTGAATGGGGAATAACTCTTATAATAGTCTTTCTTGCTGTGGTCTGGGCACAGGAGTCGGGGAAAAAAGAATTTTTCAGCATAGGGAGGTGAAAAGAAAGAAGAGTTTATTGAGATAAGGGATACTGCTAGTGCATCAGGATGACTTCCTGATAATAGGGAGAGCAGATCCCAGACACTGTGGTCCTCTCTGTTTTTATAGCCCAGGGAGAGGAATGGTCTTACCTAAACCTGCCAACATGCCAACTGGTTGTGGAAACATGGGGTCTTCTGATACCCTTGCTGGTTGATGTATATTGCTCCTATAACAGAGGGATGAAGAGTGAGCCACATACCTTTCCTAGTAGGGGTCAGGAAGGAGTGGGCCAGATTGCTCAAGGTAGGAGAAAGGGCATTACAATGAGATGGTTGGGGCAATGATAAGGGTCTGGAAACTCTTGTCTTGGCCAGGGGCTTTGAGTTCAGTCTCCTTTTAGGGGACATTAGGTCCAATATCTCTTTTGTCCTCTTAGCCAACTTACTAAAAACAGCTTTTTTTTTTCCCCTTAAGATCAAACTTGTTTTCAGATGGTTTTTTTTTAATCCCAATTTATCTTTTAACAAAGACAGGATTTTACTACCACTACAAAGATTATTAATTCCCTAAAACCAGAATATCTCAAATATTTTCACATTAGAAAAGAGTCTTAGTTTTACACTGCGTAACAAACAGTCCTATTTACTTGGTGTTCCCAGAACAAAGGAACAATTTGCCCTAAGGGAGTATGGAAGCAAACTGAAACAGTTTGAAGCTTTTAAGTAACACTGCATTTTTCTTCTTAATCTTACTTGTGTTTTTATTTTTTCCCCAGGTTTAAAAATAACAGATCCACATTTCACCCTGAATTCCTGACTCAGCTGAAAATTGCACAAACACAGGACTCAAGAAATGCCTCCATCTTGTGATACAACCAATGTAAGTCAAGAAATATAAATATGAAAAAATTGAGCATATGAGCAATTACAGTTGTGTGATTTTGTCATCAAGGCTGTTGCTACAGGATTATACCCCTGCTCCTCCTCTGATGGAAAGCAATTGCTCTTTATAAATTTCAGGAGGAAGTTGCAAAGAGAAAAACATAAAGTGGTTAGAGCCAGCTAGGCCCAAGATGGTAAAAGATTTAACTTCCCAGAATTTGAGCCTCATTATTTGCTCACTGTAACACATTAGCATGCTAAATGACACATTCGCCAGCACCACCATGGTTAACAATTGTCATGAAAACAACCCAAAAAGCCCATATAAGGAATGAAAAGGAATGCTGCCTCAGTTCTGGGTCCAAATCACACCCCTGTTCTCAGATAAGACATGAATATTTCTTTCTTTCCAGTTTCCTCTCTTTACCTTGATCCTCCCACATACATGGTATGTCAGCTCAAGTAGGGTTGAGAAGTTGATCTGTGAACTAAGTTCCCACTTCTCCATCTCTTGGCCGTTTAATACAACTTGTGTTGTCCCAGTGTCACCGTCAGTTTCTTGTTCGATGTGTGAATATAAGCAGAAAAAGAACCTACGAAAGAACCTCCCCATGGCCAAGTAAAGGATTCTCAGCCCAGGCAAGACCCTGGAACAGATCCGGGTAGTAGACTTGGTACAAATTCTTCAGAAGCAATTGGAGATAAGAACTGAGTCAACCTGAATTAAGCTAACATTGGTATGCCCAGGGCTTCCAGGGAAGGGCATGAATCCTAAGATGTCTAAAACATACGTCATACTTCATCCTCCAGGATAAGGCTAGGAAATCTGATATGAACACCCTTTCTTTGAAGAGCAGAAATGCAAAGTGACTTGGAACCCATCCTCATTTACTTTGTGAAAAAGTGAGGTACGCCAACAGTCTAAAATCATAAAGCAGAATATTCTCGAGAAAAAGGTCTCTGCCTATTCTCAGGTAAACTGATAAGATCCATCATTTTCCTCAGTCAATTCATAAACTGTAAAGCAATCTCAACAGCAGTTCACTTATAAACATTCAACACAGATGATGATTTCTTCATACGACATGAGAAGAATTAGGAACGCCTTCTTACCTAAACTAAGACCCAGGTGTGGTCCATCATTAAATATGTGCTCCCTTGGTTTGAGGCCTTTTCTAGGTGTTCTTTTTTTAAACATTTCTCATAAATAATATTCTTCTCAGGATAACATACTAAGTTATTGATGCTTCATGTTTTACAATGTATGTTATTATATTTAGTGGGCCATAAAATGTAGACATTTTTTAATGTAGGAGAAATGGTGATAAACAACTTCAAAAACAGTCTATAAAGAGGTATAGAAATGAGGCCTTTGAGAATCTAGAACTAATACAAGTACAGTTGACCTTTGAACAAAATAGGTTTGAACTGTGCCAAGTCCATTTATACCCAAATTTTTTTCACTAAACACGTGTTACAGCACTTCATGATTTCTGGTGGGTTGAATCTGTGAACGCATAATTGCCTATACAAAGTGCAGAATGTAAGGTTACACTCAGATTTTCGACCGTTCAGAAGGTTGGTACCACAACCCCCATATTGTTTGAAGGTCATCTCAGTAGAACTCATTGAGTATACATGGGTTCTCAACAGAAATGCAGTAATATGCCCAGTTTATGAGCTATTCTTCAGTGATAAATTAATAATTTCAGGAAAAAATATCTGTTGTAAACTTGTTAATTGGTGTGTTTATTTAAATAAGTGTGGTATATACAATCAATTGGATAGAACACACACAAATAAGTTGCTTTTAATGATCTTTTGACGCCCATTACAAAATGAACAAGGCCCTTCTAAATTTATTTCAGTCAAGAGCATTTATGATACAGTTGACATCTGCACTAGAAATATAACACTTTATCCAGCTTTTAATATATGCATTTCCTCTTTCTTCTCTTCTTCTCACCCCAAACCCCTCCTCCTCTTTGTCTTTGCTTCTTTCAACTTTGCCCTTCCTTCTTCAGCTATCTGGTTTGGCATTACTGACAGGCATTTTTTGTTCCCTACATGCCACTGCTCAGTTCTGATTCAGTCTCACTTGTTTCTTCAGTATTCTCCCATGTTCTACAATCATTGTCTCTTGTCTGATTCTGCCTTCTGCCTAAACATTTTCTAAAAACCCTTCAGTTCATGATTTAAGACTTTGATATCACTCTGACTTGAATCACTGTTACCTCTTCTATGCCATTCTAATTCACAGCATGATTATCTGTATTAGCTTCTTCTCTCCCTCTTATTGATGGATTTCTGTGGATAGGAATGGAGTAAAGAAAATGTTATTCTGAGCATACTTTTCCTGCTCTGCCAGTTCTTGGTATTTTGAAGCTATTATATGAGCTGAGTGGTCTTAAACTGATAAGGTTTAGTACAAGCTAACATTTCATATTCTGATGTCAAATTGGTTCCTTTACAATCATACATAAATAACTTAATGCAATATCAATGTATTTAAGCTATTTACAAATAATTAAAATTGAGTAATTTTTTTGAAATCACTACAGTACTTAAAACAAATAAGCTTAAGTAACAAACTAGCTTTTTTTTTAAATGGTGTTAGAAAAATCAGAGATAATACTAAATATCTTGATTTTTTTAGATTCCATACATAACATCTTTCCCCCTTCAGAAAAAGTGAAGTAGTCATTTTTTAGATTATGAAACAACTAAGCAAAGAAATAAAGCAACATGTCTTTTTGAGGGAATATCTTTTCAATATTATTAAGAGGATGAAATTCTTCATAGAATTATATGAATTTGAATAGCAATTCGCCTTTAGAATTTAGAGCTTTTGTTATCAGGAATCCAAAATAAAATGTAATGAGATTAACAGATTAATTAAGAGAGTAACCTTCAAAACAGTTTAAGCATTACAATCATAGATTGCATGAAGATATTAACTATTTAAGAATATATATTAATTTATATTATCAAGTGGATAAATTTAAGGGATGAATGTCATAATAATCTTGTTTTAGAATCCTTTTTTTACTTAGACATTCCATTGTTAATACTTTAAATATACTATTTATTATTTGACAAAAACACAAAATTAGATGGAAAAAATAAAACTAAGGAATCAAGTAAATTATTCACAATATTTACAGAATGGTTTTTATTAACATCCATCAGAAACATATCCCTTAGCTTCCCAACCAAATCTATAAACCTATCTCTGCTGTATTTTATCCCCTCTTAGTAAGAGCAGTGACTGTGTCCCTACAAAGAGAAATCCACCTCTTGTGCTCTGGGTTATGTTGTCCTCTCTTTCCTTCTCAATGATATTGGTCATTTTGTTTTCTGTGCTCTTT
The DNA here is from genome assembly GCA_004024745.2 of Catagonus wagneri. Lineage (NCBI taxonomy): Eukaryota > Metazoa > Chordata > Mammalia > Artiodactyla > Tayassuidae > Catagonus > Catagonus wagneri. Next base: position 11,371,289 of record PVHT020000521.1, on the reverse strand, counting down.
CCTACAACATAAAGGCCTCGTTTTACCATAAAATCTGACTTCTATTATAACTACACTGAAAATTGTTCTTTCTAAGATAACCGGCAGGTTCTCTATTAAATCTAATGCACATTTTCCTTATTTTACCAAGTTACATGGCAGCTTTTCATTATCTTCCAGTTGAAACACTTTTGGGAACTGTTTTGTTTGTGTTTTTTAACATGGTCTCTCCTGTTTTTATCGTATATCACTGGTATCTCCTTTTTATTATCTTTTGATAGCAACCCCTCCAACCAACTTCTAAAGGTCTAAAACACCTTATCTGAGGTCCTCTACTTTTTCTTTTCTACTCTCTCCTCTGTTATCTGATCGATTCTCATGGAATTAAATACCATCCACATGCTTATAGATTTCTTTTTCTTTGCCTTTTGTTTCTTTCATAATTTACCAGAATGTTGTGCTATTTGTGTTCTTTTTGTCTGTCACCCCACTAGAGGAAGGTATGGAACATGACTGACTTGTTCAGAGTTATATATACCACATTAAGCAAAGTTTCAGGTATAGAACAAGCAACTAAAATTATTTGTGGAATAAACCAACATGAATTCCTACTACACTAATACACTGGAGGCAGTATCTGTGTATGTATGCTTTAATTTTTATATGAATGTTTATTTATTTATTATAACCAGAATACTGGAGAAGAATATGTACAAACTCTGGATTCAGATAATGGCTTTGAATCCCTGCAGTATCACTTTACAGGTTATGTGACCTGACCATGGACAATTCATTTATCTTTTCTTTATTTTCATTTCCTTCTCTATAATATGAACATAATAATAGTATTAAATTCATAAGACATTTGGGGTGATCATATGAGTTACCATAGGTAAAATGTTTAAGAGTGTCTAGCATAAAGGGCTTAATGTATGTCAGCAATACTAGTATTATTGCATTGCTTTATACAAGGCTGCAGCCAATTATGCTTAACAATGTTGGTGCTCTGTTGAATAAATTATCATATACATTTTTCCACAAGTATAATGAGAGAAATATTAGCTACTATAGGAGTGGCTTTTGAACTCTAAGAGGCTACAATCTATATTTGTATATGTAAGGTCTCTCTTTATTAAAGTTTAGTTCCAGTTTATTCATTCCTCGTGCCTTGGAATAAGTTCAGCTATCCAAACCACTTACTGTATTTTGAGTATGACTATTACTTGTAGGATAATATAAATATTTGAGAGTCTTATAGGAGGAAACATGGTAGGATTATTGAAAATTTTAAATCTTAGAAAAGATTACATTTTTTTTTTTTTTTTGTCTTTTTGCCTTTTATGTAGAGCCGCACCCGCGGCATATGGAGGTTCCCAGGCTAGGGGTCTAACAGGAGCTGTAGCTGCCGGCCTTCGCCACAGCCACAGCAACGCGGGATCCGAGCCGCGTCTGCGACCTTCACCACAGCTCACGGCAGCGCCGGATCCTTAACCCACGGAGCAAGGCCAGGGATCGAACCCGCAACCTCATGGTTCTTAGTCGGATTCGTTAACCACTGAGCCACGAAGGGAACTCCCAGAAAAGATTACATTTTAATAACATAATGTGAACAAGACAAGGACAAAGATATATAGGGAAGGAAGTAAAGACATAAATAGAAGTATTTTTTATTTGTGTTTTTCATCTGGGCAGTTAATGAAGCAGGAAAGTAAGGAATATTCCAGATGATTAGGTTCATAGAAAGAAAAAAGGCCTGATTCTTTTTGGACAAGTTGTACAATGAAAAAGGATGGAAATTAGTACAGGTGCTGGAAAAAAAACCTTAAGAGATGGATAGAAACATTTTATCTCTAGGAAATAATAGAATGCTTTGACATTCAATTCAGTATGAAAAGGTATTAGGAAATTTATTTAAATAAATGAAGATTATTCTCTGATCTTTTTAAAACCATGAAATATTTACAATTTTGTTTGTTTCACACATACAAATTTATTACATAAAATGCTATATATTATGTGTGCACACAGTATTAAAATGCCATAATGTAAGAAAAAACATTTGACCGTCAGCTTAAACTATCAGTAGGAAAAAAATAAAGGCTCACCTTATAAGTTACTCCCCATTGCAATGTGGTTTAAATAATTTAAATTGACTTTAAAAACGTTTAAATGGAGTGGAAGGTACATAAATATAAATGTTTAGTGGAAGGTACATAAATATAAATGTTTAACTAACATTTAAAAAAAAAAAAGGTGTTAAATTCCTGCAAATACCCCAATCGTAAGCAATCGTAATAAGGTGAATTACTTGAGTGCTTACTGTGTGCTCAGCCCTGTAAAGAAGGAGATACGTCAAAAAGATATTGGAAGTAAGAAAAAAAAGTAAGTAAAAAAATCTTTTTTCACTACATATTAATTAAGTGCCAAACCACGTGGCATAGATTTTTAAGTATAAAAATTCAGAGAGGTACATGCACTTTTTTAAAAAAGCTTACATCATCACATTTACTTCTGTTACACAGGCATTCATACTAAAATATCTTCAATTTCCACCTACTCTCTAATGCTAATCATTCAAAACTATGCAGACTTTTTTTTAAATTTCTATTTCTCAACTGCATTAGTTTCTACATTCATCTCTGAACAAAGTTTTAAAACCTATTTCCTCCCTTCATCTTCATTCTTATCATTTATAGTGAATTTAAATTATTTATCAGAACTTCTGTTTATGTATCTTCATCATTTCTTAACTGTTATGACTTTCTCTACTCAAGGGTCACACATCAGCACCAGCTCTGGTTTCAACTTGGTTCTCATCCTCTTCCAGCAGTTATCTTCTTAATTGTCAGTATTTTTATTAAAACCGAAATTAATAATTGTTTGCACCTCGAAGTTTGAGCACAAAATCTGTCTTTGATTATGCACTTAATACTGTACTCAGACTATGGTAGTCGACTTACCAAAAACTGCACAACATGGTCCATCACTTCACTGGCCTCAGCGTTTATGCCTTTTTGATTTCTCATCATAATTCCTCCAGTGCTATACTTCTCTTTTAGAAGTGGAAGATTGTTGGAGGAAGGGAAAGAATCATGGGCCACATTCATTTAGTACAGTTTTAACTTGGACTTTTGCTCTTCCCGACACATTTCAGTAATGCCCTGGTGATTTAAATGCCACTCTTCACAGTGTCTCATTCTTTTTTATTTCTTCTCATAATTCTCTCCTTGCTTTTCTTGTCTTGCTTGACTTTCTTCTCTCTCTTCCTAAATCTATTACTACTCCCTTCTCCTATCCCCCATTATGAGCTTTCTCCAAGGCTCTTAGCAAATATAAGCTATGACTCCAACTAAAAACATGTGCATGATGAACTCTGACAAAGATTCTCTCCTAGCCATGTTCCTCTTCTGGACCAAACCTCACCTTGTCTTATAGAAATAACAGACTTTTAGCACTGATGAGTTCAACCACATCCTCCCCCACTATTAAAAAATTAAACACTAACCTATTTTGTAGTAGCTCAACACAGCAAACCTTAGAGTAAGTGTGTGTTAAATAACCTATCTCACATGTTAACAACTTTGGGACTCAGAAATCACAGAGCTTATAAAATATCTAATTTATAGCTAGCACTTACTGAACACTTACTATGTGCTTGTCACTATTTTAAGAGTTTAAATTGTTTAAGGACCCAAGCATTTGATTGGTGACCACTCTGTCCTTTTGGTCTGACTGCTCAAGTATTTTCTCATTCTTATCTCAAACTCCCAAAACACAAAGGCAAAATATAAGCATCTTAGGTTGTACATTATTTTGAAGAATACCACATAGATATCTGCATTTCAAGTAAAAGGTTATTAAACACACTAGTCAGAATGGCCATCATTAAAAAGTCTACAGATAACAAATGCTGGAGAGGGTGTGGAGAAAAGGGAACCCTTCTATACTGTTGGTGGGACTGTAAGTTGATACAACCACTATGGAGAACAGCACAGAGGTTTTTCAGAAAATTAAATATAGAATTGCCATGTGATCCAGCAATCTCACTACTGGACTTCTGGGCATATATGTGAACAAAACTATAATTCAAAAAAAAAATACATGCACCCCTATGTTCATAGCAGCACTACTCACAATAGCCAAGATATGAAAACAACCTAAATGTCCATCAACAATGGAATAGATTAAGAAGATGTGGTATATATACAATAGAACACTACTCAGCCACATTAAAGAATGAAATAATAACATTTATAGCAACATTGATGCAACTAGAGATTTTTATACCAACCTGAAGTAAGTCAGAAAGAGAAGGACGTATGATATCACTTATATGTGAAATCTAAAATATGGCACAAATGAACCTATCTACAAAAGAGAAACAGACTCACAAAGATAACAGACTTGTGGTTGCCAAGATAGAGAGAAGAGGGGGTAGAATGGACTGGGTGTTTGGGGTTTGTACATGAAAACTATCACATTTAGAATGGACAGACAATAAGATCCTACTGTATAGCATAGGGAACTAATCCAATCTCAGAATAGAACACGATGGAAGATAACATAAAAAAAGTGTATATTATACATCTATATGACTGAGACAATTTGCTGTACAACAGAAATTGGTACAACATTGTAAATCAACTATACTTTAGTTAAAAAAAGAAAAAATATGATTAAACAAAATAGAAACTTAGAGGAGAGTTTTACTAAGTTAGAAATAAGGCATATAACAACCAATCCAGTTATAAATAGATCTACTATGGCAACAAAAATCAGTGTGACAATGTGATCCAGCAATTTCAAGAAAACAGAAGATGTAAGATGTGACTTTGATGCTAGGCATTCTTTTTTCTGATCTTTTCTCTTTCATGACATGCTTTTTTTTTGCAATTTAGGGGATCCAGGGAAAAGTAAAATTTCAGAAAAGTCTATTAGATTCAGATAACCACCAGTATACTGCCTTACCGAACACAGTTTAAAAAGAAGTAAAGAGCTTTTATTTTCAAGAAAATAATTATTACTTATTCATAAAAATTTTAAATTTTCTCCCCTTGAAAACTCTGGTATTCCTCAGCTTTTTATTTATTGTTTCCTTTAACTAACCATGTACAGATATGCAGGATAGAATAAAAGTACACTGTAAGCTTAGGAAATCCTGTGAGTTAAAGTCTAGTTGTTGCTTTTTACCTTTTTAAAACATTCTCGGTGCTATTTTTTTTTCTTATTTATTTGAGTTTTCATTCTGAATATATACACTAGTATTAACATTCATTTATTAACACCATCGTTACTTACTATTCAGTGATAACATGTGGGAAAAGAGATTAAAATGTTTACGTTCAAAAGTTTATGTATGAATATATTACTGAAGAAAAGGGGTTTAAGAAAGATTTTGAAGCAAACAAATTAAAACAGAGAAAATGGGGAGTTTTTTTGTTTGAGTTTCAGAGCAGTGAGGGGCCCACAGAAAGATAGGACTAAGAGGCAAAAACCACAAAAATCTCTCAAAAAAAGGAGATGGCATAATGTAAAAATGAGTACTTCCTGACTTTTTTTTTTCTTTGCATACATGGAAGATGCAATGTACATGGAAAGCTTCACATCTCTTAGAGAAGAAAAACAGTTATGTGACAGAGAAAAGATACAACTGAAAAAATCAATAATCCCTTACCTTCTCATTAGACAGTAAGAGTTGAAAAAATAAGAAATAAAGATACACCTTGTAAAAAACAGAAAAAAATCATTTGTTTGGAGTTCCTGACATGGCTCAGCGGTTTACTAATCTGACTAGTACCCATGAGGAAACGAGTTTGATTCCTGGCCTCGCTCAGTGGGTTAAAGATTTGGCGGAGAGGTGTGCTGCGGTGTAGTTCGCAGTCGTGGCTCATATGCCACATTGCTGTGGCTGTGGCATAGGCTGGCAGCTGTAAGCTGGATTCAACCTCTAGCCTGGGAACTTCCATATGTCCTGGGTGCGTCCCTAAAAAGACAAAAAAAAAAAAAAAAATCACTCGTCTAACCCTAGAATGAGGTAGAAAAACAAAAGAGAAAGGATATTAAGAACAAAAATCTTGCTAATATTCAGGACAGAATAACTTAGGGGATATAACCAAATAAAACCTTTCACTGCCAAAGCTGATGATATTCAAAACGAATTTGTAAAAGTATGTTTCCCTGTTCCCAGGCTTGAGGTCAGGAGTGCTGAGGAAAATGGAGGGAAGCGGAAGGTGGGGGGGAACCATCCTCTTCAACAAGGCTGAAATGACAGTCACATAATTTTGAGGTAGACGGGGCTGGGTGGAGTTTAAAGATTGACGGTAACAAAATGAAACCCTAAAATGTTATAGCCATCTGGGTGTGGAAAGAATTACTTTCTGTCTGTAAAAAGAATATCCAAAGACATATAAATATTTATTCTGACAGAAATGGACATACAAGACCAGATACAATTTGCAGATATGTGACCTCTGATTGCCGTACATCCCATAAACCATTTCTCACCTCAAAGATCTAAAAATTAAATATTTTAATATAACAGAGCATGGATTGTTAATATAATTTGATAAGCATTTACTTATAACAATTTGGCATATTTTACGTATGTGTGCGTACATATACATATGCACGGCCATCGGCAAAGACCACTAACATTTCCCGGGAAGTAAAAATAGAGACAGGGATGGAGTTCCTGTGGGTTGCTCAGTGGTTAATGACTCCGACTAGGAACCACGAGGTTGCAGGTTCCATCCCTGGCCTCGCTCAGTGTTGTTAAGGATCCCGTGTTGCCGTGAGCCGTGGTGTAGGTCGTAGAAGCGGCTCGGATCCCGCATTGCTGTGGCTGTGGCGTAGGCGAGCAGCTACAGCTATTAGACCCCTAGCCTGGGAACCTCCACATGCCGCGGGTGCAGCCCTCGAAAAGGCAAACAAACAACAACAACAACAAAAAACAGAGGCAGCGTAATAAAATAAAGTCTAACCTTTTTTTTTTTTTCTTTGTTCTCCGTCACTCGCTCATAGGGTCAACGGGCAGAGGCCTCACACCTGGCACTTCAGACCAGAATTCATCGGGCAGAAGGGCAGCGAGCTGAAGCGTCGCTGAGGACACCTCTCAGGACACCCCAACTCAAGATGGCGGCGGTTAGCAATTTGCAAAGACGCTGCAGTCCCAGCAACTGGAGCTGTGACGCCCCCGACATCTGCGCCTGGTTCACAGGAGCTCCACCTAACGCTGCGGAGCTCCACCCCCTCTACACTGATGAGACCTTTAAGAAGCAGCTGCACCCACAGTCTTCTGGGAAGAGTCTGTACTCAAGAGTGGGAGTTCAGGAGTTCTCTTCGTGGCTCAGTGGTTAACGAATCCGACTAAGAACCATGAGGTTTGCGGGTTCGATCCCTAGCCTTGCTCAGTGGGTTGAGGATCCGGCGTTGCCATTAGCTGTGGTGTAGGTCGCAGATGCGGCTCGGATCCCGCGTTGCTGTGGCTGTGGCGAAGGCCGGCGGCTACAGCTCCTGTTAGACCCCTAGCCTGGGAACCTCCATATGCCGCGGGTGCGGCTCTACATAAAGGCAAAAAGACAAAAAAAAAAAAAAAAAAGAAAAGAAAAAGAGTGGGAGTTCATACCTCTCCATCCTTTGATCTGTCAGTAAAGCTTTGCTTTTACTTATTTATGTATTTATTTTTTGTCTTTTTAGAGCCGAAGCCACAGCATATGGAAGTTCAGGCTAGGGTTTGAATCCGAGCTGTAGCCACCGGCGTTCGCCACAGCTCACAGCAAAGGCAGGCGCTTAACCCACTGAGCCACACCCGGGATCCAACCCTCTTCCTCATGGACACTAGTGGATTACATGACCACTGAGCCACAACGGGAACTCCTTCCTTTGCTTTTAAACCAAACTTAGTCTCATTCTACAGATGCAAGACACACCAGCCAGCAGGACCAGATCGAGAGGACTGGTAACGTACCGACATATAGACAAGCCTATATAGTTGTTTTTTTTTCCTAAGAAATAAACACAGAAATGGCAGATTTGGGGAGTTCCCGTTGTGGTTCAGGAGCAATGCCCCAACTAGTATCCATGAGGATGTGGGTTTGATACCTGGCCTCACTCAGTGGGTTAAGGATCAGGGAATGCCCTGAGCTGTGTAGGTTACAGACATGGCTCAGATCTGGCATTGCTGTGGCTATTGCCAGCAGCTGTGGCTGATTTGATCGCTAGCCTGGGAACGTTCATGTGCCACAGGTGGGGCCCTAAGAAGCAAAAAAAGCAAAAAAAATAAATAAATAAAAAAATAAGAAAAGAAATGGCAAAGATGGGTTTAAAAAGGAATAGAACACTGAAAACCTCAGGGCTATCAAGATCCTGAGCAAAGACTGAAAACTAATTTTTAATTCATTGGGTGTTACTGACTGTCCAGGAGGGAGCTGCAGTAGCACATTTTTTCTCTTTTATAAAATGGAGTTAATAATGGCAGTTCCTTAACGTCACTAGGTATGTTATGAAGATAAGTGAGATTATTTCTACGTAAAGATTTTAGTTTGTTAGAAAAAAGTAGTACAAAAATAAATGTTGGCATTATTATGACAATGCAGAGGCTTTCGATACATTATAAGTAAAACAAAATAACACTCCATCGTTCTATCACTTTAGAGAAAAAGAAGATATTCAAATCTTTGAAATAAATGAAAGTGAGAAAGCTGCTTATAACGAAAAGGGTTCAAATAAATAAATATGATAGATTGATGGATTGGTTTAATAACTATTCCATTACTTCAAAGTAGACTTTTTTTTTTGTCTTTTTGCCTTATCAAGGGCCACACCCGAGGCATATGGAGGTTTCCAGGCTAGGGGTCTAACAGGAGCTGTAGCTGCCGGCCTTCGCTACAGCCACAGCAACCCAGGATCCGAGCCGCATCTGCAACCTACACCACAGCTCACGGCAAGGCCGGATCCTTAACCCACTGATCAAGGCTAGGGATTGAACCCGCAACATCATGGTTCCTGAGCCACAACGGGAACTCTGAAAGTAGACATTTTTAGCATCATAAATTTCTCCTATATGTTTAAAATCTGTCAGGCTGCTCCAGTCATAAGTTTGCATGTTTTTCTTTCCTCTTCTTTTCCTTCTTCGTATTTTTGCCCTTTCTTCCACTTTGATATTTGAAATCTATAGTCATCACGGTATATCATATACACTCTAAGGCTTGAGTCAACATTTTATTTAAAATATTGGTGTAGACTTCTGAGAAGATAATGAATCTTGATAAAGTTAGGAAGATGGCCTGTCATGTTCGTGCAAGGCTGTTTGTCCACTCCAAACAAATCTGAATGTGGTGACATCAAAACTGACAGCTGTCAAGTTGGTTAAGAGAGAAGGACAGTGGAATGAAGGCTGTGAAGTTCAATGGGATTAAGTTGGAATATGTTTAGACTATCAGTCAGTGTCATTGATGCACAACTCCTTAATTGTACTACATATATTCTCAGAGGAAGCTCCCGAAGACTTGAAGATCTCTTTAGAAAATGTTGCAATTATCCTTTTTGCTTAAAATGTCTAGAAGAAAGTAATATTGACAGAAAGTATGCATTATTCTGCTTGTGAATTTAAAAAAAACTTTTTTTCTTCACTTAATTATGTGGAATCATTAAACTTCATTGCAAATTCAAGTTTTTCTATGAATGTTTATTCTGTTTCTAAGTGTTAGAATCAACATGAGATTCTTCTATAGTTTTAGTATAAAGGTCTTCAAAAGATAGTGATGCCACCAAGTTTTCAAAAAAAATTTTAAATTAAAAATATTCTGTTGTAAGGTATGAATAATATATTTGAGAGCAGAAATGTGAGATATGAATAGCAGTTATTCAAGTTATTCATCTCCTAAAATAATTGAGGCTAATGTGAACCAGATTTCTTATATATGTAAATCAACCTGCACTCTAATATTAAAGTAAAATTTAATGAGAAAAATAGAATGTTGATGAATTTCTGAGTTTTTAAAGATAGTGTTTCTCCATTGAGCAGTTGCTGAGTTTTCTGCCTATATTAAAACTTTTGCTCTGGCATTATTTTCCCAAAGTTCTACTCCTTTAAAGTGCATTTACATTGGATATAAGTTAATAGTTTTTTTTTTTACTACTCATAGCAAGTACTAATATCATCAAATAATCCATTGAGTCAAAAAAGCATGAACAGAGATAAAAGGAACACACTTGTTTACTGACACACTGAATTAAAGCACTGAAGGTGTTAGATGCCTAACATCTCGATTAAATTTATTCTACCCATGAAGCAACAGTTTATGATTTTCAAATGAATAGTGCACTTAAATGAAGGGAGCATTAATACAATATGATATTAATATACAAATACACACGTTATTCACCTGCTGCTGACATTCTGAATTAAATCAGTAATGGGGTGTATAACTGATTAAATATCTGTACAACAGAAAGCAACAGCTTATGATTTAAAGAGGCACTGGTAGAGTGATCACATCATTACACTGCCAAATGCCATCTATCACTTTTACTGAACTTAACGAAGACGGATTACATCTCACAGATGAGATGCAGCCTATAAATACTGTCATGCTGATCTTCATCTGACTTTCCTGGAGAACAGACAAGCAACAAATCAATAATTGAAGAAGTCATATTAGAAATTCAGTGTTATTCAGCACCCAGAAATCTTGTAGGACATTTTTACAACAAAGAGTCTTCAATTCAATGAAATCTGCTAATTCATGCTTTCCCTTCTAAGTTAACTTATTTTCTATTTAGGCTTATTGACTTCATGTAGTTTAAAAGAAAGCATCTCTTTACTGTAAAGCATTGCCACCCACTTTTACATTTTAAACCAAGGCTCGTTTAGGGCCAAGAAACTTCTTTTGCAACAAACTTTCTAAATTCAGTATGCTTTTTGACTCAAGTTACAAGCTCATTCAGGTAATTACAAATGTATGATATAGAATATTGGTTTTGAAGTTATCATCTTCAAACACTGAAACAAACTGAATACCATAAAAATATGCATAAACAATACATTCATTTTACCTCTTCTGGGTTGTTTTAATAGTGTTTCTCCATTAAACACCTGCCTGAGTTTCTATTTACCATATCATTTAGCTTTCACAGTTTACCTTTGTGGAAACTGCCTGTCAATTGCTTCAGTAGTCCAGTCACTGGAGACCAGATTGCTTTGTCAGTCTGCTTGTATAGTATTATGGTAATAGATAACAGGTGGTCAGTATTCGTCAGCTGAGGTGAAGATGATATCTCACAAGCTATAAAACATCTGAGGAAATGCTTTAACAGTTCACACTTACTACTAATTGCGCCATTAGAACTTTAATTAATTCTTTACCCTTCCACTATGTTCCTTAGATGGCCATAAGGCAGGAAATCATTCGGAACAGAAAGAAAGAATCTAAAGAGACAATAATGAGGTATAATAAAAGAAAGAATGAGTGGCAGAATGGCTAACATTTTGCTCTGAAACTAGAGCAGAGTTTGATTGCTTAATCAGTTCTGTATTTGATAATAGCCTTAAAAGGAAATCATTTTTTAAAGAGCACCTTAATTCTGAGAACATGTTAACCACTGTCTACATTTAAACTGACTATCCTTAATTACCAACTATACCTTTGAAAGTATTTCAAAATGCTTTCCTTCTGATTTTAAGGCATCAGTAATCAAATCCTCAAAAATCAGAAGTGGATAAATGAAACATGAAAAAGCTTTCATTCTAGGAAAATATATATAGTTTTAGAATAGACCATAGCACAAGTTGCATAAAAGATGGAACCCAACTAATGTTTAAACTCAGGTTAATTTTGACTTTGTCATCTCCAGTTTTGGGTTTTCAAATAGTGCATCTTTAGAACATTACATGGTTAGACAGTTCTACAATAAATCAATAAATCTTTTATAATTTTTAGTTTTAGTTCTTACAGTTTGCTTCTATCAACTTAATATATCTACAGTTTATAATAACTCATTTGAATAAAACTGAATAAAAAATATTGAATAAGAAAAAATCAAAACTAAATATTTAAGAAAAAAATTATTGTTTTTAAGAAAGGAAGTAAAGGCTAATTTTCTTCCTTATCTGGAAACTGAACAAATATTTATCAAGACAAATGCTATGAAAAGCATACTGCTCAGCAAAGGTCCAATAGTCATCTAAAAACAAGTCCAAATTTACATGTAATTTTAATGTTATGCTAATATGAAGAACTTCACATTTTATTTCCAGCTAAAAAACTAGTTTCTTTGTTCTACTAAAAACTCTAATGTTCAAAAATATATTTGAAAAGGTTTCAGAAACTAGCAAATATCCAAGCTGCTTGGTGAAGCAGTATAACTTAAAACTAAGTTGGAAATAAAATAGTGGAGTTATCGGCAAACTGAACTTAGCTATGAATGAACCCATTACAAATATATTTTGTAATTATTCAAAAAGAGTAAATCTCAGGTACAACTTAGTTTTCTCTGTCCCAGGAAAATGTATGCCAAATTCCCAGAGAAATATAAGTGTCTGTAAGGGTTAAATCTTTAGATCCAACCCAAGGCAAATAGGTTGTATGAGCCAAGCAAGTCATCAAAACTTTAACTCTGAATTCTGAAGTTTGTCATGCACCCTTCTCCCCTGTACATTACAAATCAAACATTTATGTCACCCTTGATTTGCAACTGCAGGGTCATTTACCAGTTCATCATGCTATTGGGATATGACATTCAGCAATTATCTTTTTAGCATCAAATGGGACATCTCTCCTCAACTGCAATTTATCTAGTAAACCTGTCTCATCACTCTCCCACCCTCATCCCACCCCCCAGATTAATATCCTCTAGGATAGTTATGAGATGCTTATCTCAGAGGATTGTTCCCGCCTTCCAGTTATACACTTAGCCCTCAAAGAGAGTGGGGATATAACAGTTAACAAGAGAAATTTCCACAGGGTTTATATTTTGTAAGGAAGAAAGAGACAATAAACAAAATGTCCTATGTCAGTGATAAAAATTTCTTATCAAATACTGGTTTTAAATGGTACATTTTAAGATAGGATCATCAGAAAGGGTGAGTTTTAGAGGTGATCTAAAAGGCAGGTGGGACAAATTGTGAGTTCTTAGGGAAGAACATTCAAGAAAGAAGAAACAGCTTTGAAATGCCAAAGCCCTGAAATCAGAGTCTTTTGGGGGTAATCACAGAATAAGGAGGCCAACTGCCAGAAAAGAGAACACATGAGAAAAAATAATAGAATATGAGACTGGGGTGGTGGGGATGGGATAATGCAGGGCCTTATTAAGTGTAAGGTGAGAAAATTTTGAAGGATTTTGAGATAAGTGTTAGCAATTGTAATGTTTATGGTTTTAACAACCTGACTGCTTTGGGACCGGGTGAGAACATGTTGGTTGGAAATCTGCTCTGTAATAACTCAAGTCAGATGATAATGCTTGCACTAATTGTAATCAATGATGTTTATAAGAAAAGATCAGATCAGACTGATATATTTCGAAGCTTGATACAATAGAAACAATAAAACAAAGTGAAATAATTTTTAGTAGTAGAAGAAAACAAAGACATGATCCATGAAATAAATAATTGATACAACTAAATTTCACTAAAATTAAAAACTTTAAAATTTTTAAAATTTCATTTAAAATTTAAAATTGCCCTTCAAAAGACAATACCTAGAGAAGAAGACAAGCCAGAGAGCAGGAGGAAATATTTGCAAAAGATGTGTCTGATTTAGTGTTGTTATCCAAAATATACAAAAACTCTTAAAATGATAAGAAAGTGAACATCCTACTTTAAAATATCTGCAAAATACCTGAGCAAACCTCACCAAAGAAGATATACGTATGGCAAATAGCATATGAAACCATGTTCAACATCATCTGTCATAAGGAAATTTCAAATGAAAACAACAATGAATACCCATTAGAATAGCTGTGATCCAAAACAGTGAAAACACCAAATACTGGTGACAATGTGAAGCAACAAGAATTCTCACTCTGGAGTTCCTGGTGGCCCAGCAGTTTAGGATCCAGCATTGTCACTTCTGTGACTCTGGTCACTGCTGCAGTGGTGTGGGTTTGATCCCTGGACTGGGAACTCTCACATGTCACAGGTGTTGTGAAAACAACAAAACAATAACAACAAAAACAGCTTTCACAATTTTGGCAATGCAAATTGTACAACCATTTTGGAAAGCAGTTTAGCAGGGTCTTACAAAATTATACACCCTTACTATATGATCCAATTCTTGCACTATATTGTACTTACTCAAAAGAGTTCAAAACATATATCCATGCAAAAACCTGCATGTGGATGTCTATAGCAGTTTTACTCATAACTGCCAAACCTTAGAAGTAACCAAGATATTCTCCAGTAGGTGAATGGATAAATGAACAGTGACATATTCAGACAATGGAATATTATTTAGTGCTAAAAAGAAATGAGCTTATAAATTATGAATAAAACCAAAGGAATCTTAATTACTCTAAGTGAAAGAACCCAATCTGAAAAGCTACATACTATATGATTCCAACGATATGATATTCCAGGAAAGAAAAACTTCTGAAAATGAAAACAAGATCAGTTGCTGATGGGTTACAGTGGAGGGAGGGATAAATAGAGCACAGAGGAGAATTTTTAGGGCAGCGGAACTATTCTGTGTGATACTGCAGTGGGAAACAAATGTCATGATACATTTGTTGAAACCCATAGAACCAATAATGCCAAGAGTGAACCCTAATGTAAACTACAGACTTGGGTGATAATGATGTGTCAAAATAGGTTCATTGATTATAACAAATGTATTATTCTGTTGTGGGATGTTGATGATGGAGGTAATTCTGTATATAAGGAGAGGGACAGAGGAAATTACCTGTGCTTTTTGTTTAATTTTGCAGTAAACGCAAAGCAGCTCTACAATTAAATTCTATTGAAAGCAAGTAACATTTTTTAAAGCAGTAGAAGATATTTGAAAGTTAATTACAGATATGAGAATGCCTAAGACTGATATAAAACTAGAAATCCATAAGAGAAAATCAGCAAATTTTGGTATACAAATATTCAAAAATTTATGTTATTGGAAAAAAAAGATAATATATTGAAGAAAAAGTATATATAAACATTTGTTAAAAGATTAATATCTAGAATATATAAAATATTTTCCCCAAATCAATAAAGCAACTATTAAAAAAAGTTTTAAAATGGGCATAAGTATGAATATTATTCTTGACCCAGTTTCTGCTTTTAGCTGCTACGGTGCAGAATCTGAAGAACCGACAAGCAACAATGATTAATAAGATAATAAAAGAGATACTTGAAGTAAAAACGTATGTGAATTTTCCAAAATTGATCACAGGTACAAAATCACAGATCCAGGAAGCTCAGAGAACACTAAGCAGAATACATACTAAGAAAAAATCTATATGCATTCATACTGTATAAAATAAAACACAAAGAGAAAATCTTGAAAGCAGCAGGAGGAAACATAGAAGAACAAAAATTAAAAATTATATTAAACTTTTCATTAGAAATCATGCAAAAAAGAGTGATGTGAAATATTTAATATGTTAAAAGGAAAAAAATGCCTAAAATTCTGTATCTGGTAAAATTATTCTTTAAAATTAAAGGAGAAATAAAGACATTTTCAAAGAGACAAAAATTGAGAAAATTTATTGATAGTAGACATGTTCTGGAAAAAAAATGTTAAAAGATATTCTTCAGGGGGAATAAAAATTATGAATGTTAGGAACACAGATCTATGCAAGGAAGAGCGTCAGAAAAGGAATAAATGAAAGTAAAATAAAAAATTTTAATTTAATCTAGTAAGCTATTAGATAACATTTTTCAAAATAATAAAAATGTATTGGGTTGTTTTAGCATATGGGTAACTAAGTGAATGGCAATAACGTTTATAGGATAGGAGGGAAAAATTGGAAAAACTCTCTTATAAGGAACTTGCACTACCAGGAAGCATTATAGTGTTATTTTAGAATGGGCTTAATTGGTATTAAATATATATTGCAATTTATAAGAAAATCACTACTAATATTTAAAAAATATAATTAATATTCTGAGAGGAAAAAATGAAATCATATGAAATGCTCCATTACAATCGGAGAAAGAAAAAAACATAAACAAGTATAACATATAGAGGATAGTTACAAATATAAATATTAAACTATATCACTAATCACTTTAAATGTGAATGATCTAAATAGACCAATTAAAAGACCGAGATGATCAGAATGGATTTAAAAAAGAGACCCAACTATATATTTTCTTTAAGAAACCCCCTTTAAATACGAAGTCACAGGTTAATGGTAGAGGGATGGAGATTGATGTAACATGCTAGGATCAATCAAAAGGAAGCTGAAGTAGCTGTATTAATTTCAGACAGTGCAGACTTTAGAACAAATAAATATTATCAGGTATAAAGAGGGACATTGCATGATGATAATGGATCAGTTCTCCAAGAAGACATAACAATAATGTATATGCAATTTAACAAAAGTGTATCAAAGAACATAAGGCAAACACTGAGAGAACTGCAAAGAGAAATACACAAATCCATTGTTATATTTGAAGATTTCAGTGCCCTCTTTTAGTGATGGACAGATCAAGTTAGCAGAAAATCAATAAGAATGTAGTTGACCTGAACAGCACCATCAATCAATTTGCTCTAATTGATCAAAGGATACTTCTCTCAATAACAGCAGAATACACATTCTTCTCAAGCTCATATGAAACACTTAACTAATATAAACTGCTTTCTAGACCATAAAACACACTAACAAATTTAAAAGAATAGAAATCGGGCAAAATATATTGTCAGACCAAAATGGAATTAAACTAGTAATCAGTAATGAAAGATAGCTGGAAATTCCCAAGTATTTGGAAATTGCAGAACACATTACTAAATAACTCGTGGATCAAAGAAGATTTAAGCCGAAGTTCCCTTTGTGGCTCAGTGGTTAACGAATCTAAGAACCATGAGGTTGCGGGTTTGACCCCTGGCCTTGCTCAGTGGGTTAAGGATCCGGCATTGCCGTGAGCTGTGGTGAAGTTTGCAGATGCGGCTCGGATCCCGCGTTGCTGTGGCTCTGGCGAAGGCTGGCAGCTACAGCTCCTGTTAGACCCCTAGCCTGGAAACCTCCATATGCCACGGGTGCGGCTCTACATAAAGGCAAAAAGACAAAAAAAAAAAAAAAAAAGATTTAAGAGAAATTTATAAGCAGTTAACTAAATAAAATTCAAAATTCAACTTCTCAAAATAGGATGCAATAAAAGGGGTGTTTAGAGACAAATTTATTGTATTAAATGCATATATTAGAAAATAAGAAAGATCTAAAATTAATAGTATAATCTTTCATCTTAGGAATCAAGAGAAAGAACAGTTGAAGCCCAAAGAAAACAGAAGAGAATAAATAATACGAATTACAGCAGAAATCAATGAAATTGAAAACAGGAAAGCAATAGAAGAAATCAACGAAATCTCTGAAAAGATAAATACAGTTGATGAACCTTTAGCAGACTTAGTGAAAAACAGGAGCTAATACAAATTACTAATATCAAAAATGAGAGAGGAGCCATTACTACTTTTGTCATGGATATTAAAAATATAGCCAGTGAATACTATGAACAAATGAATGTTTATGCCCTCAAATTTGCTAACACATGAAATGAAAACATTTGTTGAAAGACACAAACTACAAAAACTCATAGAAGGAAAAATCAATAATTTATTAAAGAAATTGAATCAATAGTAATCTTCCAGAGTTGGACTCAGTGGTTAACAAACCCAAATAGTATCCATGAGGATGGGGGTTGGATTCCTGGCCCCACTCAGTGGGTTAAAGCTGTGAGCTGTGGTGTAGGTTGCAGATGCGGCTCAGATCCCGTGTTTCTGTGGCTGTAGCATAGGCCAGCAGCTACAGCTATGACTCAGCCCTAGCCTGGGAACCTCCATATGCAGCAGGTACAGCCCTAAAAAGACAAAAGACAAAATAATAATCTTCCAAAAAAGAAAGCACCAGATCCAGATATTTTCACTGGTGAATTCTACCAAACACTGAAAAACAAAATGATAGCATTTCTCTACACTCTCTTCCATAAAATAGAAGCAAGGAGAAAACTACCAGCATTATTCTAATGCAAAATTGGCTAAAAACCACAAAAAAAGGAAAACTGCAGACCCATATTTCTCATAACTGCAAAAATTCCCAACAATGTATAAGCAAATGAAATCTAAAAATATATAAAAAGAATTATATGCTACGGCCAAGTGGGATTTATTCCAATGTGCAAGGCTGGTACAACATTTCAAAATCAATTAATGTAATTCACCACATGAACTGACTAATAAAAAATAAATCTTATGACATATCCATTGATGTGGAAAAAGCATTTGACAAAGTCCAACACCCATTCCTGAATATGAGTTATCAAGGAGGAGGATATGAGTCATTTAGGTTTTTCTATCGAGAGAAGTTTGTGATGAGCTTGGTATAAGAGCAATGCCACTTGTATTGGGGTCAGAATTTTTTAAATTCTTTATTGCATTATTATAATTATTATTTATTATTACTACTACTCCTATTCATTCATTATCCTCTTTTATTTCAGTTTAATATAGATAAGAATTACAATTATTTTCTTTGGATTTTGGTTGTAGTAACGTTAGAGCTGAGGTAATTGAACTTCATTATAAAGACAGTCTCAGAAGGAAATCTTTTCATTGCCTAGAATGGCACACTTGCCTATCAGAAGTCTGAGTCTTCCATCCTGTTTTACATATTCTATTCCATGACCTTATTATAATAGAAAGAGCCTTATTATAATAGAAGGAGCCTTTGTTGGGCAAGTTAATAGTCAGGATGAAAAATATGGTGCAAGTAAAGAAAGATGAGTTTCATACTTTTTGTTGTCTGGAATATACATGTATATATCTAAGAGAAGACAGTTAAGGAACCCAATTAGTAATTTAAGAGGATTCACTCCTATATTTGATCAGGAAATGATACATTGAGTACCATAAATCTGGCAAATCTTTGTCAATCTTTTTCTTCATGAATCTACTTTAGGTCACTGTCAGTAATCTACACTATCTGTCCAGCCTGGCTGTTTATTTGAGGGGTAGTGAAAGCATAAATAAATTTCCAGTTCATAGGTATTTTAAATGAAACTGAGATAAAGCAGACCCACTGCTAGAAGCAACAATCTGGCAGCTAGTTTTCCGCAAATAACTAGTACTGAGCTGAGATTATTACATCCAGTATATTAGATGAAACCAGGAGCTTTGTGAACCACCCAGAAAAACAGTCTTTCACAATCAAGAAATTTCCTCTAGATTGCACCTGAAGAAATCAATATTGATTCTTGTATGAAGCTTCCTGAATCCTTTGCATTGAAGAATCAATGCCTTTGGCAGGTTATGTATATAGCATGGCATGCATTATACAGTTAATTCAATAATAAGCATTAATTCCAGGTCAGAAGACATTCATCAACCAATGCTTTCATGAAAATAGTTCTCAAATGTGCTGCATAAAGCATCGCCTAAATAATTTGAAGATCACTGTTGGAAATAAAAATATGATTTCTCTTATATCATTTCTTTACAGATAGAAAATGTATTCACACGTTTAATTACTCATTATAGATGTGTTAGTATTTTCTATCATCAGCTCATGTTGTGAGTAATAAGTCATGATATAAATTAATTGCTTGTTCTTTAGGAGCTACAAGATTTATTTATATCTATATATCCATACATCTATCTGGATCTATATTTCTCATTCTATACTTATATATGTCACTATATTGTGATTACTAATTTTTAAAATATACCACATCCTTCTCCATCACTTATAATAATGTTCTTATACATAGAATTCTCTATAAAGAAAGTGAAGGGAACTGGAAATAGCATACCATATGTATTCAGTTAGAATCTCTTCTAGGATTTTGATGATGTCTTCTCTTACATTTAAGTCTTTAAGCCATTTTGAGCTTATTTTTTGTTCATTGTGTGAGGGTGTGTTCCAGTTTCATTGATTTACATGTAGCTGTCCAGTTTTCCCAGCACCACTTGATGAAAAGACTGTCTTTTTCCCATTTTATGTTCTTGCCTCCTTTGTTGAAGATGAATTGACCTTAGGTGTCTGGGTTTATTTCTGGTTCTCTATTCTGTTCCGTTGGTCTGTATGTCTGTTTTGATACCAGTACCACACTGTCTTGATTATCGTGGCTTTGTAATATTGCCTGAAGTCTGGGAGAGTTATGCCCCCTGCTTGGTTTTTGTTCTTTGGGATCGTTTTGGCAACTCTAGGTCTTTTATGTGAAATTCTTATCACCAATTTAAGGATGAGGAACACATAGACAGGTCAGGCAGTTCTATGGTGAGGCTAGGGTTTAAACCCTATGCATGATGACTGAGTGGGTGGTATCTGCAATGGAGGATGGCACAGGGTGAAGTATGACAAGATTAAAACTCCCTGAGGATGGGAAATGTTACATTCCTAGCACCAAGCACCATATTTCATAGTAGCAGATTTCTGATAATTTTTCATGAATAAAAATATATTTGATAAAATGAATGTATGAATGTAATGAATTGTCTGCCACACTGGCTATAGTGTGACTTAGTGATTGGTATTGTCTCAGTTTTTGCAGCTTTAATGTTGATGATTAATTTAAAACTAATCATTTCTGGAGACCCTTCTGTGGTGCGGTGGGTTAATGATCTGGCTTGCGCCTGCAGTGTTGCTGGTTTGATACTGGCCCTGTGCAATAGGGAGGTTAAGAATCTAGCATTGCTGCAGCTGTTGTGTAGACTGAAGCTGTGGCCCAGATTTGATCCTAGGCCTGGGAACTTCCATATGCTGTGGGATGCATCAGAAAAAGGAAAAAAATAAAATGAAAACAATCCCCCCCAAAAGTAATCATTCCTAATTCTTTTTTTTAATTTTTCTTCTGCTACTGTGGAACACTCCTGTAACACTGCAGGATCCTAAGGCATCTTGTCCCAGACCTTATGCAATAATACAAATCCTAGGCTCACCTTCTATGAATAGCTGTGCTTGTTTATTTAAATGGCATTGATAGCTCAGGAGCTTCATTCTGATTGGCCAATTTGAAATAAGATGTTCTCTTGTTTCAGTATCCAAACAGTGCTTACTGCATTCTTAAATTTATGTAGGGTGACACTCTGAGCTATGGTAATTTTAAAATTTTCCTTTTCCACTTTACTTTCCTTCAGCATCTTCTTCATGAGAGAAGCAGATGTAATCTTTCTAAACAAGGACAGGCTATTTCACTCTTCTGTGCCAAACTCATGGTAGTTTCTGGTTTTACTTAAACTAAGCACAAGCCCTTACTCTGGTCGTAAGACCCAAGATGGTCTGGTCCTGGTCACCATTCTGATCTAATCAGTTCCTGTATTACCCTTGCTGACTCTTTCCAGCCACACTGGACTTCTTGCTTTTTCCTGATTCATGAAGTGTGCTTCCAGCTCAGAGCCTTGGCACTTGCTGTCCCTCTTCCTGGGACGTTTATTCCTTAGTTCTCCTCATACCCTAGCGTCTTCTGCTCAAATGCTGTTTTTTAAAAAATACTTAACTGACCACCCTGTTAGCATCTTTTGCTTCTATTATAGATTATTCCTTTTTCCTGTTTTATTTTGCATCAAAAAATTTATAACTCTTTGATCAATACATTTAAGTCAGTTTATCATCTCAGTCCATGATATAATGTTAGCTCCAAAAAAACTGGGAGATAGCCACTGCTTTATTACCAGTTCCCATTAGAGAAAGAGACAGATACAGAATATTTGTTAAATGGGTAAATAAAGTAATGAATTGATCTTAAAAAAGCTTCTTCTGCACATTTTGTAAAGTGCCATATTTTCTTTCTGCTGACCATGAATTATAAGCCACATGTTATGGATAGAACTTGTGTTCATTGCTGTTACTTTTGTTAAAGTAATACATAGTCATGTACCCTCACTAACCAAGGCCATTTTAATGTCAGATTTGAACCATTCAAAAGTCTTCACTGTAAAACTCCACAGAAAAGACAAAATTATAATTCGTCTTCTGTACTATCCACAAAATTGCAGTGCTCAAATGGATATTAAAACTGTGCAATCTAAGGAGCAAGGACTTTTGCAGACGGCTGTTCTTTTTATGAAATTTAAATCTTGGAACAATGATTGATAGGATGGAGGGAAATTAGCCTTCCCAAGATTTCACAAGTTCATCAAAAGCTTTATTCTTTAATAAGCAGTGGCAATGAATAAGAGTACTTTATTGTGGCAAAAGTCTAAATGGGCAGATTTTTAGCATAAAAAGTTTTACTTTTAAGTGTTTCTCTGTGATTCCTTTTATAATAGAAATAAACCCTTTCAGCATCTGGATGCCAAGGGATGAGCTTACTGGAATGAAGCTTTTTGAGATTTTCCAAAATAGTCATTAAGTTCAATTAAATTCTAAGATAAATACCACAGCTGGACCTGATGGCTTTATGGTGATTTTTATCTATCTCTCTCAGAATATTTTAGGGATCTTGAAAAAAAAATAGTTCTTAAAATCCTATACCATGTTTTCCATTTTACTAGACTGTAAATATGGTGAGGTCAAGGACTTTCAGTGTCCTCCTCTGTATTTACTCTCCAGTACACCTGAGTAGTAAGGTTATGCATAAAATACTGCTATGTATTTACTTCCTGATAAGTGACATTTCTCTTAGTTTGTCAAAGACATGCATATGGCTACAAAAGGAGTAAAGATTTATTAAAATATAATGAGAAAATCAGTTCAGTTTTTACCTAAAAAACAGGCTTTGAAGCTTATATTAGAAATATTTCTAAAAGCGAAAGCTAAAAAATTGATAAACTGGGTTTACCTGAAAAAAAAAAGTATTCCAGACCCAGAATATACAATATAGCAAATTAAATTGGTGTCAGAACAGTAGGTTTGGAAGAGAATTAAAGATGAAATAGATGAGTCAAACTCCCTAAATGATCTGATAAGTGGTGTTGATTTTGGCAATGGGGATGAGTGACCTAGAACTTCACAGAGATTTCTGAGGCTGGAGATGAACTGCATTATCCGGATGGATCAGGGAGTAAGCATTGAGAATAGCCCCCACTCACCTCCTTCCCCATTTTTTGGTCACTGCCAAAGGGCTATTTGAAAGTGGGGACCAAACCTACAGGTATTCTCTTGCCATTCAAGTGTGTATCCCACAGCCAGTACTGAGGAGCTGTTTCATATGCTCAGCTCATCCTGCTGATCAGTTTCCATGGCTCTTCCAGAAGAAGTAGAGGCTATGCCCCGAAACTGTGATAGCCCCATCTGAACTGCCTACCTGGGTATCTAACTTCATTGTCCCAAGATACTTTTAAGTCCCAAAGTAAAAAATAGAGGGTCCTAGATGATCCACTGGATTATGAAAACATGGAAAAGACACTTGAATCATTGGTGCCTAGGGAGACTAGAAAAATATACCCCCAGGATACCTCAGATAATGAAGGGGCTAAAAATGTTTTCTGAATATTCAAAGTATATCTTCTTCATGTGACATTAAACTCACATTCATATCTAAATGTTCCAGATCGATCTGAAATAATAATTTTTTTTTTACATTGTATTCTGTTCTGCTGTAAAAATGTTTTAAGGTGGTTGTGAATACTTGTGAGGATTTTATGTCACTAAATATGTGTATTTATAGTACTATTTACCTCAGTTTAACAGAAAGGATAAATATAATTTTCAGATTTAATCAGAGCTTATAACACAGCTAGACTGAACAATTCTGAATATAAAATAAGTAAAGCTAGGAGTTCTCGTTGTGGCTCAGCCGTTAACAAACCCAACTAGCATCCATGAGGACTTGGGTTCGATCCCTGGCCTCACTAAGTGGGTTAAGGATCTGGTGTTGCCATGAGCTATGGTTTAGTTCACAGGCACGGCTCAGATACCACATTGCTATGGACCTATCATCGGCCGGTGGCTATAGCTCTGATTGCACCCCTAGTCTGGGAACCTCCATATGCCACGGGTGTGGCCCTAAAAGACAAAAAATAAAAATAAAAAAATAAAATAAGAAGTAAAGCTACATTTTCTCTACAAATGGGGAAAATGTACACTTTCTCCAAGATGACCTACTTTTCTTAACACTGGCATTACAATTAGGTAATATCACAAACTTTTTCCTTTCTAAATATTTTTCTTAATAGTCGGTGCTATTAGGAAGGTGGCTGTATTGCAAAATTTGCTCTCTGACTGTACTTCATTGTTCATATCACCAATAAAAATGATATATTGACCACCTTCTTTTCACAAGCTACTAGAAAAGACACGTAAGAAATCCTCTTTAGAAGGACAAATTAAATATGCTGTATAAAAGTTTTTATTCTGGAAGGCCTAGCTACAGCAATCAGAAACAAAAGAAATAAAAGCTATCCAAATTAGAAGATAAGAGGTAAAATTTCCACTTTATGCAGTTGACATGATACTATATATAGAAAACCCTAAGGACTCCACATAAAAACTACTGAAACTGAACAATGAATTCAGCAAAGTAGCAGGATGCAAGATTAACATTCAGAAATTGGTTGCATTTCTGTACACTAATAATGAAATATTAAAAGGAATATAAAAATACAATACTCTTTAAAATCACACACCAAAAAATTAAATACCTAGGGATAAACCTGACCAAGGAGGTGAAAGACATATAGGCTGAGAACTGTAAAACATTAATTGAGGAAATTAAAGAGGAGTCAAAGAAATGGAAAGATATCCCATGCTCATGGGCTGGAAAAATTAATTGTAAAAATGGTCATACTATTCAAAGTAATCTACAGATTCAATGCAATCCCTATTAAATTACCCATGACATTTTTCACAGAACTAGAGCAAACGATCCAAAAATTCACATGGAATCATAAAAGACCAGAACTGCCAAAGCAATCCTGAGGAACAAAAACAAAGCAGGAGGCATAACTCTCCCAGACTTTAGACAATATTGCAAAGCTATAGTAATCATGACAGTGTGATCTTATTACCAAAACAAACATACAGAACAATGGAACAGAATAGAGAACCTAGAAATAAACTTGGACACCTATGGTCGCTTAATCTCCAACAAAGGAGGCAAGAATATAAGATGCGGAAAAGACAGTCTCTTCAACAAATGGTGCTGGGAAAACTGGACAGCTGCATGTAAATCCGTGAAACTAGAACACACCCTCACACCGTGCACATAAATAAACTCAAAATGGCTTAAAGACTTAAACATAAAGACACCATAAAACTCCTAGAAGAGAACAAAAGTAAAACATTCACATCAACTGTACAAATGTTTTCTTAGGTCAGTCTCCCAAAGCAATAGAAATAAAAACAAAAATAAATCAATGGGACCTAATCAAACTTCAAGCTTTTGCACAGCAAAAGAAAACATTATAAAAAAATGACAACTTACAGAATGGGTGAAAATAGTTGCAAACAATGCAAATTAAATGGGCTTCATCTCCAAAATATACAAACAACTCATACAACTCAACAGCAAAAAATAAACAACCCAATTAAAAAATGGGGAGAAAACCTAAATAGAACTTTCTCCAAAGAAGACATATAGATGGTCAACAGGCACATGAAAAAATGCTCAACATCACTAATTATTATAGAAATACAAATCAAAACTACATTAAGGTACCACCTCACACCTGTCAGAATGGCCATCAGTAAGTGTACAAATAACAAATGCTAGAGAGGGTGTGGAGAAAAGGGAACCCTCCTACACTGCTGGTGGGAATGTAAATTGGTACAACCACTATGAAAAATAGTATGGAGGTACCTCAGAAAACTAAATAAAGAACTCCAGTATGATCCAGCAATTCCATTTCTAGGCATATATGCAGACAAAGCTTTCATTGGAAAAGATACATTCACCCCTATCTTCACTGCAGCAGTATTCACGATAGCCGTGACATGGAGACAACCTTAATGTCCAATGACAGAAAAATGTCCATTTCTAATCAGTATATGTACACAATGGAATATCATTCAGCTATAAAGGAGAACAAAATAATGCTATTTGCATCAATGAATGCAACTAGAGACTCTCATATTAAGTGAAATAAGTCAGAAAGAGAAAGACAATTACCATATGATATCACTTATATCTGGAATCTCATATATGGCACAAATGAACCTGTCTACAGACAAGAAACAAAGTCATGGACATGGTGAACAGACTTGTATTGCCAAGAGGGAGGGGGAGGGAATGGGAGGGACTGGGAGTTTGGATTTAGTAGATGCAAACTATTGCATTCATTTGGAATGGATAATCAATGAGATTCTGCTGTATGGTACAGGAAACTATCTGATCACTCACTTGTGATGGAACATGATGGAGAATATTGTGATAAAAAGAATGTGTATGGATACATGGCTGGGTCACTTTGCTGCGCAGCAGAAATTGATGGACATTATAAATCAACTATAATAATTTTTTATAGGAACCGTTTCAGCATTTCTTTTAGAAAGGGTTTAGTATTGCTGTACTCTTTTAGCTTTTGTTTGTTGGGGAAATTTTTTATTTCCCCTTCTATTTTAAATGATATTCTTGCTGGGTAGAGTATTCTAGGTTGCAGACCTTTTCTTTTCAGCACTTTAAATATATCTTCCCATTCCCTTCTAGCCTGTAAGGTTTCTGTAGAGAAATCAGCTGACAGCCTTATGGGGGATCCCTCACACTTAATGCTTTGCTTTTCTCTTGCTGCCTTTAGGATCCTCTCTTTATCTTTAATTCTTGCCATTTTTAATATAATATGCCTTGGTGTGGGTCTGTTTGGGTTTAGCTTGTTTGGGGCCCTCTGATCATCCTGTATCCTGATGTCAGATTCCTTCAGATTTGGAAAGTTTTCAGAAGGCGGGGGAGGGGTGGGGGAGGGTGGGAGGGAGTGGGGATAACTACTGCTTTAATGATGGAATAGCAAGGAGCTCCAACTGTAATGCACGGGGAACTATATCTAATTACATGTGACAAATCCATATATGTACATGTAATCGGGTCACCACATGGTGCAGTTGGAAAATCTGACAGAAATCTGTAAACCAGCTATAATGCAAA
>PVHT020000521.1:11306429-11343153 GCA_004024745.2 Catagonus wagneri | reverse complement strand
GGGAGGGAGTGGGGATAACTACTGCTTTAATGATGGAATAGCAAGGAGCTCCAACTGTAATGCACGGGGAACTATATCTAATTACATGTGACAAATCCATATATGTACATGTAATCGGGTCACCACATGGTGCAGTTGGAAAATCTGACAGAAATCTGTAAACCAGCTATAATGCAAAAAAAATAAATAAATAAAAGCCTTATATGTATTTTCAAAAAAAAAAATAATAATTTTTTTAAAAAATCCGATAACAAAAACAGTTTTAATTTTTGTACTATATAATGCTTAAATGACAGAATAAAACTGTGATCTGATTTTTGGCAGTTACTGCATTAATTAAATGAATATCATTAAAATCTGAATCTAAAAAATATAATGGCAATCTAATGCGGAGAAAGATAACCCAGTGAGGTCTTAGAAATCCTCCTGCTTGGTTAACATGAAGAGCAAAATAATTTGCTTCTATTTTGTGTAAAATGCAGTAATCTCAGGGTTCTGTATTCTCACCAAGAAATTTGTCAAAATTAAACAATTTTGGGGGTTCCCATCGTGGCCCAGCGGAAACAAATCCGACTAGGAACCATGAAGTTGCGGGTTCGATCCCTGGCCTTGCTCAGTGGGTTAAGGATACGTCGTTGCCATGAGCTGTGCTGTAGGTCACAGACGAGGCTTAGATCCCGTGTTGCTGTGGATGTGGCGAAGGCCGGCAGCTACAGCTCCTGTTAGACCCCTAGCCTGGGAACCTCCATTTGCCGCGGGTGCGGCCCTAGATAAGGCAAAAAAGAAAAAAAAAATTAAACAATTTTGTTACCTACTTATTAAACCGGAATATACATGATATTTCAATGTGCAATTTTCATAGATACTGAGCATATTAGGATATCACATATTGTGCATTCTATTTTTCTAACCTAGTAAACTCAGAGGGTATGAATCATATTCACTCAATGGTTTTATCTTACATGCCAGATAAAAGAGTGGGGAAAGTAAGAGATGGGAGGTGGAAAATGGGAAAGATGTGTAAAAATAATGTTGAGCAGTGTGTAAACATTTTTCAAGTAACATATTCAGTAGAACACACTGTATCTTGGACTTCTTAGCAACTTTCTCTCAGTTCTTCTGGTAGTATTTGTCAGTTCATTTTGCAGCTTTGCTCTTTTCCTTCCTGCATGCTGATTCCCCCAGCTGTTTAATCTTTTGCTATTACTTACTTCAAAAGCATCTCAGCTTAAAAAGACAGCAGTAGCCACAGAACAAAGTGCCAGAGCACTAGCACGCACACTTAGTTATATAAGCAGGCAAAATATATTCCCATAAGAAGATATTGATTATATATGAATGTATTAAAAAACCTGTCATTTTGACTTATCTCTTCTTATATTGGAAAGATATAGCTATTACTATGAAATAGTTTTTTAAAGCCCTTATGCTTTTGTGCTTATTTTTTTTTAATTTTCAAAGAACACACAATAGCATCGTCATTTCATTTTGATCAACCATAGGGTTGCACTGTGCAAACTGTGTACATGATCTGATATATGACCTTATGCTTTTTGCCACAGTGAAATGAGTATTTGAGTGTTTATAGAGATTCTAAATAAGCCACTCAGTGTAAGTATTCTTTGTGCGTCTTTTATTTTCTAATCTAAGTACATAAATTATTTAGTTAGAAGAAAGGCATTTTGAAATGTTAGTGAACTATTTCCAGTCTAAGGTGCTTACTACAAAATCTTCCTCATAATTGCCTACTGAATTTCTACTTTTTCATCACATCTTTATAACAAAAATGTTATTTGATATTATGACCCTCTCCATTGATCCCCTTTCTGTTTTCTCTATAAGTCACATCTTCATTTCATTTCTAACCAGACAGAAACCAGAGTTAACCACTCCCAATATGTTTTTGTTAGCTTCTAGACATCTTTAATTGTCTATTCATCTACTTCTATTGTCTATTCATTTGTCTGTGTTTAATCACAGAACGAAGTTATTGATCCAACAGAATTGAATAATACTTCTGGGGAAAATCACAGACTCCTGTGCATTGGCCCCCTACAAACCCAAACTTGGGTTTAAAAATTGTGAGTAAGCTGAGGCATTAAGATTTGCTTTCCCATTCTAGCTTTATAACTGGATCATGAGATCTATGATTTCATTCAGATCTTAGTTACCAAGCTGCAAAACTGGAAATAATCTCTCTCTTCTAAAAAACCTGTGAAAAGTTTAATTGAAATGAAATTTGTGATGAAGGTTCAGTCTAGGACACATGTTTTGAAATGAATCCTATTGAAAACTAATCTCAATTTCTTAAACATTTAATCTCTTAATCAGTTGAAATCACATATCCACAGAAAAACTTGTACACAAATGTACACAAATGCATTATTCAAAATAGTCAAAAAGTGGAAACAATCCAAGTATCCACCAATTAATGAATGAAAGAAAATATGATGTGTATACATACACAAAAACACACCTAATATTGTTCAGCAAAAAAAAGAAATGTAGTACTCATGCATGCTACAACATAGAGGAAATATGAAAAAAAAAATGGAAGTAAAAGAAACCACTCACAAAAGACTATGTATTGTATTATGCCATGTCTATGAAATATTGGTAACAGCATAATCTTTATACAGAAAAAGTAGATTACTGGTTATCCATGTCTGGATAGGTGGGGGGTTATGGAGCTACAGCGAATGGACAAAAGGTGATTTTTGAGGTAATGAAATATTCTAAAATGGATTGTGATGATGGTTGCTCAGCTCTATAAATATACTAAAAAACACTGAGATATAGACTTTAAAAGGATGAATTTTATGGTATGTAAATTATATGTCAATAAAGCTGTTACTTTTAAAAATTGGCACAAGTAGCAGAAGTCCAGCAGTAGATATCAAAGCAATAACAAGAGGAGAAAAGCATTAAAATGATCGATAGACAAAGGGTGGTAACTGATATTATTTGTTTGTGATACTATGTTTTTCCAGAAAAATATATATGTGGGGGAAGGGTATGTATGTTTTGGGGAAAGAGGAAGGTGGTATATTATAGGAAGGTAACTGCAAGAGTGATGATATGGAAGAGCAAGAAAATACTGTCTGTTATACTCTTTAATATATTTAATATGAAAAAAAGGATTATGTGCAAATGAATATATTTGGTAAAGTGTTCTCATTTTAAAAGGTATTATTGTTCCCTTAGCAATAATCAGGAAATTGTTAATAGTCTCCAGCTAAATCCTTCTTACATCTGTTGTAGTAGCTGTTTTCTTCTCTACTTACTTCAAGTTTTCTAATATAACCCCAGTGTTTTATTTTATAACAAACAAAATATATGAGCGGGAGGCTTAAATCTCACCATTCTGAAATAATAATAGTTTGACTGAATCATCAGAAAAAAATTAGACTTGTTTAAAATAAGCACAACATAAAAGTGATAATAGTTAAAACCATAATCAATAAACCTTAAAATAAATTAAAATTCTCCTTAAGAATTAAATCTTATCAATAACACTAAATATTATAAGTATTGACTCTCAAAAAGTTAGGTGTCAGAGATATAATCAGAACAAGAAAAAAGAGCTTTAATGAAAACTATATGGTAACATTTAAATTTGATAAAAAAATCTGACTTTATGATGAAATTAAGATCTGCAATTTGTGACCTTAAAAATTGATCTTGTTAGAATTAATGGCTACATATGAAAAGGCATATAGTCAAATCTGTAATCTGTATAAATGGAAAGGATCTAAAATATCAGTTAAAGGAATGAAAAATTTTTTTGGACACACCAGTGGCATGTGGAAGTTCCCAGGCCAGGGATGGAACCTGCACCACAGTTACCATACCACGGCTGTGGGCTGTGTTAATGCTGGATCCTTAACCTCCTGGGCCACACAAGAACTTCCTGAAATTTTTGCTATATAATTTACATGAAAATAATAAATCCCAATAAAAATAATTCATTAAAAATTTTAGAACATGAAAAATAACTGTAAACATTTTCAGAGCACTTGATAAAAAATTGATGAGGGAATTTTCTTGAAAAATTTACATCTGTCAAATTGTTGATTAAATTGTTGGTACATAAATATAGACCCAAAATATCTGGGAAGTTAAAATGCCAGTGTCAAAATAGCAGATTGAAAAAAATATCTGCCATTCTATATAGAAAATATATGGAATAATAGTTAAAAGCTCAATTCTGATGTCAAATAATTCTTAATTTTTATTCTACCAAACATGTGACCTTAAGGAATTACTTAGCCTTTCCAACCCTCAGTTTTCTCACCTGCACGATGGCAATAGTATATTATTATCTCGTATTGTAGTTATGGATATTAAATGACATACTGGATATAAGTATACAGTGTAATTTTTGATGTATAATGAACTTCCTACTTGGTTAAATAGACTGTAAACTTTGGAGGGTTCCCTTCGTGGCTCAGTGGTTATTGAATCCGACTAAGAACCATGAGGTTGCAGGTTCGATCCCTGGCCTTGCTCAGTGGGTTAAGGATCCAGCGTTGCAGTGAGCTGCGGTGTAGGTTGCAGACGCGGCTCGGATCCCGCATTGCTGTGGCCGTGGTGAAGGCCGGCAGCTACAGCTCCAAAAAAATAGACTGTAAAGTTTGGACATGATATTTATTGATGTCCTGTCATTCTACTCTCAACTTTTTAATATATTCAGTCTCCCTCCCTCTCTTCCACCTTTTCTGAGTAAGAAATTTCTCTTTCTTTCTATATTAACCCTTTCCAGTATTTTTTATTTCAAACTTCTTTACCCTTTTTTAGTACATTTTTCAATCATTTATCCCCATTCCTAAAACCAGAGAAATTTGCTATTAGTTTTCCTAATTACATTATAGCTCCTGGAATATGCAGGAATAGAGAACCATAGTTTATGTTATCATAATTATATAATTTTTAGAGTTTGAATAGACTCATAATCTGTCACTAAGAATCTGCTCTTAATAATACCCAATTTTTTTTATATAGTGTTCCAAGATGAAGTTCTATATTTCAATCCTCCCAAAGATACCAATACAGAAAACAGCCATTCCTAAATATTCCTAAATGTCAGCTCTTTGGATTCTGAAGTTAGCTCTTACACATTCTTTCCCAGAAAAGGTAATGCCATTTCTTACAGAAGATGATTATCAGATATTCTGAAAATTCTCTAGATGTACTTGAATACATCTTTCCCAGGAAAGGTAATGCCATTTCTTACGGAAGATGATTTTCAGATACTCTGAAAATTCTCTAGATGTACTTGGGTCTGTAAATATCCTTTAAAAATGTAATAGGTAGATCTGACCACTACAGGTTTGATCAGAGTACAGAAGTTATATTTTGACTTCCTACTATTGTTTACCAATGTACTTCTTTTGGCAGAGCATCTTACAATATGTAATATTAATTTAGTGAATGGAGAAACTGAAGTTAAATAACTTCTCTGACATCATACAAGTGGCCAGATTCAAAGTCAGATCTGTCTGAGGCCAAAGTCCATGCACTTTTTTTTTACCCAACTGCCTCCTCTGTTCTAGGTATCTCTCCCCTGTAGACACCATCCACATGTGGCATTAGATTTTTTTTAATGTTAACAAAACATAAACTCTTATTTTTAATGTTGAAACAAAAAGCAATTATTTCTTTCTTATGATTTAATTTTCTTAGTGATGATTTCTATGTTTATTTTTTGAAGATAAAGTTTTCAGCATCATTCCTGGATAGATGTTCATATAAATGCAAATGTTTCTGCAGGGGCACACACATACATATATAGAACATATGTATGTATAGATGTGTATGGAAGATGTGTGTATATATGTGTGGTTTTGAGGTATATACACATATCTCTACATATGTACATATGTTTATTTCTGTATATACAAAAGAAAATTGCTTCCTTGGTATTTCTTGATATTCTCTAGATAAACGGAGTGGTTAAATCAAACTTCCACTTTGAAGAAATGAAATCTGGTATTTTAAACAAAAATGAGAAAATGTTTTATAATTAAGTAAAATAATTTTCTAAATTTTCTTTGCATTTAAGTGAAGTGAATATTCTGACATTATGAATCAAAACACATCTTATTCATTAACAGCTTGCGAAGTTTTTTTTTAAAATCTGCCTTTAAATGCTCTCTTAAAAATGTGTCTAAAATCTAAATGTCTAAATATCTTAAACATTTTAGAAAAATCAATGTATTTCTCAATATTATTCTTATAAACTTATATGACCAGTGGGCACAATATTTTTCTGAGTGAATGCTGAATAATATTTTTAAATGGTTTAAAGTAATAACATTTAATGTCAAAATACGGCAAAGGATATATATTTAAGGGTAAAAATCTAAAAGAAATTCTAGTTATTTTCTCGTCACATATTATATATCTATTCTAAGTGAATTTTTGGACCTTTAAAAACTTACATTTAAAAGAAATAATTCTGAACAAAAGCTTTTAATGGCATTCATTAATTTTTCAGTATTAATTTTTCTAATATTAATTTTATGATAATCTGATAATTTAAAAAATGGATCCATTAAGATACAAACTATTTTAATTGTAGATTTGAATCAAATATTAATTTATTACCTATTTACTATGTATTAATATCTATTTACTGTCTCTAGTGGTAGCTGTATCCTGGTAATAGGTTCTCTACCTAAATTCTTCCAGGCAGTTAGGAGGAAGTTCAAAATGTTTTAAAAAAAAAAAAAGGAGTTCCCATCGTGGCTCAGTGGTTAATGAATCCGACTAGGAACCATGAGGTTGCGGGTTCGATCCCTGGCCTTGCTCAGTGGGTTAAGGATTCAGCGTTGCCGTGACCTGTGGTGTAGGTTGCAGACGCGGCTCGGATCCCTCATTGCTGTGGCTGTGGCGAAGGCCGGTGGCTACAGCTCCTGTTAGACCCCTAGCCTGGGAACCTCCATATCCCTAGGTGCAGCCCTAGATGAGGAAAAAAAAGAAAGAATTCTTCATGAGTCTTTTGACCCCTGGTTGTTTTCAGTTTGAAATAATCCACATGCTAGAGACATTTGGGGTGGAAAATTTTGCTCACCTATAAATCTTTATCAACCATTCTACCTAAAAATATAATGAATTCTTAGAGAGTTTTAACATTGTTACACCCTCTTAAACACCTACATTTACACACAAACTTTCACAACTTTCAGGTATCCTGAAATAGCTTTTTATAGCTTTTTGTAGCTTTTTGTAGTCTTTATATTTTATGCTGTTGGTGAGTCAAAGGCCTGCACTTTAGATTCCCCTCTTTTTTTTTCTATATATTTCTTTTCTAACATCTATATATTAGAGCTCTTCATTTATTCATTTATTCAACAAATATTTATTGAGTGTCTCCTATACATGAACTGACATGTAACTTATTATCTGAACCAAGACACTTGCGAATGTGAAGGGGGTGTTATGAACAATCCTGTCACATCAACTGGCACAAAACAGTACTGTCCTGGGCAACTGGAGAGTAAGGGAATTTGGTTTGATCACAGACTAGGCTCAAATCAGACGTAGTTTCTGCTCTTGTGAACCATACAGTCTAGTGGACAATCAGAACCAAATCAAATAAATTAAAAAAACGTACACATTGTGCCAAATAGCAAGGAAATAAATAGAGATGGTGCTGAGTTGTGGAATGGGGTGGAGAGATGGGGTGATCTGATTGTTCTCTGGAAGCACTAGATCTTAAGGATAAGCTGAGATCTGAAGGATAAGAAAAATGACTGGCAGGGGAGAACAGAGAGTGGGGTAGGATTCGGGGTAACCAGTGGGAAATGATCCAGTCAGAGAGAATCATACATGCTGAAGTCAGAGCGAGAACTGAAAGAAGCCCAGGTGGCCTCAAGTCTCGAGAATTACACAGGAATGTCTGAGGTCCCAGGAATCAGTTTATTCAGCCTTTAAAGATGTAGCAAGAGGTATGAATTTGTGTTTGATTGCAACATAGAGCCTTTAAGGAGAGAAATGACATAATCCTGCCATTTAAGACACATGGCTTGGTGGCTATGTGGAACACAATTTATTAAGTTAGGGGTAAGAGGTGGAGAATGTCTGCAGTTGTATTTCAAACTAGCCATTATAATGATGAGCCATACAAGGATATTGGAAAACGAGATGGGGAGAAATAGACTGATAAAAGATTTATTTTGGAGATAGAACTTAACAGATTATATCTCTAGAACTTTGACCTCCAACACACTTTAAACTCCAGGCTAATATTTACAAAAGTTTTTAAAATCTTTAGCATAGCTATTTCCTACATCCATCAAACTCAAAAAATCCAACGCTAAACTCAAGTTAATGTTCTCAAAACCTTTTTCCCTCCCTCTGGTATTTCCTATCTCAGTAGTGATATCCCCACTTAATTCAAGGAAGAAGCCAAAGCTACATAAAAATACTCCCTTTCTCCCTTCCTCCACTTACCACATTCAAATGACCATGGATTCCTGTCAATCTTATTCCCTCTGACTCTGAATGCAGCCTTCTCCCCGTCCTTCACCCTTAGCACTGCTATTCTTGAGCTAGGGTGTGGTAGTTATATCCCACCGGAGGCATTTTCAAGGAAAGAAATATTGAAGTGTTTCTTCAGTCACACATTCTTAATTTTCTCCTGTCTGCATGCTACTGAATATAACAGTCGGGACTAATTCTGTAACTGAAAGATAGAACACACAGCTTTCTTTCTCTGAGAAGCTCAGGACATTGCCTTTGATCTTTGTTAAAAGACAAGAGCCCACTGCTAGCCGAGTTTGCTTCCTTGATTTTTCTTTTTGTTGTATTATACATTAATGCCATAATACTTAGCTTAGAAACATGTAGTTTGAGTGCGTATTATCCTAGTATCAAAATCACATAAGTTTTTGCTCTCCAGACCCTCTAAATCTACTAAACCATAATAATTTGGGCTCAATGAAAAGGAAAATGACAAAAGCTCTATGTGTTTATCTGGCAATCAGCTTTACATTTTTTATATTCCCTTAAATGAGTAAAATTTACATCTGGATAGTTATGAATTTGATGACAAAAGGGGAAGTATATTTGTGCTAATGTGTTTATGCCATATTTTGTAGTAGGAAAATAGAGAAACTTCAGGAAAAATCATTCAATTTATTACATAGACTCATGAAATTAATATAAGTGGAGCACATTTTATTTTCCATTTGTAAATAAACTACTGCTTTAATGTTTCTCTCCTTTGAGAAATATGTGCTTTTAGATTCCCCTCTGTTCTCATAAAGAATATGTATTACACCAAAAGAATAAATAATAAAATTTATAGTAGAGACTATTTTCCTTAGAGCAAATACAAGGTTTTCTCAAAATAATGTTCTATTGGCAATCAAAGGCCTTTTTGGTTTTAATCTCTGGATATCTCTGTATGCTCTATGTTTTCTAATGTAAAAAGCAGAGATTAAGCAAAAACTTCAGAAACTGGGATGAAGGCAATTCAACTGGCACTAAGAGAGGGAAAGTTTAAGTAAATCATTTTAAAGACTGGCTTGGTAGTATTAAAATTTACAAGCAATAAAACTAGAGCACTTCATTAAAAATATATTTTCCTTAGGTCAAACTAGGACTAAAGAACTAGGGAAAGAGAGTATGCTGTTTGACTGAAGTATATAAAACCCTAAGGATTTTTATGACTTAATGGTGCCTGATGAAAGTCCCTGATGTAGTGTCTCCTATTAAAATAACTTGGGAAAACACAATGCGAAAATTCACACCACCACTAAAATTCTAAGGTTACTGAAAAACTTGCTCCCAACATTAGGAGAGATTTCCTGAGACTACAAGGCCAATAGGCTAGAGTAAGAAACACAACCAATAGCCAGAGCAAATAGAATAATGTGTTAAGATAGAAAGTAACACGCATTGTTTTCTCAGCCCCCTTGTCTATTCCTTAGCTCAGAAGTAGTAAGTCTGCATGAATAGCAAACCAGTAGTCAACTATTTCTGTATAAGCGTTACTTCTTAAAGAGTGCCTTAGCCTTTTTCCCAAACAAGGGACTTTAATATTTCTTTCTTTCTTTTAATGGGATTTAGAAGGTGAGTAAAATAGATGATGATGGTTAAAAAGTACAAAACTTCCTGTTATAAAGTAAATAAGTCTTGGGGATATAATATATAGCATGGTGACTATAGTTAATCCTATATCTTATATTTAAAAAATTATTTTTCTTTAGCTATTCCAGAAAACAAATGAAAAACCTGTCAGTAAGTTTAAGAGATGAAAACTGAAAGAAGTTAATTTTACCTTGGAAGATGTAGTTCCCCAAATGCTAAATGTGGTGAAAGGAAGAAATGAAAGAAGAGGACTGTAGTTTTTACCAATTCAAAACCCAACATATAATAGAAGCAAGTATTTTGATTAGAAGAGTACATAGTGTAAAATATGGAAGGAGTTAGAGATACTGAGAGCAGTTTTATATTAAATTGAGAGGAATATATGAAGATTTTCCATATAGTCCCTGTCTCCACCTATGCATACATTCTCATTATCAACATTCCCCTGGAGTGCTACATTTGTTCAGTTGATGAACCTATACAGACACATCACCATCATCCAAAGTTCTCAGTTTACATTAGGGTTCAATCTTGATATTGTGCATCATGTGGGTTTGGACAAATAAATAATGACATGTACAGTATTCACTGCCTTAAAAATCTCATATGCTCTGAGTTCCCATTGTGGTGCAGTGGAAACGAATCCAACTAGGAACCATGAAGTTGTGGGTTTGATCCCTTGCCTTGCTCAGTGGGTTAAGGATCTGGTGTTGCCGTGAGCTGTGGTCCAGGTTGCAGACGCAGCTTGGATCTGGCGTTGCTGTGGCTCTGGCATAGGCCGGCAGCTACAGCTCTGATTAGACCCCTAGCCTGGGAGGCTCTATATGCCATGGTGCAGCCCTAAAAGGACAAAAGACAAGACCAAAAAAAAAAAAAAAAAAAACACCCAAAAAAGAAAAAACTCATACGCTCTGCCTACTTAACCCTTCCTTTCCTATAACCTTGGCAACCACTGATCTTTTCCCTAAGAACTTCATAGTTGGAATCATACACTATGGAGCCTTTTTAGATTGTTTCCTTCTTTTTACATTTAAAAATACTTTATCACTGAAAAATATTTCCCAACTTTGGAGCCTTCAGCACATTGCAATATTTTTGCAACAGTAACATCAAAGACTACTGATCACCAGAACAAATATCATCATAGTGAAAAGCCTTCAAATAATTGTTGAATTACTAAAATGTGACACAGAGACATGAAGTTCGCAAATGCTGTTGGAAAATGGTGCCAGTAGATTTGACTGAAACAGGGTTACCACAAACATTCAATCTGTAAAAAATGCAGTGTCTGTGAAGCACCATAAAGCAAAGCACAATAAAACAAGGTATGCCTGTAATTAAAGCCCCTATGTGTTTTGCGGTGGTTTTATGTTATACACTTGTTTTCAGATTTCATACAAAATTCTTTGTCCTATGTTTTTGTCAGACAAGATTCCATCAGAACACCATGTTTGTTTTCTCGTTTGTTTTTCCCCTCTGTGATCTCTTCACAAACCTGGACACCAAATAGCACTTCTCTTAAAAATATATCATGAGAGAATTTTCAGATACATATTGTGAGTTGAGCCCTCTTGGCACTCATGATATCTGTTATTATCAGTATGACAACATGACACGTGGCTGAATGATTCCTCAACACTGATAAAACTCTACCATGGAATATCATTGCCTAACTTTTTGATCGCTGAACATGTTTTATTACTTGCTATTTGACATTCTACTGGATTTTCTTCTTCTATTGAAGTCAGGCTTTAGTCCTCACTAGCTCTTTAAAAGTGCCGTTATCAAGCCCACTTGTGACTGTCCTTTGGCACACCTGGCCTTGTCTCACCACTAAGCTTTTAATAGACTACTGCAGTGCGTGTGGATCAGAATCACCTGGAGTTCCTGGAGGACCACAGGCTGCAGGGCACCACCCCCACAGTTTCTGTTAGGTAGGTTAGGAGCAGGGCTGATCATTTGAATTTCCTAACAGGTTCCCAAGTGATGCTGATATCGCTTATCTGAGACCTCACTTTGAAACTTGGGGCTCTACATGTGCCTCCTTACAGTGTTTGCTAATGTTCACAGCTTAAGCTGCTTAACCCACACGTGATTCAGCCCCACGCAGGTAGGAGGAATACAAGCCTTTCTTTCATTGGTTCAGTACCCTGACGTAACTCCGCCAGTTTTAGGGCTGACGGATTGGATGCCGGTGGCGGAGTTGAGGCTTTGATGAGTTTTCCTGCTCCCTCACTTCATTTCTTCCTGTATTGCCTGCTAGACAAACTGGGAATAGGACACTTTGGTTTCCTTCGCGCAGTTACTTCTAGAAGCTGAAGATGAGCAGGTAAGTTCACTTCCTACATCTGGGAATCTACCTGGTTGCTTTCTGAACACGTGTGACCCTATGTTTACTTTGGCGTTGTTAGTTTGCCTATGCTGATTTCTTTCCATTGCTTATTATTAAGATTTGAAGTTTGCCATTTCTGAGCCCCTTGAGCCTAATATCCTGGGTCAGGCATTCCTGGGCCTGACTTCAAATACTCCAGGCTACCTTCTTCGCTACTTTTCAAATACGATTTGTTTATTCAGTTGAACAATATCGTTTCTATTTTTATGACTGCTGCCTATTATTTCCCTCTCTTGATTTCTGTATGTTTCCAGACCCTTGAA
This sequence comes from Catagonus wagneri, assembly GCA_004024745.2. Classification (NCBI taxonomy): domain Eukaryota; kingdom Metazoa; phylum Chordata; class Mammalia; order Artiodactyla; family Tayassuidae; genus Catagonus; species Catagonus wagneri. Next base: position 11,330,403 of record PVHT020000521.1, on the reverse strand, counting down.
CCCCAGGCTCCATCTCTCTCACACTCAGAGACTCAGTACTGGGTTGTTTTTTTCCCCTCTGTGAATGATTACTTTTTTGATAAGAATGCACCTTGGCTGGAAGGTTTTAATGCCACGTACATGCATGAGTTAGGTCCAGGTAAGTCAACAATATTTTTTCCTTTTTAACCTGTGTCAAGGAAGTCTCTGGGCTTGCTTTTTAACATGTAGTCAGAGGACCAGTGGCATTCAGCATGTTAGTGGAGCTCCTTAGAAATGCAAAGCCTCAGGCTCCACCTCAGATGTACTGAGAATTTACACTGTAACAAAAGTCCAGGGTGATTTTCATGCACATGGTAAAGACATGTATGGTATGGGGCCTATAGGATGAACTGCTCTCACCTGAGACTAATTGACTTGGAACTTCACCTATTTTTCTAATTTCCTTATTATCACTGATGTTATTTTACAAATGTATGTTGGGTGAGTTTCCCACTGACAGTGTGGTTTCAGACTTTTTATCGATGGTTGTTCAGCAGTTTGTTATGATTTTGGTGAGTTTGTGAATGGAGGTGAACTCAAAGTCTTTCTACTCTACCATCCTGTCCTTCCCAGATCACAATTACCATTTTCAAACATTGAATTACTGATGAGAAAGAAAAAAATTGAAGTACTCTTCCAGATAAATTTGTAGAGATAAAAATGAGTGAACATATTTGAAGAAAAGATTGAAGTTATGAAGAAGACTTAAATGCTACTGAATAATAAAATAACAAAAAAACTGAAACAAAGGCAGTAATCAAAAATACATTCCCCCCCCGCCTTTTTTTTAATGGCTGCAGCTGTGGCACATGGAAGTTTCTGGGCTAGGGGTCACATCAGAGCTATAGCTGCTGGCCTACACAATAGCCACGGCAGTGCTGGATCCGGGTTGAATCTGTGACCTCTACCATAGCCTGTGGCAATGCCGGATCCTTAGCACACTGAGCGAGGCCAGGGATTTAACCCATATCCTCAGGGACACTGTGTCAGTTTCTTAACCCTCTGAGCCACAATAGGAATTCCCAAAAATACAATTTTTAACTTTGCATAACTAGTGGAAACATTGCATAGTAACATATTTAAGGAAAAAAATAGTAAGAAAGAACCATTCTTAGACTTATTCTGAGCAAATTTTTCTATTCAGTGGCTATATTTATATGAGCTTCAAGACAGGAAAACTAAATTATATAAAATGTGGTATAATAAGAAATATAGGGAGTTCCTGTTTTGGCTCAGCAGGTTACCAACACAAGTAGTATCCATGAGGATGCAGGTTTGATTCCTGGCCTCACTCAGTGGGTAAAGATCCATCTATTGTTGCCATGAGCTGTGGTGTAGGTTGTAGACATGGCTTGGATCCCACGGTGCTGTTGCTGTGGCATAGGCTGGCAGATGCAGCACAAATTCAACCCTTAGCCTGGGAACTTACATATGCTACAGGAAAAAAAAAAAAAAAAAAAAAAAAATATATATATATATATATGTATGTACACACACATACACACATATTTGGTCTTTGTCCCCAATCCTTTGCACACAACTTCCCAAATCCTTGGAATTCCCTTAGTGATAGGAGTATTTTTTTGTTCCTCATTTTTTGAGTTTCTTTTGATTACTTTTCAGTTTATGCTAATGAGGTTTTTTAAGATGGGGACTCTGGATAGCCTTTGGATAGGCTGGCCACCAGAAAAATCAGATGATCAGAGGGCTGGAACTTTCAGACTGACAAACTGACCTCTGCGAAAGGGGAAGGGGGAATTGCAGTAAGTTCTATAAAAACTCTTGAACGAGGAGATCTGATGAGTTTCTGGTTTAGTAACAGCATTCACATGCTGAGAGGATGGTATGCTCCAGTTACGTGGGGATAGAGGCTCCTGTGCTCTGGACCTTGTTGGACCTCGCCCTTGGGACCCTTTTGGATCTCTTTATCTGGTTGTTAATTTGTATTCGTTATAATGTACTCTATAAGAAGCAGGTGACTGTGAGTAAATGTTTCTCTAAGTTCTGTGAGTCGCTCCAACAAATTAAACCAGAAGAGGGAGCTGGGGGAACCTGACTTATAGTTGGTCTGTCAGAAGTACAAATAGCAACAGGACTTGTGATTGCCATCTAAAGTGATGGTAGTCTTGCGAGCCTAAGGCCTTAACCTGAGGGATCTGAAGCCAGCCCAGGTAGATAGTGCTAGAACTGCATTATATTTGTAGGACACTCAGTGTCCATTGAAAATTGGAGAATCTCTTGGCAGTGTTTGAAAAGGAAAAAAAAAAGCAAAAAACACATTGAACAAAGGAACAAAATCCACATCTATTTCACACACCTCTACAACACCAAAGTTTATAAGAAAATGGAGTGTTATAAACAGAGTTTTGGGTGAAAAAGATTAGAAACATAAAAATTGAGAATCAGGCAGGTTTCCTTTCGTGTATAAAAGAAACGACAGTATTACCACATACTGAGGCACAGAAATAAACCACTCAAGCACCATTTAGAAATATTTAGTTGAAGACGTGTCAATCCATCTAAAAAAGTAATCCATCTGAGTAACTAGATAATGGAAGTCAATAGATATAAACTTTTGTGAGATGACTGAAACTAGTTAAACAAGTTATTTAAAAAATTGACAGTTAAATAGCTTGATTACAACTGTCAAAAAACTGCCCTGGAAAATATTTTAAAAATGAATACCAGCATTCTCATTTTAAATCTCCTAACAAAGTCTGAAATATTTGAGGTTACTGGATAAAGTTGGGAAAAAAATAGACTATTCATGTTATTTGTTAGCATCCCCACTCAGGTAATTGCTCCAATTCATCCAGTTTTGTGAAAATTGGACATTCACTATCTTTCCAGTTATTATGGAATAGCTAAAGAGATTATGGTACACTCATTTGATAGTGTTTTATAGCCATATGAATCATAATTTAAAGGACAATTAATGACTTGTGTATATGAAAATGGATGATAGAGGATACAAAGATGTCTATCCAATTTGATACTAGATTTGATTAAACACTCTACATGTGTACACATTTATTTTAGATGTATAGATCATACATACAAAGTGCTTTTCAAAATAAATGATTCTAAAAATTTGTAGTAAAATACTTCAGGTGGCATTAACTGCCATTATAAATAACAGATACACTAACGATTTTATTAATGGAAACCTCTGCTATTGTTTTGAATTTTAATGATGTGCTATTAAAATTACAAACAGTATGCAATGAGTAGATATCTTGCCATTAAACAAAGAAAAGTAAGCAATAGCTGGGACTTTGTGCTGCAGTGACAGCATTCAACATTTTATCATTTCTGAGATAAATGTTCATATAAGCACAAACTGGGTAGTGATTTTCAAAATAAACTCAGGGAGTCAATATATACACACACACACACGTCTCTTGTTGGGAGAAACTTATAAATACAGAGCTTGTCATGAATATTAGTTATATATGCACATGTAGGGAGAAAACTGAAAAGATTTCCATTTAAACATGAAAGGTCAAATACAACATTTGTCAACCGCATCCTTCCACAACTTCACATAAATGGCAGTAAAGACTAAAACATATACAGGCATACATACATACATACATACATATGAATTTGAAAAATGAAATGCAGTGGAAATGTCAATAGAACTTAAAAGTTAGAATATTGATACACTAGTAGTAAATAACTTATCAAACTTGCAAGAAGATGAGTGCTAAGGATTTATATAAATTTTTTGCTCTATAGAACCTTGGAAAAGCCCAGGAATTAGATATAGTGGGTATCACTGATGGTAGGGTATGGACGGTTCTAAAAAAACAAAAAGATTATTTGAAACTCTGGGAAACACCACATATGCTAACAGAAGATGGGACGTTTACTTTGGAGAATTTGATCCAGAGGAAATCTGGATTTGGAAAACTAGTCAGAGTTGAGGGGGAAAACACCAGAAGAAGAGAGGAATTAAGGGGCAAAAAAAAGGAAAACCATGCTAAGCAGAGATAACCCACTCTGGCTATCAGTGTATAGCTAAGTAGCATCATCCATTTGAGGAACTCCTACATGAAAGGTCCAGACAAAAGGAATAACATTGAAAAACAAAACAAAACAAAAGGAGCAAATACAGGAACACACTATAAAGTTATAAAACAAATTAATATAAGAATATTTTTAAAATAGCTTTAGTAAATTAAAATATTGTGGCACAAGTTTAAAAATCAATAGAAATATTATAAGGTAAACTTGAGGAAATCTCCAAGAATATGTAAAAATAAAGCAAAGAGATAGAAAGTAAACATTTTAAAAAATAATAGATTGCAAAAGTTTACTCCCTTCCTAGTTTATAGGAAAGTTACTGAGAGATACATATCTGTTAAGAAAATATGACGGTGCAAAAGTGATAGGTACTATACGCAAAGGAGAGAAAAAGGAAAAAAAAGGTATTAAATCCATGGAGACTAGAAAGTTGTATAAGGAAGGAAATATAATAATAATACATTATATAGTTTAACCATCATTAAAATTTATATAATAATAATGTAAAAAGTGACTTGACTATGGAGTTAAGTATAATTGTAATATAACCATATTGGAAGGATGGGATAGAAGATATGTACTAGGAAGTCTGCAAGTTATGTAAGAAAGCCAAATATTTTTATTCATGTTTGGAAGTGAAGATAATACATGAAAATAAATTGTAAAAAATAGTAGTACCTGATATTTATATAGATGAAGATAAATCTGAAAAGAAACAGCTAAAGTTTAGCTGCATCTGGGAAATTATAATGGGGATTGTGAAAAGCACTATTTGATTTTTAAAGTATTAGATACATAAAACTTTGATTTAAAAAAATGAAATTTCAAAATGATATCGAAAAGAAACCAACTAAAATATTTAACAGTAGATGTATCTAAGTAGTCAGACTGTGTGTTTTTAATTTTCTTCCTTTCACTTCCCTAAATTATGAAACTTTAATAACCCTGGATTACTATTATTAACAGATTTAGTAGACAGAGAAAAAATTGACAAAACAACAATTGTGATCAAAAATAGCTTACTGTTATGGGCAAATTATCACATTTAAAAAGATAATCAATTTTTAGAAATATGTTTTACATGAGAGAATTAATATGCATGTAAAGGAAAAGGCCTTGTTCTTTATCAGATAGTTTAAAGATTAACACTTATACTTTGAAGATTGACTAGATGACCTAAATCAATGGATTTGACATCTTGTTAAAAGAGAAACTATTCCATTATAATTATTCATTACACTTTTTAAAAAAATGCTGAATATTAGTCTCACTTCATCAATGTGAAGCATTTACTTCTAAGTGAGAACAGATGGTTTTTATTACTAATTTAGAAGATTTTTCCCCCAATAACATTGACTAAACTTATAAATGGGATTTCCCAGACTTACTTCATTTGTGGCCATATGTTTAAGAGAAATTATGCTTACTCATAAGAGCCAAGAAGGGATGCTAAGCAAAAATGGATTTGACATCTGAAACATATTACAAAAGGTCTCTTCCTATCATAAAGAAACATCTGTTCTGTGTTGTTCTCACAACTTGTTACTAGATTGCCATGTGAAACACTACTGCCACAGCACTGCTTTATGCCACACACTAGTAAATGCAATCACTACTGTCAGATGATACCATTAAATAAATTCTACCCAACATGTCCAAAACCAGCAGAGTAGTCCTAAAATTCAATAAGAGGAAATTTTATGGGTTCTTAAATTCAATTGGATTACATACATAATTTCATCTAATTCTAGCCCCCCCTTGAATTATGTTTAAAATGCAGATGCTCAAAAAATAATCTTACATTTGAGGAAATAATTAAGAAGATCTCTTGATTCATCATTAAAATAATGTTCGTTTAAGTTTTTCCTATCTTTTAGAAATACAATGTGATTTTCAAACTCTATTAACCTTGATGGTTATTGTGTTTTATCTATTGTATTTCCAGTAAAGACACTTTGAATTATCCTGATCTAATAATTTTCTAAGTTCTTAAAATAGTCAGGCATACAAAATCTCAAAATCCCTCAATAACCCAAGCCAGAATTTGAAATGTTCATAGTAAATTTCTTTCATTCAATTAAACTAATTCGTAAATGTCATATGCACTTCAAACCTGGTCATCTCATCCATTTGGTCCTCCTGTAATTGCTGGGTCTTCTTGATGGTATCTTTCCATTCTTAGTACTATGTTTACTTTCTATACTATGTTGATGGGAGAAAAAAACACTTTTCTAGCATTAGTAGTGGGGGAGGGGGATTTCTACCAGTAGTTGTGAAGGCCCTCTTAGATTTCTAAACTTCTCTAAGTAGAGGTTGAAAAAAAAAAGGATTATTCCATTTTTTTTCTTAATTTTATTGGTAATTCAAATACTTACTCTAACCACTTTGGTTCGATTTAGTATTTATGAAGTTTTTAGTTTAATTCTCTGTGACAAATGCTAAAAGAAATAAAGCCCTTATACTTGGGAAATTCAAAGACTAAACCTGGAGAAGCAATATTAAAAATACTGAAAATTGTACCTTTTTCAAATGAGTGTTAGTTTTCTGAATAACTTTTTCCAATGGAAATTTCCAAGTTAAACACACATGTAAAGACAGTAGTATGAGCCGCCAAGAGCCATCTATCAATGTCAGGTAGTATCAGCCTATGGCTAACTCTATTTCATTTGTAAGAACTCCATTCTCCCACCCTCAGTACACTGCTGGATTATTTTCAAGAAAATCCAAGACATTATTTTATTACTAAATATTTCAATTTCTACTTGTAATATAGAGATATTGTTTCTCCCAAATTTATTAATAAAATAGTGTGCTTAATAGAGCAAGAACTCTAAAGCCATATTATCCACTTAGCTTCACTAGTTAAAAGAAGAGGGAAGGGAAAAGAGAGTCTCAGAGTCTGTCTGTGACCTCCATAGTCTGACTACACATACCTGGTTTTCTTAGACCTTATATGGCAAAAAGAAGCTTTTCAAGCCTTCATGGCTTCTAGTTATTCCAACCTATATTTTCGTTCTTACTGGTGATTTCTGTTCATATGCCCACCAGCCGCATCTCATCTCAGTCATTTCTGCTGGGTCCTTCAGGCTACATAAATTACTCTGCCCTTTGGGCTTTACTCTTTTGTTTCATTTACTCATGAATTTGTTTAAGTGAGTGATCCCTTCTTGGCCAATCATCCTTAGTGGGAGGAAAATAAGCTCCTTGAGGGCAGGGACTGGATTTTATTTATATGTATTGTATTTATATTGTATCAGAGACCAGATAAATACCCAACTTCTAAAAAGTACTTAATATCTTAACTAAAAGGATAGGTAAGACAAATTTCTCATTATTAGTTTAATTCCCAAAGGGCTACAATTAACTGGTTTTATATCTCACTCGACATATAGGGGATTCAATAAATGTCATAATAGTTCTGGGGAGACAAGTCATCTATATCAGAACACAAACAGGAATTAACCATACTTTTTTTTGTTGCCCAATCCTTCGTGATTTTAGAATTGTTCTTGTACTGTCACAAAAAACCCAGACTTAGTGTTACAAGTGGAAATCTGCCAACAGATTCTCTAATGTAAAAATGCTTTGGCAGATTTTTTGACAAAAGATAACTTGAGATGTAGAAACTTCACATTTTTTTGTTTTATTTTAAAGAGATATACTAATTCTAACAAAATTGTAATTATACACTATTTTGACAGTGTTTCAGGACACTGTCTTTACAATCTGCAGAAAATGAGAAAATCACAATGTCTATTCTTGATAATAAGATGGATTTTGTCAGGAAAACACTAAAGGAAAAATATTGGTCAAAAGGTACAAATTTCTAGCTAGAAGATGAATAAATTCTGGAAATCTAATATACAGCATGGTGATTAGAGTTAATAGTACTGTATTATATACCTGAAAGTTGCTAAGAGAATAGTTCTTAAATATTCTCATCACAAAAATGAAATGGTAATTATGTGATGGGTTGGAATTGTTAACTAATGCTATGTTTGCAATTATTTTGTAGTATATGAGTTTCAGATCAACACGTTATATAATGTTATATGTCAGATATATCTCAATAAAGCTGAAAAAAATCAAAATTTAAGAAAAAAATGTTAGCAACAAAACCACAAATCACATACTTTTGAGAAAAAATGCAAACTGAATCCCCCAAGACAGCTTAATTAGAATCAATTAGAAGCAAAAATTGACAATAGTATAATCAGAAACAAGAATATAAATGTAGGTAGTATATCAAAAAATGGTGAATTTAAAATTATGCAAATTTTCTGTCTCTATTCTTATAAATATTCTAAGTTCAAAATTTCTATAGAGTTTCCATACATGGCAGGTTTTTTTAATCTTGTGAAATATGGTAGGACTGACAGGTAGACTGATAGGCACCCATGCTAATGTGATATTTACAAACATGTTTTCACAGACACACATATCTCTTTGACAAACATTATGAATCTTGAAAAATATAAGCATACAGAATATTTAACTTAATTTTTATTTTAACTTCAGAACAAGAGAAATGATTGTATGACAATGGGAACTGGGCAGCTTGGTAGGAAACATAATTGTTCATATACAGAGAACCTTAATCATTGCCCTATTAATGAAGAAGGGTTTGGAGAGCCTAGAAACTCACTGATTTCCTCATCATTTTACATTAGCCAAGGCAAATTTTAGAAAATTTTCCTGCTAATTTGGCTAATTTTGTCCATTTGATAACTTAATTATTTGTTAATGACTTAACAAATATTTATTGAAGACTATTCCATACTAATTGTTGTGTCTTATGAAGGACATACAGTGAAACTGTGTTCCTTAGTTCAATGAGAATGAGAGTCATATAAACAAGGGCATTAATCTATGAAGACCAGCAAAAGAGTAAACACACATGCCCTAAAATACCATGACCACATTATAATTTCATGTAATATTTTACATAATATACTCAATAATTCTCCCACCCAACAAATATGGGTAAAGTATAGAATATTATTGGAAATTGATAAATAGGCATACCTCAGAGATGCTGTAGGTTCAGTTCTAGACCACCACAATAAAGTGGACATTGCAATAAAGTGAGTCACACAAGCTATTTTTGGTTTCTCAGTGTATACAAAAATTAGGTTTACATGATACTGTAGTTTATTGAGTGCACAATAGCATTATGTCAAAAAAATGGGTATACCTTAAATAAACAAAAATTTCTTGCTAAAAATACCATCATCTGAACCTGCAGCGTAGTCTTAATCTTTTTTTCTGGTGGAGGGAGGGTCTTGCCTTGATGTTGAAGGCTGCTGACCAGTCAGGGTAGTGATGGTTGTGACGATTTCATAAAATAAGACAACAGTGATGCTTGCTACATTGACTGACTCTTCCTTTCATTAATAATGCAAGGCTGTTTGATTGCATTTCACCCACAGTATAACTTCTTTAAAAATTGAAGTTGTTTCTCTCAAACCCTACTGCTGTTTTATCAATTAAATTTATGTAATATTCTAAATTCCTTGTGATTTTCACAATATTGCCAGCATCTTCACCAGGGGTAGAGTCCATCTAAAGAAACCATTTTATTTGCTCATCCATAAGAAGCAACTCCCTATCAATTCAACATGAGATTAAAACAATCCATCACATCTTCAGACTCTACTTATAATTCTAATTGTCTTGCTGTTTCCACTACATCTGTAGTTAATTCCTACTCCGAAGTCTTAGATTTCTCAAAGTCATCAATGAGGGTTGGAATTAACTGCTTCCAAACTCCTGTTAAGGCTGATATTTTGACCTCTCCCTATCAATCATGAGTATTCTTAATGGCACATAGAATGGTGAATCCTTTCCAGACGATTTTCAATTTACTTCTTCCAGATCCATCAGAGGAATCACTATCTAAGATATGGGAGCTATAGCCTTACAAAATGCATTTCTTAAATAATAACGCTTGAAAATTTACTCCTTGATCCGTAGTGAATCCGGAATGAATGTCATGTTAGCAGCCATGAAAACAGTACAGCTGTTGTTGTACATCTCTGTCAGAGCTCTTGTGCAAACTGATGCAAAAATCAGTAACATTTTGAAAAAAAAATTTCCTGATAGTCCCAATAGTGAGTTAAAAATACCCAGTAAACCATGTTTTAAACAGATGTGCTGTTATCCAGGATTTTTTGTTCCATTTATAGAGCAAAGGCAGGTTAGATTTAGCATAATTCTTAAGGGACTTAGGATTTTCAGAATGGAAAATGAGCATTGGATTTAACATAAATTACCAGCTGCATTAGCCCCTAAAGAAGATAGTCAGCCTATCCTTTAAAGCTTTGAAGCCAGACATTGACTTCTCCTCTCTAGCTATGAAAGTCCAGATGACATCTTCTTCCAGTTTAGGTCTGTTTTATCTACATTGAAAAGCTGTTGTTTTGTGTGTCCATGTTCATGAATTATTTTAGATCTGGATAAACTGCTGCAACTTCTACGTTAGCACTTTCTATGTTATCTTGCACTGCTATATTACAAAAACAACTTCTTTCCTTTAACTTCATAAACCAGACTATCCTAGCTTCAAAATTTCTTCTGCAGCTTCCTCACTTCTTTCTGTCTTCATAGAATTGAGGAGACTGGGGACCTTGCTCTGGAGTTAGCTTTGGCTTAAAGGAATGGTGTGCCTGGTTTGATCTCTGATCTAGACCACAAAAACTTTCTCCATGTCACAAAATAAGGACGTTTTGCTGTCTTTATATGTATGTGTTCACTAAAATAGCCCCTTTAAATTTACTTCAATTGCATTCACAACTTAGCTGTTTGACAAAAGAGGCCTAGCTTTCCATCTGATTTGGCTTTCCACTTGCCTTTCTCACTAAGCTTAATTATTTCTAGCTTTTGATTTAATGTGAGAGACCTGCATTTCTTCCTTTCACTTGAACACTTAGAGAACATTGTAGGGTTATAATCTGGCCTAATTTCAGTACTGTTGTGTCTCAGTGACTAGGGAGACCCAAGAAAAGGGAGAGAGACATGAGAGAAGCTGGTTGCTGGGACAGTCAGGACACACAACATTTATGGATTAAGTTCATTGTTTACTATGGGTGAGGTTGGTGGAACTGCAAACAGTTCCAGTGGTAGCATCAAAGATCATTGATCACAGATCACTGTAACAAATATAATAATAACAAAAAAGTTTGAAATATTGCAAGAATTATCAAAATACTTCACAGAGATATGAAATAAGCAAATGCTATTGGAAAAATGGTGCTGATAGAGTTGCTCGATGAAGGGTTGCCACAAACCTTCAATTTGTAAAAAAAAAAAAAAAAAAGAAAAGAAACAGTATCTGTGAAGTATAATAAACCAAAGGGCAAAAAAGGAGGTATGCCTGTATATAGAAAATGATACCGGATGATCAGTAAGCATGATATAAAGTGATAGCTATTAAGGGACTGTTAGGTCTTTTATTGATAACTGACATTGAATTATTGAGTGAAATATTTAATGGTGGGTGGTATGCTATCAGGAATGTGTTTGAAGATAATTCAGTGTATAGTATGGGGTTGTGGAAGTTGGATAGAAAGCAAAATCGGTCATGTTGATGCTAGTTAACATTGATAGGTCTATACGTTTAATTGAATTTCTCTCATTACTAAATTTGTGCTTATACAAAAATTTCCATGATAGAAAGTTTAAAAAGTAACATGGTAAACTCATGAGTTAATATGTTTAAAATCATACAACATTTAGCATTTTATATTTATGCTCACAGTATTTTACATGAAACATTTTTCATTGTGGTTTTACAAGTTTGAGTTGGTTACACTGAATAAAATCTGAATGAAAGGCGTAAAATAACGATTTAGTTTCTGGATGCTATGGAGTAAAATGCCATCTTTTCATACTGATAACAATAAAAATATTAACTGCCCAGTGAACACAGTTGATGTTAAGTTTAGTATATCCAAAAGGAAATTCATCTGTTTTTAAAATTGTTTTCAAAACTTCTAACAGAATTCAGTATATTAACAATTCAAAAAATGTGAATATGCTCTAATGCTTCTACAAGTGCAACAGAGAATTAATCCTTATAAATAGGTTAAGGTTATAAAAGATATAACATAATCATAAAAATTATTTTTAATAGCATTACTTTTGTGTTCTGAATTTTCATAAAGTAATGCAGAAATGCTTTTCAAAATCTACAGAAATACAGGGTTACCATATCTTTAAATTCACCTGATTTCTTTTATATACAATTTGAAGTTTGAAAATAATAAAGATTAAATCTATGAATCTTCTGATATAAAATTGTACATTACTATCAAATAAGTTTTTTTTAAACATAATAGAGGTTACTTATTTTGTTTGTTTATTTATTTAATTTATTCCCTGTCCAAGGTGGAACCTTGGCTCTTGGGGGTTCTTTGTGAGTTCTGGTTTCAAACCTCAGTGAACTGTAAAATGTGAGATAATGGATTGTTTATACATTGTAAATCTACTTTCAGTGAGCTGGAAATGTGGTAGATAATAGGTTGTTTATGATTTGCAAATCTGTTCAGTGAGCTGAAAATTTGTCAGATAATGGGCTGTTTATGAATTCTAAATCAATATTCAGTGAGCTGGAACTATGTTGGATAATGGGCTATGTATGAGTTGTAAATCTGTTTTCAGTGAACTGGAAACATGTTAGATAATGGGCTGTTTCTGAGTAGTAAATCTGTTTCAGTGAGCTGAAACATGTAAGGCAGTGGGTTGTTCCTGAATTGTAAACCTGTTTTAGTGAACCGAAAACCTATTTAATAAAGGACTCTCTATATGTTATAAATCTGTCTTCAATGATCATGAAAAGTGCTGGAATAATGAGTTCGTTTTGACTAGAAGATTCCACTTTACTTGAAACATGTCACCTAATAGATTCTTTATGAATGGTAGATCTATGTTCAGCCATTTAGATAGACAGAGTGATGCTACCCTGTTTACATAAGAATCTTAACTTTAATCTGTTTTCAACATGTTGTTCTCTCCTGAATAATGGTTCTACTAGATCATGGATGATGGAGTGGTAAGCTACTAAAGATCTGTTTGCAGTGATGTGGAGCCCAACTAGTTTTTAAAATATATTGAGATTTATTAATTGTTAACAGTTACAAAGTTCCCCTGGTACTCAGGAAATGTTATAAAATATAGAAGCTGTGGGTTCTAGCTTCAGTGGACCTATATCAAATGTAGATATATGCCATGTAAGAAACGGGGACATTCAATGAAGCAAAAAGAGTGAACACTGCATTTAGCACGAGCTAAGATACAAAAAAAGCCACTTGAACTCTCAGTGGGAAGACGGCACAAACAAACAAATAGAATATAAAAAAGTGTCAAAACAAAACCAAAGAGCTTTGTTAGGGCTAAGAGGCTAGTGAGACTGGTGAGAGTTACTGGATGAGAGGCAGATAAAAAATAAATTTATGAGTCAAGAATATACTTTTGATAATGGACTTCTACCATCTTACCGAATTTTTAAATATGCAAATGTTAACAAATGATTTCATATTTATTGATAATCATTAGTTCAGGTTTCAGGAATATTGGAGAAGATAAATATAAATTCTCTTTCTAGTTATTATTTAAACTAATGCTAAATTTCTCAATGTGATATATGTTTCTAAAGTTTTTCAGGAAGTATGTATCATTAGAAGTCTCTTAAAAATTATAATCACTGACGTCCCATTCTGTTCCCTGAAATCAAACTCCTATTCTATAAAAACAATTGTTTTTTCAACTTTTAAAGCCATTTCTTCTAAGGTTTATCTTAATATTAATAAATAATGTGCTTATACCTCACTGTTTTTTATTATTTCTAGACAATCTCAGCATGGATACCTACACTTCTTGTATATTTTCAAATTTTTTTTTTTAATTTCAATTGTGTTGTTCACTGCAAAGCCAAGTATTATACTGGGATACAGTTCCTTCCTTGTATTTTTGTTTTTCTGTAGCTAAAAACAGTCTTCTGAACTTGCTTCATTTTCTATGTCCCTGTCTTTAATTCTTTATAAACATGGCATCTTATTCAGGGTGCTCTTGCTTTGATTTGGAGCTGGCATTGTTTGTGCCTGATACACCACTTTTATGTTGGGACATTTTGTTTGTTTGGGTTATGTGACGTTCTCTTAACATCCAGCAGACCACATCTTTCTCTCCTTTGTTTTATTATCTTCCTTTGCAAGATGCACGTTCTTCTTTAGCTTTCTAAGAAAAGTAAATCAGAATTAAATATTGTGTGACTATGCATGTCTGAAAATGTTTTGCATTAAGATAATTTGATATAATTGTAACTTGAAATTTAGTTATCTCCAAACTTTGAAAGTGGTACTCCACTGATGTTAAAAAGTTAAATTTCGTTCTGCTGCTTGTTCCTTTTTCTCTTTGGAGAAAGAAGCTCTTGAATTTTTTTCTTCATATGCATTGTTTGGTTATTTTGTTTTGTTTTTTGAGCTAAACATTCGATAAGATTTTACAGTGTGGAGAATCATGTCCCTTATACATGAAAATTTTGTTATATGATATCACTTTGTCATACAGTAGATTTTTTGCATTAAAACTGCAAGTATATTATCTTTTTCTCCTGACTTTAATCTACACATCTTTTCTTCAGTTTTATAAGCATTTTCACAACTTTATTTCCCAAATCTTCAATTGAATTTTTTAATTATATATTTGATTTCCAAAAGCTTCTTCTTTTTCACTGATTATTCTTTTCTAATAGCAACCTGTTTTTATCGATGCATAGCTTCTTGGAATGTCTTCATTACATTTTAAAAAGTTTCCACGATTCCCTGCTTATCCATTTTCTAGAGCTAATTTTTAGCCAATTGGTTGATATTTTGTTTCTCTTTTTCACATCTGAGGTATTTCTCAAATACTGGTGATTTGGGCTGTATATCCAGCATAAGTTATTAAAAAGCTGATCAGAAGCTCTGTGTCAAGTATATATGTCACACTAGATGTTGAGAATTTTTCTATAGGGAATCTCAAAACAGCAAGATCTTGGGATCTAAACCCTTAGACTAATCACTTTCTCTGGAGAAAAATTCTCCTGTATTCTGTCAGCCTGTAGTTAACATCAGGTGTAGAGAAATGAGGCAGAATAAACTTGAAGGCCTCAAATATTTTTGTTTTCTGCCTTGTTGCCTCACTTCTGAAAAATCAGGGTCCCCAAGTCCACAGATGCTCATAGGTTATTCACAGTGAATGAACTCACTATCCCTCCCTCTAATGACTTTTAACTTGAATTCCCTCTGTTTTGTTAAGGCTTTCATGAAACTTTTACCTGCTCTCTTCCAAATGTGTTTATATTTCTCATCACTGTTTTTCCTTGTATTCTTGCTTGCTTTTGTGTTTTCACTTTGTTGTTGTTTTTTTAACTCACATTTCTATTGCATTTAAAAAGGACAAGTAGATAGGTGTATACTGTTGTTTATACTCTTTTGTTAATAATGCCACTACTCATGTTTTCTCATCATTCGTGTTTGTTACCTACTACCTTTGTCCCTCTGAAACCCATTAGTTCTTGTCACTTCCAATTATCAGAGATGAAAATTAATTTAATCAACTCATACACAAAGTCTTCTACAGAAAATAGTGAAATCATGTAGCAATCATTATTAAGAAATTTAAAATGGTAAATAAATACCAATAATTTAGTTACCTTCTCAAGTTTCCCTCTGAATGTATCTCCCCTTAGCATTAAATTGTACAGTCTCAAGGTATTAATGATATTAACAAAAGTGCTAGAAAATATAAAATTAAGAATAGAGTAGGAAGTTCCCATTGTGGCTTAGCAGTAATGAACCTGACTAGTATCCATGAGGACTAGTATCCAGGATTTGATCCCTGGCCTCGCTCAGTGGTTAGGATCTGGCATTGCTGTGACCTGTGGTGTAGGCCAGCGGCTACAGCTCCACTTCTACCCCTAGGCTGGGAACATCCATATGCTGTGGGTGTGGCCCTAAAGAGCCCCCGCGCCCCCCCAAAAAATAGAGTAAATCTTTCCACTTTTTTTATAGGGAAATTGTAATTATATCACTGAAAGTCTATAATGAATGGAGTTATATTGCCAGTATTTTAAAACTATGAGTATACAGAGAATAAGTTAGTTTAAAAATTGTCCCCTGGATTAAATTCTATGAGTGAGCAAGCTAGATAGTTCTGAACTTATTTTTCTGTGAAAATCATCTGCTATCTATTAAAATTTAGGTTGGAAATAGGTTTAACATCTTATTTCATATGTATTTCCTATGCATATCATACATCTTACGATATACTCCAAAGGTATTTCTTAGATTTAAACTGTCCCAAGTCATGACAAAAATTTACAAAAAACAATACTTTAAGTTATATCACATTAAAATGTATATTGGAAATAAATTTTAAAATATATACCCAGTTGTGATTCAGGAAGATGGCAGAATAGTAGGACATGAAACTTACCTACTCCCACAAATACATTGAACATGAATCTACATGTGGAACTATTCACACAGAAAATTTTCTAAAAACTGACAAAAGATCTCAGGATTATGATAGAGCAAGAAAAACTTCATGAAACCAGATAGGACAAAAAAAAAGGGAAGAAAGAAGAAAAAGATGTGAAAGGAAGTGAGATGGGAGCTATACCCCTAGGAGGGACCTGGAAGCAGGAGAAGCTCCTTCATCCTGGGGAGTTCCCCCTCCAGCAAGGAGATCAGCCAGGATGGAGGAAGAACTGTAGATAATTGGTATAAAGCAGTTAAAATAGAAACAGTCTTCTACAAATGGTCAGTGCTATGGCAACTGTATGAGGGTGCCAGCAGGCATCAAGGAACTAAAATTCTGGCCTGAGATCAAACTTGAAGAGAGAGCTGTGGCTGGCTATGTGGGGGGAAAAAAAAAAAAAAACGGGTTGACTGCATGGAAAATATCTGAAGGGACTAGAGTTTAGAGGCACTAGAGTTTAGGGTGAAAAGACAACCCACAGACTGGGAGAAAACCTTGGCAAATGATGCAACCAACAATGGCTTAATCTCCAAAATCTATGAACAACTCATATAACTCAACAACAAAAAACAAGGAACCCAGTTGAAAAATTGGCAGAATACCTTGATGAGACATTTCTCCAAAGAAGACATACAAATGGCAAGCAAGCACAGGAAAAAATTCTCAACATCACTAATTATTAGAGAAATTATATCAAAACTAAAATGAGGTACCACTTCACACCAGTTGGAATGATTCATTAATAAGTCAACAAGGAACAAATGCTGGGGAGGATGTGGAGAAAAGGGGACCCTTCTTCACTTTTGTTGGGAGTGTATATTGGTCAACCACTATGGAAAACAGTATGTGGAGGTTCCTTAGAATTACCATATGGGGAGTTCCCGTCCTGGCACAGTGAAAACAAATCTGACTAGGAACCATGAGGTTGCGGGTTCAATCCCTGGCATCGCTCAGTGGGTTAATGATCTGGCATTGCCATGAGCTGTGGTATAGGTTGTAGACATGGCTCGGATCTGGCGTTGCTGTGGCTCTGGCATAGGCCAGCAGCTGTAGCTCCAATTAAACCTGTAGCATGGGAACCTCCATATTCTGCAGGTACGGCTCTTAAAAAAAAAAAGACAAAAAGACAAAAAAAAATTACCATATGATCCAGCAATCCCACTCCTGAGTAATACCTATGTAAAACTTTCATTGAAAAAGATACATGCACCTCTGGAGTTCCTGTCCTGGAGAAGCAGAAACAAATCCAACTAGGAACCATGAGGTTGTGGGTTTGATCCCTGGCCTCGCTCAGTGGGTTAAGGATCTGGCACTGTGGTGTATGTCATAGACATGGCTTGGATTCTACATTGCTGTGGAGGTACCCTGGGAACCTCCATATGCCACGAGTGAGGCCCTAAAAAGAAAAAAAAAAGAAAGAAAAGATACATACACTCCTATGTTCATTAGAGCACTAGCGCACTATTTACAATAGTCAAGACATGGAAGCAACACGAATGTCCATTAACAGATGAATGGATTAAGAAGATGTAATAAGGAGTTCCTTTGTGGCTCAATGGTAATGAACCCAACTAGTATCTGTGAGGAAGCAAGTTCATTCCCTGACTTTGCCAAGTGGGTTAAGGATCAGGAACTGCTGTGAGCTGTGGTGTAGGTAATAGACACAGCTTGTATCTGGCATTGCTATGGCTGTGGCATAGGCCTGTAACTGCAGCTGCTCTGATTGGACCCCTAGCTGGGGACCGCCATCTGCTTGGGTGCAGCCCTAAAATTAAAAAACAAAAAAGTATATATATATATATATATATATATATATATATATATATATTATAATATGTAATTTAGTATGTATATATTTAATATATATATTTAATATATAATTTATATATATTTAATATATATATTAAATATACATATTTAATATATATATATGCACACACACAATGGAATACTATTAAGCCATAAAAAGGACAAAATAATGCCATTAGCAGCAATAAAGGTGGAACTAGAGATTCTCATACTAAGTAAGGTAAATGAGAAAGAAAAAGACAAACACAATATGATATTATACATGGAGTCTAAATCAGCAGAGATGATCTCTATCTACAAAACAGAACAGAGTATGAACATGGAAGTCAGACTTGTGTGTGCCAGGGGAGGTAGGGAGAGAAGGGGATGGATGGGGACTTTGGGGTTGGTAGGTTCAAACTATTACATTTAGAACAAGTATGTAATGGTGTCCTAATGTATAGCACAGGGAACTGTGCCCAGTCTCTTGGGTTAAAATATGATGGAAGATGATATGAAAAAGAAAAACAATGTATGTATATGTATTACTGGGTCGTTTTGCTGTACAGCAGAAATTGAAGGAACATTGTAAATCAACACTACTTTAAAAACATAGACTGTTTCAACTAGATATATATATATATAGATATATATGTATACATATATATATAAAATGAATTATATATATATAACTTGAGTATCTTAATTCTCTCATTTATCTTTTCTACCTGAATATTGTTAAAAACTTGAGTGTAATGCTACCATAAAGAATACAGCAGAACTATGCAAATGTTTTAGTATAATTTAGAATAGAAAAAAAACTAGAAGCAAGATTATTTGTAATCAACAAGAGAATAAAATATGGTACTTTCACAATATATAATACTGCTTGGCTAGTAAAAGGAATAAATGCCAGGTTGACTATGTGAATATTTCTTGAGAGAGGAAATTAGAGATTACAAAATAGAGGAGAAAACAGTTCAGCTTTTATTTGTGTAAGTATATAAACATAGGTATTTATAAGCTATGTGTAAGCTCTATAAGTTAAGGAGAAATACTTAAGAATACATATTTGGTATTAATATGAACTCCCTTGAGATTTAAGAGAATGATAATGTAAGGGAATTAAAAATGAAAAAAATAATTATACTAACACCAGATTGAATTAGGTGAAGATAAATTTTTATAAATGAGAACAAGAGTTAATATGAGGTATTATGAAAAGTCTTAGAATTTATCTAATTCTCTGTTAACATTAATAACAATAGAATTTCAATTGAGAAAGAATATTATTTTCACAGAATGGATACAAATAGAATGAAATAAAGATTCTGAAAATTTCACAATATTCTCTATAGCTAACTATTTTTATCTGGTCAGTGAATATCTGTTTTTAAGTAAAATTTGAGAAACATAGCCTTAGGTCTAAAAAGCAAGTCTCAGTGGTAACTGCACTTACTCTGGGTAAAATTTTAAAATATTACCTGTATAGAGAGAAAATTGTTAAATGCTAACCATTTCAGCATGATATCTGCAAATACTTTAGACTGCAAAAGTACTGATAACAAAAAAGTTAGAGGGTAGGAACTTTTAATAATGACGCTTTGAGTGTATGATTTGTAAGTAGACAAAGGCTAGTAGTTAAGAAAGTACAATAACTTTATGAAAGTAATTTTAAGTAAAACAGCATATTTAGTCTTCAGAACCTATGAGTATATAATTTAATTCAGTGATATATTAAATGACATGCTTTGTATAAAAATGCAAGTTATCAACCAAGTGTTAATTTGGTTTTTGGTATTTGGCTTTCTGAAATTGGTTGATATTCCAAAAAAGATCCTACTAAGGCACTAAGAAATAAAAATTGAGGGTAAATTATAGGCTATTGTGCACAGACCGTGTTGAAAATGTGCTGGTAATCATTATCACTGAGTATTCACAGCAGTGGCATTTAGAAAAATTACTCTGTTCTAGGGGTTTATGCCTTGAACCAGACATACTGAATATAACCAGAGTTGTCACACAGTATGCCACTTAAATAAAGGGGCTATAAAATATTTTCTTGAAATTAAAATCATTTTTAGTGTTTAAAAGACACCGAATAACTTTTGCTGTTTTTGCAGGTAAGATTTGCTGGTTTGTTAACCATCCAATATAAGTAAATTAGGATTCCAAAATTCCTCAGGAATGAATTCTATCTAGAAGAAGAAAATAGTCATAAATTGAAGATAAAGATTCCTTCGGGTATCTTCCTCTTCAACTATTCTCTCCAAATTAAAAAATTAGAAAAGAAGAAGAAAAAGAGCTAAAAAACAAACAACAAAAAAAGAACAAGAAACAAACAACCCACAAGTAAAAAAAATGGAGGAAAGAATGCCTTTTTGAAAAAATAGCAAAACATTTATTGCATATTTTATAGCATCATCCTAATGATAAGTAATAATGAAAAAAGCTAAAAATATTTCTCTCATTTTAGACTTTTATTTAAATAAGAAAAACGGATTAGCATCATAATATTAGCATGCACTATTGTGAAAAAGACAAATGAATCCATAGTTTGTTTAGTAAATGCTGTTTGTCTCTATATTCAAGCTGGAAATATATTAAGAAAATCCTTACATTCAAAATTGTTAGATGTTTTGTAATATATTTCTGTGATAATCCAATGTAAAATCACTGTGTAATGGCTTTAAACAAACAAATACATTAAAAAAATAATTCAAATACTGTTATCTGGAATGTTCTTTCTTTGAAAAGATTAATCTGATACAGTAAAGTGAAACTATGTTGTTTTATTTCACTGTAATTTCCATACAGGAAATCCAAACTTCAAAAATAATCACTTTTATATTTAAACAACAAAATCAAGTCTGACTCTGATAAGAATCAATACTTTGCATCTTTGCTACAGAGATTAAAAAGCTTTGAAATCAGGACTTGATTAATCATTTCAACCACTATTTTATTACAAGAAAATAGAGAGGAAATTTGTTTACATATATTATTCTTAGAGAAGGTCATGCTGTGACATGATCTGACAATGTTGAAATGCAAATGCTTCAGTTGGACATTATTGTTATTCATAGAAAGTTGAACTAAGTTGTCAAATATTTCCTTCTCCCTTGACACTTAAAATAGCAGGAAAATGTGGTAACTGAAGATTCATTCGTATTTAATCATTTCAGAAGAAACTGTTTCAAAGAAAAATACTTTTAGAATTCACATTACAAAACGGATTCAAATTTACACCTGGTCCAGCATTCTTTCCAACTCAGACTCTAAGGAAATAGGCAACCAACCATAATATTTATAGCCATGACAGAATTCCTATTCCTCCAAGTCAAACTTTTGATAAATAATTAAATTCTTTCATAAATGAAAGTCTTAATTATTTTCCCTTTTCCCATGGACTACTCCAGTGGCCACTTGTGCACATTTTCTTTAATCAGAATATTTAAAATATGTCTGCTATTACAGAATCTCATGGGAACAAAAAAATATGTATTTTAATTTCAAGACCGTGTACTGCCCTCCTTGAGAAAATAACCTGATGTGTAGGTTATGTACCCTTGATGGAAAAATTCCCTGTTAAGCAAGGAAACTCTTATACCATGTAGACAGCAAGATGCTAAAATGTCAGATATTCACAAGAATTTACTGGAGGAATTATCATTTTAAGATTAGAAAAAAAATTTTCCTAGGTAATCAACTAGAAAGTATGAGTTTTCCACAATCCTGCCTGCTGGTAATCTATTTATCTTATAAACATAGAATTTTCATTAAGTCTTGGAGAATCTCGCCTTATAGTCTGGTTGTCAACTTCATTCTTTCCAAAGGACTACTTCAGTGGACTACAAAATCTTTTAGCATGATCCATTTATTACACACACACAAAATAAATAAATAATTGCCTCTTAAAATACAGGGGTGAGTGGGGGGGTCCTCAACTTTTGATGAGCTATCTTTGAAGAAAGACAATGTGTTAAGTCTTGATCAGTTCTAGAGTTCCTTTGTCTTACCTAGTTACAAACCAGAAAGTATGAGACTCATACAAGTACCTGAAGGCTGGAGATTGTCAGTTGGTATATTAGGATTTTTGTTGTTACTTGAGTAAAAAGATGACAAGGATGGTATTTATTCTATGCCCAGAAATTGTTAAATTTAGTCAAACATTCTGATACCATTAAGAAACTGTTTCCAAGAATTCCTTTTAGGATACAACTCAGAAAACATTTTATTTCAAATTCTTGGCTTTAAAACCAGGACTATTCAAAGAAGTTTTCCTAAAGAGTTGAATTTTCCTGTCAATCTACAAATTATATCCTAACAAGGAAGCTGGCTTTGAGATGTGGAAGGGAAAAAGCGTCAAAAAGAAAGGTGATGTTTTGCAACTAGAGAGTTACCCTGTGTCAACAATGGCACCTCGAATAAAGCTATCAGGAACTCTCCCTAATGGGCCAAATCTCCAACTCCTTCCCTTGCATGACAGCAAAACATTTCTTAGAAGTCCCTTGCTCAAGTGCACAAAACAGAATATATTTATTATTACATTTTCAGAAGAAATATGGATACTAAGGCCTCTGGTGTGTTTTAATGAGGAATTTAGACAGGAACAAGTTTCCAGAAAATAAAGCGCCTTGACATGGTGTGATTGTAGATAAAATCTGCTTCCCAATTGATGAGGGAAGAAACAATGTTTATTTTTCTCACTGTTATCACCATGTCTGGGACAGAGCAGGCAAGCAATATATGTTAATTGAACAAATGCATGAAAAAAATGCAGTGTAGAGAATCAATTTAGTTGAAAACTAGAAAAAAGTTTGTATTTTTAGGTTTGTAGCTATGACTACCTTGGCCTCAAAACCATCCTTCAAATATACCCTTCAAATATCATGCAACTTAAAACATTAGATAATTTTATTAGACGATATAGGTTTCATCTACTCTGAAGAAAACAAATGTTTACCGAAAGAACTACTGATACATGTGCATAAGTCTTGTTTTGCTAAGGCTTCAGGCTAGGGTGACTGCTAATAATGTTTACTCTCTCATATACCTTGTGTAGTACTGTCAGACACTTTAAAATTCAGTTGCTTTTCTGCATGTAATTGCTCTGTGGACTCTGTTTAGTCTACTGGAAACATTTGAAAAATTCCATGACCTATGTTTCAATACCTTTAAGAATCTATGTGTTCCCCTTTCTCTATAGCACATAAATCTTTTTCCAGTTCCACAGATCTTGTCATTCCCTTTAACACATACAATTCTGCTCCATCTATATGTCTTTATTCGGCTCTGAGAACTGAAAGTGATTTCTCCATCCTCTGAGAGCACATACTTTGTAGTTCCCTTAGGACATTAATTACATTCTGCCTTGTTTTAAAGTCATTTACAAATTTGTCTCACTTTCTTCTACTATGTGAAACAAGAGGGTCTTTTCTGTAGAAAGGTTCATTTGTGCAGTATATTAGATTCCAGATATAAGTGGTGATATCATATGGTATTTGTCTTTCTCCTTCTGACTTACTTCACTCAGTATGAGGGTCTCTAATTCCACCCATGTTGCTGCAAATGACATTATTTTATTCTTTTTTATGGCTGAGTAGTATGCCAAGAGGGT
>PVHT020000521.1:11263650-11290969 GCA_004024745.2 Catagonus wagneri | reverse complement strand
AAGTGGTCATGAGCTCTAGGCAGATCTACCAGGTGTCCTGAGCATTTGGCAGTAGCAGCAGCAGGAAGTATGATTTGCCCAGGGAGTGAGAGCCACAAATCTAGTGTTTGATTGCAAAGTCTTCTTTGAGGTGATTGGAACCACAAGAGGTACCAGTCAGAGGCTGGTTCAGCAGGCTGGCATTGGTTCCGTCCCTCTGCTGATGCTTGCTCTTCGGTTGGCATGGTTTCCTGTTTCCAGCACCTGGCGCTGTTTCCACCCCTCTGTGAATGCTAGCTCCGTGTGGTCGCCTGCCAGAGATACCAACTCTGTGGGCTGGCACAGTCACCTAGGTCTGTGGATCGGTACAGGGCCCCGCCACCCGCGCTGATGTTGGCTGGCACAGGCACCTGGGTCCACAACCTGGCACAGTGCTCTGCCCACGGGCTTCAAGGCACAGGATCCGCCCCTGCTGCCACAGCTGCAGCCTCCACTGGCTCCTCCCCAGTTCCACTCTCTTTGGCATAGCACCGTCACCCCACCCTGTGCGCTAGTTCAAGTTGCTTCCTATGGCAATCAGCCCCTCCTCCTCTCCTCCTCCCTGACAGTGAGGCTTGTCTCCCCTGCAGGACCAGATTTCCCCTGTTCCCTCAGTCCTGGTTTTGCTCTCCACAATCCATAAAATATCGCTGTTCCTTATCCTATCCCTGCAACCACCACGGCCACTGATCTCAGCCCTCTCCCAGGGACTAACCTTAGGTGCCTAAGTCTTAGCTCCCAGGCACCGCCCGGTGCCTCAGGCTGTGGTGTCTGGGCCAGTATTCAGGTCCTCTGTGTGAGTCTCTAACTCTGATTCTCCTATCTCAATCCAGGTGCTGTGCTTTTCTCAGACTTTGATGTCCCTCTGGATCTGTTGATCATTGATCATTGCTTAGGTTTCTTCCCAGGGTGTGGATTCCTTTTATTTTTCACAGCTCCCTTCCTGGTGTGCTGGCTGCCATCCTGATTCCTTTTCTCTCTCTCACCTTTTTTTTTTTCCTTCTGTTGTTCTACCCAGTTATTTCAAGGGTTTTTGCAGTTTTTGGAGGTTTAAATTAATCAGCATTCAGATGATGATTTGTCCAAGTTGTTTTATATTTAGATGCATTGTTTGATGTATTTGTGGGAGAGGGTGAGCGCAACCTCTTACTCCTCCGCCATCTTGCCGAGCTCCTCTGGCTCAGGAACTGATTCTACACTCAAACTTGACATGTGGTTCAACTTAGGTAAACCTAAGAATGTTTCCCCATAGAAAGTAGTAATACCCCATCTAACTGGTAGATATTTAAATGTAATAATGCATAATACAGAATCAGAAAAATAATAAGGGTCACATTTATACTGAATGATTTCAAATTAAGAGCACCAAAATGATTACATGTATTTATATCCATTTCCTCACAAAACTTCACTAAAACATCAGTAAAATGACCTTAAAATAGTTAGAGTAATTAGTGCTAAGCACAAAGAAAATGGGGGAAGATATAAACAAAAGAAGGCAGAGAGAAAAGTTGTCAAGTAGTTAATGGGTTACAAGACCCAATAACTCTAAATAGTATGATAGAAGTGAGGAAACAGTTCCACAAACCTGATGAAGAGGTAGCAATTTAAACTTATAAAAGTGGAGATAAATTCTGTGCTAAAAATATAAGGCTTAGTAGAAGGTCTACATGGGAGAAGTAAGATCCCCAGATTCATTCCATACTTCCTAGACTCTGCAGGTACTTCTGATATAGAATGTTTGATATTTCTTTGCTAGAAGGTAAAACATAGGGTCTCTGAATTGAGGAATCAGAAACATAATTAAGGGAAGGAATAGTGTGCTTAAAAATAAGATTACTTGAAAACTGACACTTTGAACTTTTCTAAGATCCTCTATAAATAATGACAAATAGAATTATGTCTTCTAGGCAGTTACTTAGAAGTCTTTAACTAGGACATCCTTACTACCTAGAGATTTGGAAACAGGGTTCCTTGAAGACAAAATGATTATTCATATTGGATAAGCATACCTCCAGCTGTTTGCCATACGTACAGAACTTATAATCAACTCTTTAGTGCCCCAGCTTAAATATGAGTGAACAGAACATTTGGCACATGAAGAAAATTTTTAACAGAAAATTAAGGAACTAATTCAAATAAGAAAGATCAAAGCAACTTAGAATAAACAGAACCTACACATAGAGACAAAAGTTCAAATAAATGTTTACATTCTTGGATATAAGAACTGTTGCATCTGTAATATAAGAATAAAGTTATGTTAAAAAAGAACACTCAGAAAATGAAAAGAACTATAAGTTAGAAAACAATAGAAATGAAAAACAAAATGGAAGAGCTGGAATATCAAGTTAAAGAAAAAATAAAAAGCTATTAAATAAATGAAAGGGCCAACTGAATCTTTCAAATAGTGTATAAGAATAATCCCACATCATGGCTTTTTATCATGAAATTTTAGAATATTCATGACAAAAATTTAAAGAGCAGTTACTTATGATAAAGCAATGTAGGTCAGGCCTGTTGCAGTTATGTTTCTAATAAGAAATCCTCTAGAACTACATGACTCTTGAAAAGATTATTAATTGGTACTTAGCTTCCTTTTGCAGTTGTAACAAATTACTGTAAATTTGGTGACTTAAAGCAACACAAATTTATTTTTACATTAGTAGAGGTCAGATGTTCAAAATATGTATCATTAGACAAAAATTAAGGCATAAGCAGGATTACATTTCTCCTGGCAGTTCTAAAAAGAATCGTTTGCTTGCCTTTATCAACTTCTAGGGGCCACCTATTCCTTGGCATCTTTCATCTTTCAAGTGCATCATTCCAAACTCTTCTTTGATCTCTATACCTCCTCTCACTAATTCTTCTGCCTCTGTCTTATGAAAACCCTTGTAACTACATTGCACCCACCAAATAATCCAAGATAATGTCTTCATCCTATAATATTTAACTTAGTCACATCATCAAAGTCTCTTTTACCATGTGAGGTAACGAATATGTAGGTTCCAGGTTTTAGGGCAGGACACCATTGGGAACCACTATTCAGCTTAACACAATTGTCTGTGGCACTCAAAGATTCACATCCACACCAAATGTAAATATATTTCATCTAAGATCATGAAAAGTCTTAATCTGTTTACAGAACCAAGTTAAGTCCAAGATATCTACTTGAAAATGTGAACTTTTACATCTTACTCAGCTACGTGTATAACTCTGGGTATGTTCTGTCTTAGTGCAAAATTCCTTTCCATTTGTGGGCTGTGCTTATAAATGAATAGAAATATGAATCTATTTCCTGTCTATAGAATTTTGGTAGTCTTATTGTATTATTTCTTCCTTTCCTTGTAACTTTCAGTCCAAGCTAGCAGTATTTCTGCTGGTAGAATAGTCTTAAAAACCTTGTGATTTTTCTATGCATGTTATGGAATTTGCACCATTGGATAATATGCTCCTCTATGGTTATTTCCAAAGTAATTCCATCATATTGTTGGCTTCCACTGAGATGGCAGAGGGAATATATGAGTCACATGGTGGATCTCTTCAAAGAGTCCTCTATGTGATGAAATACTATGACATTACTTTGTTCATTTCGAGGCACTAATAAATGATTGTCTAGCTACCACTGGCTTCAGAACACACTTTCTGATAGTGAATCTGCTAATTTTAGGGTCATTTACAAACTGGATATGCTGAGAACTTACACTGTCAGGTCCCGGTTCCTTGTTTCATAATAGTTTTTTCCTCATTTTATCTCTTTGCTTTTACATTTTACTGTGTAAGCAGAGAGAATAAAACAGAACACGCTCTTCAGTAATCTGCTTGGAAATATCTTCAATTAATTACTAAAGTTCATTGCTTACAACTTCTGTTTTCTATGTAACAGTATGAAACAATTGAGCTGTTTTTGCCATTGTAGTGCAAGGATTTTCTTCCAGTTTCTAGTAACATTTCTCTTTCTTCATTTCCTCCTGAGCCTTTTAGTGTCCATATTTCTCCCAAGAATTTGTTTATGGTGATTTAAATATTCTCTAAGACAGTATAGGTTTCTTTTACCATACTACTCATTTCTTTCTGTATAGTCACCATAAAATCCATTTATCTAGCAACAGTCTTTTCAAGACAATGCAGGTTTTTCTGCTATTGTCTCCAAAATTATCTAAGCTTTTAAATAATTAATAACTTATTTTTAAAAAATATTTTTAAATATTTCTTTTTAAATAATAATAACAGATTTTTGTCAGTTACCCAATTTCAAAACCACTGCCATATTTTTAGGTACCAGCATCATCCAACTTCCAGGCAACAAAATATGTATTCATTTCCAGTTGCTTCTATAACAAGTTACCACAAATTTAGTGATTTTAAAACAATAAAAAATTGATCATTCCACATTTTTGGAGGTCAGAAGTGCAAAATCAGTCTCACAATCACAGTTTCAGCAGATCTGATTCCTTCTAGAAATTAGAAGGGAGAAGCTGTTCTTTGTATGTTCAAGATTCTACAGTCTGATGGTACTCCTTGGTTTGTAGCCACATTAATCTTGGCTTCTATTACTGTATCACCTTCACTCTCTGCCTTCTTACTTTCTTATCTTCTTATATGGACTCTTGGGATGTTATCAGGCCTACCCAGATAATCTAGAACAGTCTCCTTTATTTAGTTACTTGGACTGTAGATTTAATCACTTCTACACAATACCCTCACAGTGATATCTGGATTACTTTTTGATACAATAACTAGGGTCTATAGCTAAGATAAGGTGACACATAGAATTGACCATGAATTTTTATAAGCTTTATAAACTTAAAAAGAATAGTGTTAATGGTGATAGTAGAGTGGTCATAAATTAAAGGAAATTTTAACAATTTTCTAAACTCATACATTTTTGATAAGTTAATGTATGCTAAAAATAAATAAAAAATTCAACATGGAAAGAAATGTACGACTAAAAATAAACACTGCTCCTATAAAGTATATTTGATTATTATAGCACTCCTAATATAAGCACACTTATTTCATACTATTCTTAGTATGCTTAAATTCACCAAATAATCCTCAATTATGACATGTTTTAATGAAATATAAATTTATTACCTGAAAAATTATTTTAAAAGTAGGTAAACATGAGGTCAGTAGTCGATTCTGAATATAGATTATCATTTCTGTTTTGAATATTAAAAAACAGAACTCGATCTCCTTTTTTAAGTTGTGAGAAATATCAGTAGGAAATGTAGAATGAATACAATAAGTGTAAATAGCCTTTGATATGAAAACTCCATTAAGCTTAAAAATAAGGCCATGCTTTCATATACACAATGGCCAGTATTCTGTTGGAATATTTCTATATGAGAATTATCCCAAAGTTTACAAATACAAATATTAATCTGGTATAGCTGATATGTGTCAGGTAAAAAAGTAGGTGTGTAATTTAACTCCTATAGCAGGTAATCATACTACAGTTAAGTTTCAGGTAAAATAGGAATGCAATGTATGAAAAAGAAATCCTCTGCAAAATGTTACAAATCAAATGCAATAATACACTAAAAGGATCATTTACCATGAACAAGTATATTTATCCCACGGTTGCAAAGATGGTTCAATATCTGCAAATCAACCAATGTGAAATATTAAAAAATCAAAGAATAAAAATCATATGATCATTTCAATAGAAAAGGAAAAGCTTTTGATAAGGTTCAATATATATATATATATATGACAAAAATTCTCAGAAAATGGGTATGGAGGAAACATATCTCAATATAATAAAGACCATATTTGACAAGCCCACAACTGACTTCATACTCCATGGTGAAAAGCTGAAACGATTTTCTCTAAACTCAGAAACAAGACAAGGATGTCCATTTTTACCACTTTTAGCACTAGGACTCCAAGTCACAGCAATCAGTTAAGAAAATAAAAGGAACCCAAATTGGAATGGGGGAGTAAAATTGCCAATGTTTGCAAATGACATCATACTGAAGAAAGACAACCCTCCGGATACCACCAAAAGGGGTTCCCATTCTGGCTCAGGAGAAACGAATCTGACTAGTAACTGTGAAATTGCGGGTTTGATCCCTGGCCTCACTCAGTGAGTTAAGGATCTGGCGTTGCCATGAGCTGTGGTGTAGGTTGCAGATGCTGCTTGGATCCTGTGTTGCTGTGGCTGTTGTATAGGCCAGCAGCTGTAGCTCTGATTTGACCCCTGGCCTGGGAACTTCCATATGCTGTGAGTGTGGCCCTAAAAAAAGCAAAAAGCAAAAAAATAAAAAAATAAAAAATACCACCAAAAAATTGCTAGAACTCATCAATGATTCAGGAAAGTTGCAGGATACAAAATTAGAAATCTGTTCCATTTTCGTATAATAACATTGTATTATCAGAAACTAATTATGAAAACAATCCCATTTATAATTGCACCAAAAATAAAAAAATACCTGGGAGTAAATCTGACCAAAGAGGTAAAAGACCTATACTTGGAAAACTATAAAATATGGAGGAAAGAATCTGAAGATCATACAAACAGATGGAAATATATATATAAAATGTTCATGGATTAGAAAAAATAATATTGTTAAAATGACCATACTTCCCAAGGCAATCAGCAGATTCAGTGCAGTCCTTATCAAAATAGCAATGGGATTTTTTTTTTCACCAAACTAGAAAAAATTATTCTAAAATTTATATGGAAAGACCACAAATAAAACAATATTGAGAAAGAGGAACAAAGTGAAGGTATGGTGCTACCTGATTTCAAACTATATTACAAAACTAGTTATTAAAATTGTATAGTACTGGCATAATAACAGATCAAAGGAATAGAATAGAAAGCTCAGAAAATGTAGGTTTACACTTATAAGGGCTATTAATCTACAATAAAGGAGGCAAGAATATATATTTGGGGGAAAAGATAACCTCTTCAATAAATGATTTGGGACAGTTGGACAGCTACAAGCAAAAGAATATGCCATGCACAAAAATAAACTCAGAATAGATTAAAGAGTTTGCAAGACATTCAGTCACATAAAAAACAACAATTTTTTTTTTCTTTTTACAGCTGCCATCATTACATATCGAAATTCCCAAGCTAGGGGTTGAATCAGAGCTGCAGTCACAGGGCTACACCTTATCAGATGACAACACCAGATCCGAGCCACATTTGCAACCTGTGCTGCAACTTATGGCAACACTGGATCCTCAACACACTGAGCGAGGCCAGGGATCAAACCCGCACCCTCACAGAGACGATACTGGGACCCTAACTCCCTGATCCATAATGAGAACTCCAAAGTAGACATTTTGATCCTTTCTCCTCACAAGATAAATTTGCTCTTTCATTACAATTTTGACTTTTTGAAATTATGTGTGTATTATAATTTCACATTAGGAAAAAGTAAAAAATATGCATATGAAATTTTGATTTTTAAAAATTATTTTATTTTAATTAATTTATTTATTTTGTCTTTTTGCCTTTTCTAGGGCTGCACCCATGGCATATGGAGGTTCCCAGGCTAGGGGTCTAATCAGAACTGTAGCCAATGGCCTACGCTACAGCCACAGCAACGTGGGATCCGAGCCACGTCTGCAACCTACACCACAGCTCACGGCAATGCCAGATCCTTAACCCACTGAGTAAGGCCAGGGATCGAACCCACAACCTCATGGTTCCTAGTCAAATTTGTTAACCACTGAGCCACGACAGGAACTCCTAAAAATAATTTTAGTTAACACAACTTTAAAAGGGTAGCTAGATTTCTATTTACCTAAATTATTGTCCCAAATGTCCATCAATTAATTATTCATTCCCCTATATAGTATATTTCTCCTTGCTCACATACATTGTGAGATGTGAAGGAGCATAGAAAAAAAAACTCTTTCACATACCAAGTATTTATTGTGCAACTATTATGTAGCAGACACTATTCTATATTTTAGGGATATAGCAAATATCATTTTAACTCCTTAGTTTTTTCAAAACATGATTTTCAAATCAAAATATCAATATACAAAAAACAAACGGACCATCATTGCAGTTCATTTTTGGTCAATACCATGCAGTAATACATAGAATACTGCCATTTCCTAGGGAAGAAAAGCAACTTTTTAGAGATCCGGCAAAGACGATTAAAAAACAGTAGCCCGAGAATTTGGAAAACCAAGTGTCATGGATGAAACAGTGTCATAGGACTCAAGGTAGAAATGGGTTGTCAGAAGTAGAGTGGTCAACAATTTCAAGTGAAATGAGGTCACTGGCTTTGCCAAGCAGAAAGTCACTGGTGTCTGTTATCAAATACAAGGAAGCATATGAAAGATAGCAATGATTGATGAGTGAGCAGAATGAGGCCTCTCTCCTTGGCTTGCAGATGGTCAACTTCTTGCTGTGTCCTCGCATGGTCTTTGTTATCTATGTCCTAATCTCTTCCTCTTATAAGGGCACCAGTCATACTGAATTAGGGCCCGTGCATATGACCTTATTTTAACCACTTTGAAGGCCCTATCTCCAAATACAGTCACAATCTGAAGTACTGGGGTTAGGTTTTGGACACATAAATTTAGGGATTGGGGAAGGGGACACCATTTGATCCATGACAAAGAATGTTAAAAGAATCTTAAATGTTTGTTCATCTATCTGGTCAGAACGAGAGTAGGATTACTTCAAGAGCAGGTTTGAGCTGTCCTTTTCCTCAACATTCTTATCACTCTGGAATAAAAATGAATTCATAATGATGAGCCTTGATAAACTGATAATTATTTTTCTTTGCTAACAAGTAAAGAATTAAGTAAAAAGTAATTAGCATATTTAGTGTTTGGGGAATCAAGAAAAAAAGTAAGTCAGCAACCCTTCTGCATTGTGACTGTCAGAACAGCAAAAAACTTTCTCTAGTGGCTGCTTCAAACTGAATTAAAATTCACTTTACCTTTACAATCAAAAACAGCTGGTGCCTGACCAGAATAGTTTGGGCCAGGTACTATGGCAAGCACTCTATTGTCATTGTTTTCATTAATCCTCATACAAACTGTTAGTTGATGCTTATACTTTCCCTAATTTTCAGATAAGGCTTAAATAGAATCTAAACTTGAATTCAGGTCTCACTTATTCCTAAATCTATGCTTTTAATCTCAACAGAATCTAACAAAGTATCTCTAGGTATCAATAAACATAATGATTATAAGGACTGAATAATGTGACCCAGATTTTGATATTACCAAAATGAGTAAGATAAATCTCTAAAACCTAATTTTGTGATAGCTATGTGTAAGGAAATATTTAGATATCATATTTGAAACTTTAAATATGATTTGTACTCTTTAAGAAAATATGAGTAGTCCTACAATTATACAAACAACACTGTTGATTTTTGTGGATCTTAAATGGCAACACTGCATGAAATGGTTTACTGCATTAAAAGTATGTGTGAAGTTAAGATACATGGGGCATGAGTTATGAGAATATATGACTCTATAAAAGTAGCTTTATTAGCATTATTGAACAAAAATATTACATCATTCATGATGGTTACCAAAGAGAAAATATATTTGGTTTATGGCTCGTGTTTTCAAATGCTAACAATTTTTACAATATTATTATGTATAAATTACATTTCTGGCTTTTCAAATGAAGAGTGCTAAAGAAACATGGAATCGTTTCCCATAATATTTAAAATAATATATTAAAGGCACAGTAAATTTTTTTTTTTAGACTTTTTAGGGCCACACCCATGGCATATGGAAGTTCACTGGCTAGGGGTCGAAAAGGGGCTACAGCTGCTGGCCTACGCCACAGCCTCAGCAACACTGGATTCAAGCTGCGTCTGTGACCTACACCACAGCTCACGGCAATGCTGGATCCTTCGATCCACTGATCGAGGCCAGGGATCGAACCCACATCCATATGGATACTAGTTGGAATTGTTTCCACTGCACCACAGTGGGAACTCCCACAGTAAATATTTTTGAAACCAATGAAATAAATGAAAAGCAAAAGAATCAATAAGTGAGCATTATTTATTAATCTATTCACACCTAAAGTAGAAAGAGTAATAGCTCTTGTTAATAAAGGATATTTTCATATCGGTGAAATAAAACACTCCAAATACTTTTTATGAAGAATAAATAAATAAGATTTATATGGATTTATATGGATTAAACCTTGATGTAATGTCCTCCTTTTAAATGAGAGTAAGCAGATTCTGTTCTTGGTAGGTACTAAAAGGATATTGGACAAATTGAATCAAGGAAATAATAAAAATGATAATTTAACAGAGTCTGTAGGGAGGTGATAATTTAGGAGTGCAATATTGTCTTATGCAAAAGTATTATACTACTTGACAAGTCACTGCGATTCTGTCTCCTCAAAGATAAGAAAATATTAAATTTGGGTAAAGCTCATCTTTTTTAAAATTATTCAAATCCAGACACTAAAATTCATTTCTGCTTTACTACTTAACCTTTCACTTTTGTAAGGAGCTAAGTAATAAAGAAAAAAGGAGCACTTCATGTATACTCACTAAGTAAGGTAAACCATTGAATAGATTTGATTCATATGACGTGTCTAAGTGTGTGCACAGGAAAAACAAGACTGGCTATGTAGATATAACCTTAAACCATATTATTAAGTTGCTTCTATTTTAAGAAACCATCTGTTACCAGATGATTTTAAATAAAGATAAATGTCTGTTGTCTTAATATTCTCAGAACAATTAATAACCTGATTTATACACAGAAGTCATCAATTTATCCTTATGGTAATTGGTCAGAGTTCATTATAATATGACAAAACTGGCAATTCAGACCATCTACTCTACAAAGCCCCTTCCATTATACTGACTGGCAGAGATTTAATTTTACTGAGTGCCCATAAAATTCTGTTTATACCCCTACCACCCTTGTGTCATACTAACTTATAGTTATGTCTGCTGATAAAATTATCTCTACTACCTTGTTAAATTCCAAGAGGGCAAGGATCTTGATTTTCAGAGAGCATAGCATTCCTTCCTTGGGTGAATATCTACTGATTGTTTAGTACGTTCCAGTAAGTCTGCAGACAGGATTAACCTTTCCCAAAGGTATTTGCACAACAGTTAACAAAGTGTCCTGAGGCCTACAATGGGCTGTGCTGGAGATGTACTGATGTGCAAGGAAAAGAAGTTATTTCAATTAAAAAAATGATATTAAGGCTTTTTGAAAATTGTGCAAACTAAGGAAGATGAGCTTATCTCTGACTTCAGGGGTGTGTATATGTATGTATGTACCACATGTGTATTGAGAAAGAAGCACACTAAAATCTAAAGTGTGAAAACAAATAAGAGAAATATAGGTAAGAGGCAGCACATTCAGTATCTATCTAGAGGCAAAAGAGAAAATGTCTCATTCAATACATTGCAGTTGTTTAGTAGAGTAGCTGTTTAAGAAATTTGAATAGAATCATTTAATTTGGGTATACATTCAGAATATATAGACATAGTCTCCCTAATCTCTGAATCTTTAGAGTTAATATATACAAATTACACAGAAAGAATCCCCTGCATTTGAGTATGTACAACACTTATGAATTGATTTACACTTTGTATAGCTTAAATAACCCACCTAATACCTCTTTGGAATGACAGACTGTGTTATGTAATGTGCTAAATACAAGTATCAATCTGAAATTTTGCCTTTTCAATTTTCTCCCTTGCATTGTGAATATATTTTATAATAATAGCAATGGAGATAAATCAGAGTGAAGGAAATGTTATGAAGTTTATAAAACAAGTTATAAATAAATGTCTAGTACTACGTAAGAGGTATTTAATCAATTATTGAATTTGGATTCTAAGTATAAATATATGGCTCATGTCATTTCTGATAAAAATTGCTTCAGAAATTACACTATTTTTATTTTGGAAAAAATGTTTATCTTTTTGCTGAACTCTATGCTCTGCTTAATATTAGTAGAATAGAAAGGTTATCAGAGATGTCTTTTGAATGGTGACTAAATTAAATCCCATTTGCCCTTATTACCCACCAAACTAATAGGTAAAACTAACAGGCAGTTTCAGAGATACTAGCTGTTCAGGATTTATGTACCCCCATCATCCTAAGCATGCAGGCTACTATTAGATGACCTCCCTTGCCAATTCATTTCACCATGTTCAGCCCATTCAAATCCCAGGGTTTTGTGAATATAGCAAAAACACAGAACTATATACCTCCAAAGGTTTTGCCATTTCAGACTTCTATGAATAAATGAATAATTCTGTTCTTAGCCATCACACTACACATATAGGCTTCTAAATAACATTATCCTTCAGGTTCAAAAGGGTTAAGACAAAAGGTACTTAAGAGAATGTGCTTATTACATGGTGTAGGCTTGTAATGCATACTTATATTTACCAACATTCACATTTAGGTTTTTTTTTTTCAGATTTTCTTTAGTATTGTTTATATTTTGGCACTCAAACATGTTTTCAGTAGTCTTTTCGTTGTAAAGGATGGAAGACAGAGAAGTATTAGGATCTTTGGAAAATCAAATGCTTCTAATGATAGGAATTCCTTTTGTCATCTTGAACATATTACTTTCTATTGTTTTTTCATCTCCAGCCCCATTTACTTATGCTACTGAAATTAGCATATTCTGTTATTATCACATGAATATCTTCTGTCATGTAATTCCAAGGAAAAACTCCTGTAATGTCCAGAAGATGTATGAACTGAGTGTATAAGCTCAAGAAACACTGGGAAGTAATTGAGAGCTATGGAGCTCAAGTGCTCTTCACTCACAGAGGTCCCTCTCCTTAAGGACCTTCTGCTTTCTTCATTCACAGTATTTGAAAGGCCGGAAGGAGAAATTACATCAGTTCTTCAAAATCTTCGAATAGTACAGTGGTCATTTTATATCTGGCTAGATTCCTCTAAATTATAATCATGTAGCTCTAAAAAATGAGTCATTTAAGGAAAATGAAGGCAAAAACTCGTATTAGTTTATTCTCATCGAGTGCTTACTAAGTTCTAGGCACTGTTCTAAGCAACATAGTTATTTGAATCTCAACAACCTTCTGAGACTGTGACTAACATTCTTGTCTCTAGAAGAGGAAACTGAGGCAAAGAGAGATGAATAACTTGCCCAAGGAGACAGCTTGTAAGTGAATGGCAAAGAAGGGGATGGGTTGAATCTAGGTATCTACCTGGCTCTGAAATCCCTGCTTCTACCCAGGATTTGACATCACCTCTCATACTTTCTCTCTACTTCTTCGCCCTAATAATTACAACAGCCTTTTTCAGATTCTTTCCCCATGTAGATTATCACAGAATATTGGGTAGAATTCCCTGTGCTATAGAGCAGATCTCTCAGCACTTTTAACCAGATATATTATACTGAAAGGCTCAGAATAGCAAGTTGAATATGTAGATAATACTTCTTGATTTCTGATAAACTTACTCATTCCCATATCATAAACCTAAAACACTGAACATATTTTATTGGGTATATGAAATTGAAATTTGTTGCCCCTTCAGATAATAATAGACAACTTTACTTCTGTAAATAAGAATTATCTTTCAAGAGGAACTTTGGATTCACTTATGTCCTTGCCTATTTCTATAGGTGCTCTACTGTTTTCTTAAGAATTTTGAATTCATCATCCAGCCCTTCAAAGACCTATTTGTAATTCACAGTACATTGATTTCATCTGCTGAATTCATACCATAAATCTCTTAAAAGGAAAGAAAAGTTCTAATATGTATACTTTCTTTTATTACTTTCTATGAAAAATGCCTCTGCTAACACTATATCACAGGTTTTTTCCCCTTAGTTGCCATTTCCAACTTCCTCATTCAAGTCAAAACTACAAAACAAAAAAAAAAAAGAAAAAAACTTTTCAGTCTCATTGCTTACATAAAAATGAGGGCAATTAGAGTGGCTTAATAGCAACTGATCACAAAGGATTTGTGAGGAAAATTCAGCATTATTTGAGCTAAATCTGAAAAAGTTTATACTCTTGAAGGTGACAGAATCAGTTCAGTGTCTTGAATCTGTTAACCTTTCCACAGTTTTGTCATAACTTTTCTCATTTTATTTCTTTGTCATCCAATACAGATTAAATTATTTATGTATGGCTAAATTTTAGTGTATTATTTAGGAGTTTATTTTTCCATTCTCTGAATCTGGACCTGGCCATGTGATTTGCATTGACCAGGTTTCTAGTTTCAGGATAAACATTGTCTCTAACTCTTTCACATGAATATGATCCAGCAGTTTCTGATTATGCAAACAGGAAAGTTTGTCAGACCATCTAACATGATCTGCAGGGGTGGTCTCCTGAGCCTGAACATGTTTACAGAAAACTTTTCAGCTACTTTTTTGGTAGGTTTGTGTTTCCCACCATGGCAATCCTGATTATTAGCCCACATTACCTACCATTCCTTCCACTGTTGTCAGCTAATTCGAAGACATCTATGAAGAACTGTGCAACATTTAGTCTGAATAATCTTAACACAGTGACTGAAGATTCTTGAGTTCTCCTTGTCAGTTCTCTGCCTCCAAGACCTGAACCAGCCTCATATTAACCTTGTAGAACTTCAATAGAAGGTTCTGCAAATGACCCAGAATTATAGTTTATTTCTCTAGCATAACGCCCCTCATGAATTTTTCTAGTCCTCATATTAAGTGACTTCTACCTAAGGTTCCGGTGTTTCTTGTTCCGGTATGTCATTGCCTTCAGGCTCTGATCTGATTGCTGTTGTAGGGTAAGAGACTTTAGAATGATCCTGCCTAAGGAGAGGTTATAATATGCCACCCCAAAACATGCCACTTTAGCAAGAGGATTATTTTGAGCTGAAGAAAACTGGGAAAAAGTAGAGGTAGGAGAAGGTCTACTCTCATGCCATCAATCTAAAACCTGGACATAAATTTCCCTTTGTGAAGGTCCCTTCTCTTTTACCAAGAATGAACGCTATCACTAGATGTGAAGGTACCACTGAAATGAGTCTGCATAAACATCTAATTAAAATAACCCTTATTTTCCATTAGTTTCTCCCATATATTTACCTCCCTACAAACAACTGCCTCTAGAAGCCCCAAACTCTTTATTTAGCCATTTCTCTATAATTTATCACCCTTTGGAAAAATTGTGTATAAGTTCCTGGGTTTAACTGCTTCTTTAGGTCTTCATTCTCTTCCATGAAGGTCTACATGTACGTATTAAAATTAATATAAAACACTTGTACGCCTTTTATCTTGTTAAGCTGTTTTTTCATTCAGTTTAATTTGTGTTCCACTGACCAAAACATAACAGTGTCAAGAAAAATTGCTTCCTTTCCAACACCTCCCGTAGGCCATCTTCTGTGAAAAACTCTGATATCTGAAGAAAATTTGAATTCATGAATGTTATACTGAAACTAATTTATAGCCTGCAACATAAAAAGGAAGAGATCCCATGTTCTCTTTTCCTTACCACTAATCATAATTCACTTTAGATTTTGTTCCCCATAATTAATGACTGTGTTACCCTCTTTCTTCCTTTGGACCATAAAAATTATTCCTTGCCTCACCAGTTGCTGACTCCCTAGGCGCAACTCTCATCCTTTGATTTTATCCTTTTCTTATCTTGGTAATTTCAGTATCTAAAACAACAGTACTTCATTACACCTTTACAGCAGTTGCAATTATCTAAATAGGTAATCTTAAAACTGATTTGGGTAATAAGTGTAACATGACTAAAAGTCATTTATTTTATGAAATCTGACAATTTTAATAGCTAAAATTCTTACACTTTGACAAATTTAATAGCTAAAATTCTTACACTTTGAGGCTGAATGTCTCTATAATAATGCCAAACAAATAAAAAAATAAACATATTTTAAAAGCTGACATTTTACCTTTGAAAGTGCAGAAAGAAAAAAGCAACATAATCAAATGTATTTTAGGTACTCATAAAAGGATATAGAGTTAGCCTATTTAAAGAAAAAGATATTTCCAGTGAAATACATTTTAAGAGCAAGGCATATTTCCACCAATAGCCTTGAGTGCAGAGGTGGTAATATAATGAATAATACATCTTACGATTTTGTTATAAATGCTTCAGAGTTTTAAAAAACAAAGTTGTGTTGGCATCAGAGTTCCTATTATGGCTCAGAGGATGAAGAACCCGACATAGTATCTGTGAGGATACAGGCTTGATCCCTGGCCTTGCTCAGTGGGTTAAGGATCCGTCATTGCTCCAAACTGTGGCATAGGTCGCAGATATGACTTGGATCTAGTGTTGATGTGGCTGTGGTGTAGACTGGCAGCTGCAGCTCCATTTCGACCCCTAGCCTGGGAACTTCCAAATGCTGCAGGTGCGGCCATAAAAAGAAAAAAATTAAGTAGTATTGGAACCATATGGTACTTTCAATACGATTTCTCTGTTACTCCCCCAATAAAGCAATGTTGATGTTTGCGATAATTTTCAAGATATATTACTTACTTTTTATTTAGGACTATTTTTAGACTTACAGAAAAATTTCAAAATTAGTTAAAAAGTATTCCCTCCTATTTCTAACGGTAACATTTCACATCTCACATAACCATCACATAATTATCCAAAAAGGATTACTAGATTTAAAAATAGTACTATGGGAGTTCCTGTCGTGGCTCAGTGGTTAATAAACCCAACTAGCATCCAGGATGTCGCGAGTTTGATCCCTGACCTCTTTCAGTGGGTTAAGGTTCCAGTGTTGCCATGAGCTGTGGTATAGATCACAGACGTGGCTTGGATCTCCCATTGCTGTGGCTGTGGTGTAGGCTGTAGCTCTGAATTGATCCCTAGCCTGGGAACCTCCATATGCGACAAATGCA
Organism: Catagonus wagneri; assembly: GCA_004024745.2. NCBI lineage: Eukaryota > Metazoa > Chordata > Mammalia > Artiodactyla > Tayassuidae > Catagonus > Catagonus wagneri. Next base: position 11,274,138 of record PVHT020000521.1, on the reverse strand, counting down.
GCCCTAAATAGACAAAAGACAAAAAAAAAAAAAAAAGCACTGCGTATCTTCCATTCCAAAAATAATACATCTCATTTCTTATCATATATTTCAACATTACATACCTTAAACTAGTATCATTTGGCAACATTTTTTTTGTTGTGGTGTATTTTATTTTAATCAAATTTTATTTCTTTTGTTGTTTTGCTGTTGTACAATATGCCATTATTTTCTCTAAAAGTACATACAGTTGCCTAAGTTTGCTCTAACAGTGGAAATTGCTGCATGGAAGAATGTGTACCCTTTCAATATTTCAAAATACTGCAAAATGGCTAAAGTGATTGTACAGAATTGTCATTCTCAATAGTATTCTGAGAGTTATGGTTTCTCCACATTATCAACCTTCAAAAAAAAGCTACCAAATTTAGGGGTGGAAAATATCTCATTGCTTGTTGAAGAATTTCCATGATGATTGATTAGGCTATACACTTTAATATAATTTTGTTTCCTTTTCTGAGAACTGCCTCCTATCATAACTTTCCCAAATTTCTAGTACTTTTTGTAGTGGTACATTATAAACTCCAGTTGCAGTCCTTCGTTACTTTTAGTAGACACAAATATTTAAAGCTAGTGTTTTGTTTATTTTGTCTTTTAAATTTCTTTATATGGAAGTTCCCATCATGGCACAGAGGAAACAAATCCAACTAATGTCTGTGAGAATGCAGGTTCGATTCCTGGCCTTGCTTAGTGGGTTAAGGATCTGGTGTTGCTGTGAGTTATGGTATAGGTTGTAGAGGCAGCTTGGATCTGGTATTGCTATGGCTGTGGTGTAGGCCAGCAGCTGTAGCTCCAATTTGAGCCCTAGCCTGGGAATTTCCATATGCTGCAGGTGCAACTCTAAGACTCTGCCAAAAAAATTATTTATATCTTCTACTGCAAAGAGGTTTTAACTTCAATGTAAAATATACCAAATTTATACTTTCTGCGTCTAATTTTTAAAATATGTTCCTATCAGAGTTCATTAATATATTCTATATTTCTTTGAAATTTAAAAATATCACATTTTGATATTTAATGTACATGAAACTCATTTTTATTGGTAATATTTTAAAACATTTCTATTGAAATACCGTTGATTTACAATATGTTAGTTTCGTGTACAGCACGGTTTTATATTTGTATTCTTCAGATTTTCTTCCCTTATAGATTATTATAAAATATTGAGTATAGTGCTCTGTGCCATACAGTAGGGCTTTGTCTATTTTGTATACAGTGGTGTTTATATATTAATCCCAATATGCCAATTTATCCTGACCCCTCCCCCACCTCTCCTCCTGGGTAACCAAAATTTTGTTTTTTATGTCTGTGACTCTATTTCTGTCTTATAAATAATTTATATATATTTTTAAGGTTATACAAATAAGTGATATTTATCTCTCTCTGGTTTACTTAATATAATAATCTCAAGGTCCATCCATGTTGCTACAAATGGAATTATTTCATTCTTTTTTATGGCTAATATTCCATATCCTATCTTCTTTAGCCATTCATTTGTTGATGGATACTTAGGTTGCCCCCCATGTCTTGACTATTGTAAATAGTGATGCAGTGAACATTGGGGTGCATGCGTCTTTTCATGTTATGGTTTTGTCTGGATGTATGCCCAGGAGTGGGATTGCTAGATTATATGGTAGCTATCATTTTAGTTTTTTTAAGGAACCCTCCATACTGTTCTCCATAGTGACTGCACCAATTTACATTCCCACCAAGAGTATAGGAGGCTTCCCAATTTCTGCATATCTCTCCAGCATTTATTTGTAGAATTTTTTGTTTTGGGTTGTTTTTTTGTTTGTTTTTAGGGCCGCACCTCAGGCATATGGAAGTTTCCAGGAGGCTAGGGATCAAATTGGAGCTGCAGCTGCTGACCTACGCCACAGCCACAGCAATGTGGGATCTGAGCCACATCTGTGACCTACACCACAGCTCATGGCAGCCATGGGTCCTTAACCCACAGAGAGGCCAGAGATCTAACCCATATCCTCATGGATACAAGTCAGGTGCATGACAGGCTGAGCCACAATAGGAATTCCCTATTATTTGTAGACTTTTTGATGATGATCATTCTGACTGGTGTAAGATGATACCTCACTGCAATTTTGACTTGCATTTCTCCAAATAATAGCAATTCTGAACATCTTTTCATGTACCTTCTTTGGAGAAATGTCCATTTAAATCTGTCCATTTTAGGATTGCATTATTCGTTTTATTGATATTGAGCTGTATAAGCTATTGGTATATTTTGGAGATTAGTCCCTTATCAGTGGCATCATTTCTCTATACATTCTGTAAGGTTGTCTTCATTTTGTTTATGGTTTCCTTTGTGATGCAAAACCTTGTGTGTTTCATTAGGTCCCATTTGTTTACTTTTGTTTTTATTTTCATTACTTTAGGAGATGAATCCAAAAAAGATAATGCTGTGACTTATGTCAAATTGTGTCCTGCCTATGTTTTCCTTTAGGAATTTTATAGTATCCAGTCTTATGTTTAGGTCTTTAATCCATTTTAAATTTACTTTTGTGTATGGTGTTAAAAACGTTTTATTTTCATTATTTTACATGTGGCTACTCAGTTTTCCCACAACTGCTTATTGAGGAGACTGGCTTTTCTCCATGGTATATTCTTGCCTCCTAAATTTTAAATTAATTGACCCTGGGTGTAAGGGTTTATTTCTGGGCTTTCTATCCTGTTCCATTGGTACATATTTCTCTTTTTGTTCTACTACCAAACTGTTTTGATGACTATAACTTTGTAGTACTGTCTGAAGTCAGGGAGACTGATTCCTCCAGCTCCATTTTTCTTTCTCAAGATTGCTTTGGCTCTTTAAGGTCTTTTGTGTTTCCATACAGATTTTAATTTTTTTTGTTCTAGTTCTGTAAAAATTTCAGTCGGTAATTTGATAGGGATCACATTGATTCTGTAGATTGCCTTGGGTAGTATAGTAATTTTGACAATACTGATTTTTCCAATCTAAAAACATGGAATATCTTTCCATCTTTTTTGTCATCTTTGATTTCTTTCATCAACATCTTACAGTTTTCAAGTCCAGGTATTTTGCCTCCTTAGGTAGGTTTTTTCCTAGGTACTTTATTCTTTTTTTCTGCTCTGATCTTTATGATTTTTTTCCTTCTACTAACTTTGGGTTTTGTCTTTCTCTAGTTTAGGTGTAAGGTTAGGTTTCTTATTTGAGATTTTTCTTGTTTCCTGAGGTAAGACTGTATTGCTCTAAACCTCCCTCTTAGAATGACTTTTGCTGCATCCTCAGGTTTGGATCATGGTGTTTTCCTTGTCATTTGTCTGTATTTTTTTGTTTACTCTTTGATTTCTTCACTGATTCATTGATTTTTTTATAACATATTGTTTATCCTCTACGTTTGTGTTTTTTGCAGTTCTTTTTTTGTAGTCGATTTCTAATATCATAACGTTGTAAAAAAAAAGATGCTTGATGTGATTTCAATATTCTTAAATTTAATGAGACTTACCTTGTGGCCCAGTGTGATGTATCCTAGGGAATATTCCATGTGCACATGAAAAGAATGTGTTATATTCTGCTTTTGGATGAAATACTCTATAAATAGCAATTAAGCCCATAAGGTCTATTTCCTTATCCATTTCTATCTAGATGATCTGCCATTGATGTAAATGGGGTGTTAAATTATCTCACTATTACTATGTTACTGTCAGTTTCTTCTTTTATGGCTATTAGCATTTCCCTCATATATTGAGCTACTTGTATTTTGGATCCATATATATTTACAGTTGTGACATCTTGACTGATCCCTTCATCATCATGTACTGTCTTCCTTAGTCTCTTGTAACAGTCTTTATTTTAAAGACTATTTTGTCTGATAGGAGTATTGCTACTCCAGCTTTCTTTTGATTACCATTTGCATGGAATGTCTTCTTCCTTCTCCATGCTTTCAGTTTGTATGTATCTCTAGATCTGAAGTGGGTCTCTTGTAGACAACATATAAGGGTCTGTTTTTATATCTACTCAGCCAATTTATGTCTTGTGATGGGAGTATTTAATGTTTACATTTAAGATAATTATTGAAATGCATGTTCTTATTGTTGCTTTGTTAATTATTTTGCATTTGTTTTGGTAGGTCTTTTTTTCTTCCTTTCCTCTTGTTCTCTTCTTTTGTGATTTGATGACTTTTTTAGTGTTGTGTTTGGACTCTTTTTTCTTTTGGTGTGTATATATCTATTATAGATTTTTTTGTGGTTAACCATGAGTTTTTTTTAATGATTTTTATTTTTTCCATTATACCTGGTTTACAGCGTTCTGTCAATTTTCTACTGTATAGCAAAGTGACCCAGTCACACATACATATATACATTCTTTTTTCTCATATTATCCTCCATCATGCTCCATCATAAGTGACTAGAGATAGTTCCCAGTGCTATACAGCAGGATCTCATTGCTTATACATTCCAAAGGCAATAGTTTATATCTATTAACCCAAGATTCCCAGTCCATCCCATTCCCTCTGCTTGGCAACCACAAATTTGTTCTCCAAGTCCATGATTTTCTTTTCTGTGGAAGGTTCATTTGTGCCATATATTAGATTCCAGATACATGATATCATATGGTATTTGCCTTTTTCTGACTTACTTCCCTTAGTATGAGAGCGTCTATTTCCATCCATGTTGCTGCAGATGGCATTTTGTTTTTTTATGGCTGAGTAGTATTCCATTGTGTATATATAGCACATCTTCTTAATCCAATCATCTGTTGATGGACATTTAGGTTGTTTACATGTCTTGATTATTGTGAATAGTGCTGCAATGAACATACAGGTGCATGTGTCTTTTTCAAGGAAAGTTTTTTTCTGGATATATGCACAAGAGTGGGATTGCTAGGTCATATGTTTGTGGTTACCATGAGGTTTTGATATGCATTCTGTAAGTATACATGATTGTTTCAAGTTGCTGATCTCTTAATTTCAAATAGACTGTAAATATTCTGCATTTGTATTCTCTTCCTGTCATGATTACTTGTTTAGCATCATCTGAGTGTGGATGATTTCCTACCCTTACTGTATGTTTTCCTTTAATGGTGAGCTTTATCATTTCACAGTTTTTTTTTTTTTTCTGATTGTGGCCTTTCCTTTTCTGTGTAGAGAAGTTTCTTTAGCATTTGTTGTAAAGTTGGTACTGAATTCTTTTAGCTTTTGCTTGTATGTAAAACTTTTGATTTCTCTTTCAAATCTGAATGAGAGCCTTTCTAGGTATTCTTAGCTGTAGATTTTCATTTTTATCACCTTAAATATATCATGTCACTGCCTTCCAACCTGCAGAGTTTCTTTTAAAAATCTTCCTACAATCTCATGGTGATTACCTTATATGTTGTGTGTCACTTTTTCTTTGTTGCTTCTATGTTTTATAATTTAAAATATTGTGTTAATTTCTGCTATAAAACAAATTGATACAATTATGTATGTACACATACTCATTCTTTTTCAGATTCTTTCCCATATAGATTATCACAGAATATTGAGTAGAGTTTCATGCTATATTGCAGATCCTCATTGACCATACACAGCACTGTGTGTTCCATGCAAAACAGTGTGCATATGTCAGCCTCAAACCCCCAATACCCCTATCTTTCCTTGTTGCTTTTAATATTTGTTCTTTTTCTTTAATTTTTGTCAGTTTGATTACTATGTGTCTCAGTATGTTCCTTCCTGGCTCAATACTGTATGGGACTCTGCACATCTTGGACTTGGGTGACTGTTTCCTTTCCCATGTTGGGAAGTTTTGTCTATTATCTCTTTAAATATTTTCTCATGTCCTTTCTCTAATTCTTTTCCATCTGGGATCTCTATCATGAGAATGTTAGTGCATTTGACCTTGACCGAGAAGTATCTTAAACTGTTCTCATTTCTTTTCATCATATTTCTTTATTCTGCTCTGTGAGACTGATTTCCACTGCTCTGTGCCTCCAACTTTCTGGTTCATTCTTCTGCCTTTTTTGTTTCTGCTATTGATTGCTTCCAGTATGTCTTTATCTCAATTATTATATACTTCAATTGTAGTCTTTATATTTGGTTAGTCTTTATATTTTCTCTTTGCTAAAAACTCCTTGTAACTTCTTGTTCTGTACATTCATTCTTTTCTTGAGTTCTTAGATTCTCTTTATGATCATTACTCTGAATTTGTTCTCAAGTAGATTGCCTATTTCCACTTTACTTAGTTGTTTTAAGGGGTTTTATCTTGTTTATTCATCTGGAACATATTCCTTTGCCTTGCCATTTTTTAAAAAATTTCTATTTATATTTTTATGTGTGTAGTATCATAGTTACATTTCTTGATCTTGATCATTGCCTAAGGGCCAGGTACCAGCTGGTCCCAGTGGTACCACTGGGTGCTGAATCATAGTTTTCTTGTTTCTGGTGTCTGACCCTGTTGGGTGAAGCTGGTCTGGAGTTTTGTTCAGGCTTTCTGGCAGGAAGGACCAATGCCTGCCAACTGATGGGTAGAACTGGGTCTTGACTCTTTAGAGGGCAGTATCAAGGGGTGTGTCTAGGGGTGACTGTCAGCTGAGGAAGTCTTTAGGCAGCCTGTCTGATGATGGGTGGGGCTTTATTTCTTCCATCTTGGTTGTTTGGCCTGAGGAATCCCAGCACTGGACCCTACAGGCTGTTGAGTGGGGCAAGGTCCTGGTGCTAAGGACCCAAAACTTCTGCCTACAGCCAGGGTTCACATGGGTCTCTCCTGTCGCTGCCACAAGCTTTCATGAGCCCAGGGAGAGGTACAACTGACCTTTATGCTGTCTCCCCCTCCAAGACTAGCAGGTAGGTCTTGTTCAGGGTCCTATAGAGTCACTGCTTTTGTCCAGGGTCCTGATGAACATGTGATGTTGTGTGTACCCTCCAATAGTGGAGTCTCTGTTTCCCCTAGTTATGTGAATCTCCAGCAATCAAGACTCACTGGCCTTCAAAGCCTAATGCTCTGGGAGCTCCTTCTCACAATATTAAACCCCTAGACTGGAAAGCCTGGTGTGGGCTGAGAGCTCTCACACCTATGGAGAACTTCTGCAATATAATATTTCTCCAGTTTCTGGTTCACCCACCCAGGTGATATGGAATTTGATTAGATGGCAGGTGAGACCTTCCTACCATCTAGTGGTTTCTTCATTATGTTTTTGGATGTGGAATATCTCTTTTTTGTAGACTATATTCTTTTTATTGGTGATAGTTCAGCAATTATGATTTTACTGTGCTTATAAGAAGTGAGCTCAAGGTCCTTTTACTTCACATTTTTTCTCTAATTAAAACTTATTTATGAATACAGTATGACTTGGAGATAGAATTTAGTTTTATTTTTTTATATGCAACTCATTCTAGCAAAATTGATTAAATATAGCTCAGTATTTTTTCAACTGATTTGTAATACCATCTTGGTAACATCTACCATGATATGTATGTATTAATCTGCTTTAAGCCCTCTGTTCTATTTTAAGTATTCCTTTGCTAATATTACATTGTTTTAATTATTATGATTTTAACAAGTGAAATTCTTGACAAAGAGAAACAATAAATTTGCCTTTATTCAAAATTTCCCTAGCCATTATTGAAGTTTTGCTCTTCCGTGTACATTTTAGGATCAGCATGTGAAACTGCATGAAAAAAATGTCTTTTGACATTTTGAATTGCATTAAATTTACAGAAAATTTAGGACAAATTTCCATAGGAATGGAAATCAAATTTTTCACATTTATGGTCATTAATATTTTATAATATTTTTCATTAGAATCTTATGCATACTTTTAAAAAATTAAACTACAGTTGATTTACAGTGTTGTGACAATTTCTGCTTTACAGCAAAGTGAATCAGTTATAAGTATATATACATGCATTTTTATATTATTTTCCATCCTGGTCTATCCCAGGATATTAGGTATAGTTCCCTGTGCTATATAATAGGATCTTTATTTTTAACCCATTCTAAATTTAATAATTTGCATCTACTAACCACAAACTCCCATTCCATCCTGCACCCTTCCCCCTCCCTCTTAGCAACCACAATTCTTTTCTTTATGTCTGTGAGTCTGTTTCTGTTTTGGAGATAGGTTCATTTGTGCCATATTTTATTTATTTATTTATTTGACATATTGACTCCAGGGAAGCCCAAGAGGACTTGTCTGGGGTTTTTATTTTTATTTATTTTTTTAACTTAATGAATTTTATTTCAATTATAGGTGTACATAGATCATCACAAGTCAATTTTATAGATTTTGTATCCCAAACCCACAGTGCTTCCCCAAACCCCCCAGATTGTCTTATTTGAAGAACCAAGGTTTTCCAAAGTCTATGAGTCATTGTCTGTTCTGCAAAGAAGTTCATCATGCCTTTTTAGTTTCCACATGTAAGCAGTAGCATTGGGTGTTGCTGTCTAGTTGTCTGACTGGTTTCACTTCACATGATAATTTCTAGGTACATCCATGTTGCTATAAATGTTGTTATTTCATTCCTTTTAATGGCTGAGTAATATTCCATTGTGTGTATGTACCATATCTTCCCTATCCACTCCTCTGTCGATGGGCATTTAGGTTGTTTCCATGACCTGAATATTGCATAGAGTGCTGCAATGAACACTGGAGTACATGTGTCTTTTCGACTCATGGTTTCCTCTGGACAGATGCCCAGGAGTGGGATTGCTGGTTCAAATTGTAATTCTGTTTTGAGTTTTCTGAGGAATCTCCATACTGTTTTCCATAGTGGTTGCACCAATTTGCATTCCCACCAACAGTGTAATAGGGATCCTTTTTCTCCACACCCTCTCCAGCACTTATTATTTGTAGACTTTTTGATGCTGGCCATTCTAGCCGGTGTAAGGTGGTACCTCATAGTGGTTTTGATTTGCATTTCTCTAATGAGGAGCGATGTTGAACATCTTTTCTTGTGTTTATTTGCCATCTGCATGTCTTCTCTGGAGAATTGTCTGCCTAGATCCTCTGCCCATTTTTTGATGGGGTTGTTTGTTTTTTTAATATCGAGCTATAGGAGGTGTCTATAAATTTTGGCAATCAATCCCTTGTCACTTGAATCATTTGCAAATATTTTCTCCCATTCTATGGGTTGTCTTTTCGTTTTGTTTAGGGTTTCCTTAGCTGTGCAGAAACTTTGAAGTTTAATTAAGTCCCATTTGTTCATTTCTCTTTTCATTGTCCTTACTCTGACACATGGATCTGAGAAGATGTTGCTATCATTTATGTCAGAGAGTGTTTGGCCTATGTTTTCCTCTAAGAGTTTTCTAGTATCTGGTCTTATATGTAGATCTTTAATCCATTTTGAGTTTATTTTTGTGGATGGTGTTAGGAAGTGTTCTAGTTTCATTTTTTTACACGTGGCTGTCCAGTTTTCCCAGCACCACTTATTGAAGAGGCTATCTTTTCTCCAATGTATATTCTTGCCTCCTTTGTCATAGCTTAGCTGACTACAGATGCATGGATTTAATTCTGGGCTTTCTATCCTGTTCCACTGATCTGTATTTCTGTCTTGGTGCTAGTACCATACGGTTTTGATGACTGTAGCTTTGTAGTACAGTCTGAAGTCAGGGAGTCTGATTCCTCCAGCTCCATTTTTCTTTTACAGGATGTCTTTGGCTATTCTGTTTTTTTTTTTTGTGTTTCCAAACAAACTTTAAAATATTTTGTTCTAGTTCTGTGAAAAATGTCCTTGGTTATTTGATAGGGATTGCATTTACTTTGAGATTGCTTTGGGTAGCACAGTCATTTTGATAATATTGACTCTTCCAATCCAACAGCATGATATGTCTTTCCATCTGTTCATGTCATCCTTGATTTATTTCATCAGCATCTTATAATTTTCAGAGTACAGGTCTTTTTTCTCTTTAGGCAGGTTTATTCCTAAGTATTTTATTCTTTTTGATATGATGATAAATGGGAGAGCTTCCCTAATTTCTCTTTCTGATCTTTCATTGTTAGTAAATAGAAGTTCAGTTGATTTCTGTGTATTAGTTTTGTATCCTGCAACTTTGCCAAATTCATTGATGAGCTCTAACAGTTTTCTGGTAGAGTCTTTAGGATTCTCTAGGTATAGTATCATGCCATCTGCAAACAGTAACAGTTTGACTTCTTCCTTTCAAATTTGGATTCCTTTTATTTCTTTTTCTTCTCTAATTGCTGTGGCTAGGACTTCCAGAACTATGTTGAATAGTAGTGGTGAGAGTGGACATCCCTGTCTTGTTCCTGATCTCAGTGGGAATTCTTTCAGATTTTCACCATTGAGAATGATCTGAGCTCTGGGTTTGTCACAGATGGACTAGATTATGTTGAGGTAGGATCCCCCTATGCCCACTTTCTGAAGGGTTTTTATCAGAAATGGGTGTTGGATTTTGTCAAAGGCTTTTTCTGCATCTATGGAGAGGATCATATGGTTTTTATTCTTCAGTTTGTTAACGTGGTGTATCACACTGATTGATTTG
>PVHT020000521.1:11185699-11251490 GCA_004024745.2 Catagonus wagneri | reverse complement strand
ACATTTACAGAAGAGCTAACAACTATCCTTCTGAAACTCTTCCAAATAATTGCAGAGGAAGGGAACCTCCCAAACTCAATCTATGAGGCAACCATCACTCTGACACCAAAACCAGACAGAGATACCACAAAAAAAGAAAATTACAGGCCAATCTCACTGATGAACATAGATGCAAAAATTCTCAACAAAATACTAGCCAACCGAATCCAATAATGCATTAAAAGGACTGTACATCATGAACAAGTGGGATTTATCCCAGGGATCCAAGGATTCTTCAATATCCGCAAATCAATCAGTGTGATACACCATGTTAACAAACTGAAGAATAAAAACCATATGATCCTCTCCATAGATGCAGAAAAAGCCTTTGACAAAATCCAACACCCATTTCTGATAAAAACCCTTCAGAAAGTGGGCATAGGGGGATCCTACCTCAACATAATCTAGTCCATCTGTGACAAACCCAGAGCTCAGATCATTCTCAATGGTGAAAATCTGAAAGAATTCCCACTGAGATCAGGAACAAGACAGGGATCTCCACTCTCACCCCTCCTATTCAGCATAGTTCTGGAAGTCCTAGCTACAGCAATCAGAGAAGAAAAAGAAATAAAAGGAATCCAAATTCAAAGGAAGAAGTCAAACTATCACTGTTTGCGGATGGCATGATACTGTACCTTGAGAATCCTAAAGACTCTACCAGAAAACTGTTAGAGCTCATCAATGGATTTGGCAAAGTTGCAGGATATAAAATCGATACACAGTAATCAACTGCATTTCTATATACTAACAATGAAAGATCAGAAAGAGATATTAGGTAAGCTCTCCCATTTATCATCATATCAAAAAGAATAAAATACTTAGGAATAAACCTACCTAAAGAGATGAAAGATCTGTATTCTGAAAATTATAAGATGCTGATGAAAGAAGTCAAGTATGACATGAACAAATGGAAAGATATACCATGCTCTTGGATTGGAAGAGTCAATATTATCAAAATGACTATACTACCCAAGGCCACATACAGTTTCAATGGAATCCCCATCAAGTTACTAAGGACATTTTTCACAGAACTAGAACAAAATATTTTAAAGTTTGTTTGGAAGCACAAAAAACCCAAAATAGCCAAAGACATCCTCAAAAAGAAAACTGGAACTGGAGGAACTGGAGGAATCAGGCTCCCTGACTTCAGACTATACTACAAAGCTTCAGTCATCAAAACCATATGGTACTGGCACAAGGACAGAAATATAGATCATTGGAACAGGATAGAAAGCCCAGAATTAAACCCATGCATCTATAGTCAGCTAACCTATGACAAAGGAGGCAAGAATATACATTGGAGAAAAGATAGCCTCTTCAATAAGTGGTGCTGGGAAAACTGGACAGCTGCATGTAAAAAAATGAAACTAGAACACTTCCTAACACCATTCACAGAAATAAACTCAAAATGGATTAAAGATCTACATATAAGACCAGATACTATAAAACTCTTAGAGGAAAATATAGGCCAAACACTCTCTGACATAAATGATAGCAACATCTTCTCAGATCCATGTGTCAGAGTAAGGACAATGAAAAGAGAAATGAACAAATGGGACTTAATTAAACTTCAAAGTTTCTGCACAGCAAAGGAAACCCTAAACAAAATGAAAAGACAACCCACAGAATGGGAGAAAATATTTGCAAATGAATTGACTGGCAAGGGATTAATCTCCAAAATTTAAAAACAGCTCCTACAGCTCAGTACCAAAAAACAAACCCCATCAAAAATTAGGCAGAGGATCTAGGCAGTTCTCCAAAGAAGACATGTAGATGCCAAAAAAACACATGAAAAGATATTTAACATCATTCGTTATTAGAGAAATGCAAATCAAAACCACTGTGAGGTACCACCTTACACCAGCCAGAATGGCTATCATCAAAAAGTCTACAAACAATAAGTGCTGGAGAGGGTGTGGAGAAAAAGGATCCCTATTAACAGTGTTGGTGGGAATGCAAATTGGTGCAACCACTATGGAATACAGTATGGAGATTCCTCAGAAAACTCAAAACAGAATTACAATTTGAACCAGCAATCCCACTCCTGGGCATCTATCCAGAGGAAACCATGAGTCGAAAAGACACATGTACTCCAGTGTTCATTGCAGTACTCTTATGCAATATCCAGGTCATGGAAACAACCTAAATGCCCATTGACAGAGGAGTGGATAGGGAAGATATGGTACATACACACAATGGAATATTACTCAGCCATTAAAAGGAACAAAATAACAACATTTATAGCAAAATGGATGGACCTCGAAATTATCATGCGAAGTGAAACCAGTTAGACAATTAGACAGCAACATCGAATGCTACCACTTACATGTGGAAACGAAAAATACAGAATGAACTTTGCAGAATAATCAATGACTTACAGACTTTAGAAAACCTATGGTTTCCAAATAAGACGATCTGGGGGGTGGGGGGATGCACGGACGGTTTGGGTCGGGAAAGCTATCAAATTGAGTTGTGATGATTTTTATACACCTATAATTGTAATAAAATTCATTAAGCAATGGGAAAAAAAAACTAAATATTACCAAAGGCAAAATGCGTGGGGGCAAGATAAATTAGGGTACGGGATTAACAGTTACACCCTACTATATATAAAATAGATAAACAACAAGGACACTGTATAGGACAGGAAAAATATTCAATATCTTGCAACAGTCTATAATGGAAAATAATCAGAAAAATTATATATGTCTAATTATATATATATATATAAAAACTATGCTGTACACCTGAAACTAACACAATATTGTAAATCAGTTATACTTCAGTAAAAAAAGAGCAGAGAACCTGATTAAACATTTTTCCAAGGAAGATGTCCAGATGGTCAACAAACACATGAAACGGTGCTCAACATCACTAATCCTCAGGGAAACACAAAGCCCCAAAAGATATCACCTCATAACCCTCAGAATGACTGTTATCATAAACACAAAAATAAGTCTTGCCAAGGATGTGGTACAAAGCAAAACTTGCATTCTGTTGGCGGGGGGAAGGGATTGGTACAGCCACTATGGTAAAGAAGAGTATGGAGATTTCTTGGAAAATTAAAAGTATAACTATCATATGATCTAGCAATTCCACTCCTAGGTAGTTATTCCAAGAAAATAAAATGATATAAAAGATACATGTACTTCTGTGTTCGTTGCAAAATTATTCATAATAGCCAAGATAATGAAGTACAGTAAGTGTACACAGATAGATGAATGAAGATGTGATTTTATACACACACACACACACACGGTACACAATGTGTACCTTACAACACTATTTTCCTTCCATCTACTAGATAAAATCAAAACCCTGTATCTTGAATATTAGTACCAGTGTTCACTGTACCATTTTCACAATAAACAAAAGGTAGAAACAATTTGAGTGTCCATAAAGAGATGATTGAATGAATAAAACGTGGTATATACATACAGCAGAATATTATCCAGCCATAAAAAATGGGAATGAACTTCTGATACACCCTATAATATGGATAAACCTTCAAATTATGCTAAATGAAATATGCTATACACAATAAAATATTGTATGATTCCACTTATACGAAATACATACAATATCCAAATTCATAGAGTAAGAAAATAGATGAAAGGTTGCCAGAGAATACAGGGAGGGGAAATGGGAAGTAATTGATTAAACAAGGTTTTTGTTTAAGGAGATAAAAATATTTGGAAATAGTAGTGAGCAGTGATGGCTGCACAATATTGTGAAGGTAACTGATGTCACTGAATCATGTTACTAAAACTGAAATGTTTTATATGTATATTTTATGTATGTTTTAACTAATTTTAAAAATAACATGATGTACCAAAAACTATTGAACTGTACACTTGAATTGTATAGTATATAAGTTATACCTTAAACTATTTTTTGTAACATTTCTTGGCAAACAAAACCTTTAATATTGGACTTCTCTCTAGGACTTTAACCTCATCTCACATCAATTCATGCCATGCAACCTATGTCTAATTATACCAAATGATGTGTCACTCTTTTTCTACCCTGTCCTTTTTCCCTGTCTTTATACCTAAATTTTTCTGAGCCCTTGGTCTAGAAGAGTAGTTTGCAATCTCTTTGACCCAAGGACTTTTACACTCTTAAAAAGTATCAAAGACTCCAGTGAAATGTTTGTATATGGGAGTTATGTCCACCATTATCACCATGTTAGAAATTTAACTGAAATATTTGTTTTAAATATGTATTAATATCCTTTAGAAAACAAAAAATGAATTGATTGCATATTTATATAATTAACATTTATGAAAATATAAATTTTTTCAATGAGAAGACAGCATTGTTTTATCATTTTATGATTATTTCATGTCTGGATTATTATAAGACAGCTAGATTCTCACATCTACTTCATCGAATCTGCTGTGTTGTTTTAGCTGAAATTTGTGAAGAATATTTACCTTCACGTGGCTATGGAGTTGGAAAAGGGAGGAATGTTTTTAATAGCCTTTTCAGATAATTCTGAATATGCTCTTATACTACAACAACATGACAAGTGGTGGTTACTTAAATGTTAGCTTCATTGCGGAATCAGAAACAGTAGTGATGAACTTTTCATACTCTATTAAAATTCCTTGATCTAGCTTATACTCTGGAAGGATCATTTAGCAGGCATGCTTTTTGTCACATCACTTGGAAAATGTTGGTTCCCTGAGTCATACATATCTCCCGAATGTTGACAATTTCTGTGTGCAACACCCCCAAGTCACACTGCTGTAATATCACTACCCATCTCATCAGAAAAGCCTTTAAGTACTGGGAAAATTTTAAGATTCCTGTGGTATATACGACTCTTCCAAAAATTTAATTTTTACTTGAAAGCTTAATTTTTTTAAATTACTGACAACAAATATTATAGGTCATTTTCTTTGTAATGACAGACTCGTATTCATTCTGCCATACACCCAGGTTTTAATAACCATAGTTTGTCTTTACTTCATTCTTTCAAGTAAAAAATATGTTCTTTAAAAGAAGCATGAATTTAAATAATGACAGGAATCCATGGTTTCCTTCAGGCAACCATTGTACTTCGGAATGCAACAGAAGTGCTTTATGTGTATTTAATCACACAGAATATTAAAGAGATGTGTACTGAAGGATCAAGATTTAATATTTGTTTTTTATTTGTTCTTCAAGGACATTCTTAAGTGAAACTGGATCTTTCTCTCTCATTTATTTTCTGCTATTAAGTGATAATATAAAATACAACTACTGGCACTGTTTGGTGGCACTGCCTCAGTTAGTGCTAAGCTAATAGCAATTTAGCTACCAAGGCTTTTGTACAATCAGTGCAAATGTCAACACAGTGAAAAAGGCAAGTAACTAGCATTATTGTGAACATAGCTTTGATCTCTAAACTCTGTGAACATGTATCAGGATGCCCAGGAACTACACTTGGAAACCTAAGGTATAGAATTCTTCCTCCTCTTTCCTTCTCCACCTCGCTCAATAGACACCTATTGATCCCTTAAATTTCCTTAAATTAAATTCTTCTTGAACCTTGACTTCTAAAGGTCTATGGACTCATAGTCATCTTTATACCTAGGGTGACTGACAAAGAATCTGGAGCACAGAAAGTGAATTAAGTTAATAGGTTATGGCTTCAATGTAGGCACTTCCAACTCTGAATTATAGCAGTATAGGAAATCGGAGGGCTAAAGAGAATTATAATGTAAATGTCATAGAGATATATCCAAAGAACCAACAAATCTTAAATATGTCTGAGCTCTGTGGTCAATACAGTTATAGTGGCATTTTCACACACACACACACACATACACACACAAGCCAAAGTGGCATGTGCTGGGCTATACAAATTGGTATGAAATTATCAACAAGTATTACACCCTATAGAGTAAGGAAACAAGAATATGTATTTATATACACTTGAAAATATACACTTGAACTGACTTGGAGAGACTGAGTTAGATTTGATTAGGCAAAAAGGATTATGAAGGATATTAAATATTGAGAGAACAAAATAAACAGTGTCAGGCCTCGCATAGGACGACAATGATAATATGAAGCTTGATGTAAAGTATCTATTTTCCACATGAGTGAACATATCAGTAGATACTGGATCTTACTGAGTATCTGGTAAGTATATATTAATGTAAATTGACTTTTTTAAAACATAACTACTCGTACTAAATTATAAAATTATTGTAGGCAAAATTGTGAGACAATAGGCCTTCTTAATAAATGGTTGATGAAAATGTAAATTTATGTGGTCATTTTGGAAAGAAATTTGACCAGTTATAAAACATTAACACCGATTGATTTTGTAGTTCTATTTATAGGATGCTATGCTAAAGAACTACTCACATGACTGAAAAAACATTTATATGCAGAAATGTTCATTGTGACATGGTAGGTATTGATATGACACCAAAAGCAACCTAAATGATTATCAAGAAGAAACTAGTTAAATAGTATATCTTTAGTATAGGATATATACAGACTTTCAAAAAAATGAGATAGAGAATTATGTATTGAAATAAAAGCTTTTTAAGATATAGCAAAGTGAAAAAAAGCAGGTCATTATTGCATATTCAATCATTCCATTTTTGTAATTATACAAACCTTAAAAAAACTCTGGAGGCATAACAGCTGTCACCTATGAGTAAGCGAATGGAACTGATGTTGCAGTGATGAGGCAGAAGCTTAATTTTAAAATCCATATTACTTGAACAGTTTACAATAAATTTATATGTTATTTTGCAATTTAAAAAGTAATGAAAAAGAGTGACCCCAGTATAGTGAAACTGGTAAAGAGAGGAATATATGGAAATCATATAGACATATAGAAGAGAGAGATATTGAGTGAGAAATATGAAGTTAATCTCTGTAAAAGCTGGATGACAGGAAAGAGGTTTGTCTAAATTATATACATAATTCACACAATATTTGTTCTAAAAGATATTGAAAATACTAGGTCATTTCTTTAATATACATATATATATGTTATCTATACACACACAAAATAATCTGATATTTGAGAAAATAAAATTCACAGAATATAATTAATTTGATATTCTTAAAGATATATTTTCAGCCACTAGAAGAAAATAAAATTAATAAGTTTTATACTGAAAAATTATTTTCCATGAATTTTAATATGCTAATTTATAAGAAACATTATAAAGGAATATATTGAAAGTTCCATGATTAGAAGCTAATTGTCATAATATAGGTGCTGTACATGCTCACAGATAATTGCTTTGACTTTTGGGGGTTTGGATGATATAGTTGCACTTATTCTTGAATATAAACTCTAGGAAAATATAATTGCTACATGCAATTCCCACTCTAATTTCTATATGAATCCAAATAATACTCTTTTCCTTCAAACTATTTAAAAATAAGTTTTTGTACTTACTTTCAACAATGACTTGTCTGTCTTCCCAGTTATCTTTAATAAGCTGTATATTTCCAAAATGTGCATCACTGTAAAAGATTCGGTTGGTACCTTTTCTTCTTTGATTATAGTCAAAAGCCAAGGCTATGACATTCTTGAAATAACGTGGATTTTCATATGGTCTTATTGGTGAATTTAAATTGGCTTCATCAGAAAGATGTATACTTTTTAATATGGTTCTCCCTGAATACAGCAAATAGCCTTCATGCCTTAAGCAAGTAACACCATCTTCTGCCAAATATCCATGGGCACAAGCACAAGTTCTCCGGGAATTTCCTCGATAGAGACAGAGTTGCTGACATCCCCCATTGTCCTTGGCACAAATATTTGTCCCTAAGGATAAAAAAAAATAGAAGAGACACACACATTCTTGTTTTTTCTTTTGTTTTTCAGAAAGTTTTTTCTTATAAAATATTTTTTAAGATAATGTTGAAAATTCTGGGTTTTTATCCTTAATTTTTAACTAGTCAGTAAAAATTTAACCGCTATAAAGGACTGCTTTTTAAAAGATCACTCCAGAAGTTCCCATCGTGGCTCAGTGGTTAACAAATCTGACTAGGATTGCTGTGGCTGTGGTGAAGGCCGGCAGCTACAGTTCCTGTTAGACCCCTAGCCTGGGAACCTCCATATGCCCTAGATAAGGCAAAAAGACAAAAATAAATAAATAAATAAATAAATAAATAAATGATCACTCCAGTTTAAAACCTTGGATTTCTTATTTCAGATATAACATTCTTCTATTTCCCTGACCTTCAAATAGAAGCATTAAGAATTTCCCTTAATCAGCCAACTAGTTAAGTGCATAACTCTGTATTGAAACTTGATACTGAGATTACAATGTTTTATATATTGTAATCTTTAGTACAAGTAATTGATTCACTCAAAACATGAACTGAATTCACCAAAGAAATTACATGCACTACTTTAAAGTCTGTGTCTATGAAGTATATAAGGTATCAAAAAAATGTATGGTTCCAATGTGCCTAACATCCAAAGTATATTGGGTATATATTTTTAATTCTAATTTTGAGTTAAGATGTAATATGCTACTAATATTTCTACATCATACTAATTCTCTTCTATGAATCCATCACCATCGCCAAAAATATTATACCTTCCTTTGATGTCAAGAAAATTAATTACAATTTAATAAACATTTAAAATAAACAGTATCATAATGGAAATGATATTTTAAAAAATATCCTAATACTGTCATGTCAGTTTCAAAACACATATTTTAAAGAAATGATGACTTTGGACATATTTCACATAATAACAAACTTCTGGAGCCATACTCACTTTATATATTAAAATATAATTCCAAAACAACATTCTGTCTCCTTTTTACTCTATTATCCTAATTATGCTTTGCATATGTCATTGAATATGTATATTTATCAAGTGTTTCTATATTACTTAGATTAAACCTATACTGTAAACATACCAAATATATTACATGTCTATATATATGTACTGTCCTGGGCAAAAATATATATGTATGAACTATTATGTATTCATTTCATTAGGCTACTTTGTAATTTTTGTAGGAAATTAGGTGTAAAAATAGGGTCTTGAGGTTTGGACTCAGAATTAATCCATAGCAAGTTTAAAAAATAAATGTAAATAGAAAAATAACATAAAATTCATATATCGTAATTGAGTGCTGACCTTTCTCTCTCACCCGGTTAAAGATTTTAACCTCCTTCAGGTTGACTCCAAGACCCGTTCTCATGGTTACAGTTTCTGTGGCATCATTCTTGTGGCCCCTTCTGATGGACCCATTGGCATGTGCTCTGCCAAGAAGTTGAACATACATGATCAATAATCTTTAACTAATTCAAATCAAGCCAGTTATTTAAGGTGACGATAACAGATGGCCCAGCAGAAGGGAAAGAAACCAACATTAGTCTGTGACATTGAAAGGGTTAAGCCTGGAATAGCAAGAACAACTGCTTTTTCTGGGAAAATAACATGGTTTTGTGAGATCTTTTTTGTGACCCTGCTAAGGAATGGCTAAGCAGTAAATCAACTAGTGCTAAAATAACATTTGACACTCAAATACTTATGAAAAAATAAATTACCTGTCAGACCAGTAGATGTAAGCCCCAAAGACTGCAACTGAAAACATATCCACATTGCTCCCTGACAGCACGATCTCACGGTTCCCACCAGTCTCAAGGTCAATTCTTTCTATCTTGTCTGTACGAGCATCACACCAATACAATTTATTTTCCTAAGAGCAATTAAAAAGTAATATTACAAGCTGATTTATATTTTATAAAGAAAATAAGAGAACACTACAACTGAACTAACATAAGTTGGCAGTTAATGCACATTAAGTAGGTAAAAGAAATCCAACAGACCTCATAGTCAATGGAGATGCCATTCGGCCATGCTATCCCCATGCTTACAAGTACAACCTTTTCTGAGCCATCTAAGCGAGCCTTTCCAATGCAGGGCATCTGTCCCCATTCAGTCCAGAACAAGTAGCTGAAATTAAATTGTTGGTTTCCATTAATTTGCAGATAAACACAAAAATGTATATTAATAATAATTATAGCAATGACTACTACTATCAATCTCATAAACACTAATATATGTGTGTTTGTAATAATTTTTTTTTGGACAAGAACAGTCATAGAACGTTTATTCATAACAGTAAAACCTGGAAATAACCCAAATGTCCATAAACAGAAAGGAATTTTATTTTCCCCTCTGGAAACCAGCTATTTATTGAATGAATATAGTGTGTACTGATTGTAATATAAATCTAGTCTCTATCAGAAACAGAAGGGGACTAAACACTATCTACATAAACACTTGCATGTGCAGCCCCGCCCCCAGCTCATAGGGCGCCCAGGTAAAGCTGGCCCTGGTTCTGGGTGGGATGCTTCCCCTGATTATTTTTTAAAATATTTTAATGATTTTTCTTTTTTTCCATTATAGCTAGTTTATAGCATTTTGTCAATTTCTACTGTGTAGCAAGGTGGCCCAGTCACACATACATACATACATTCTTTTTTCTCACATTATCATGATCCATCATAAGTGACTAGATATAGTTCCCAGTGCTAAGTAATAAAATAATTTTTATTATACAAAAATACTTAAACATTCACAGAAATCATGAGGGAGAATTTCCAAAATACCTTTTGTACAGGCCACTCCCTGTCTGAAATGATTTTTATCAACTTGCTTTCTTAATTTGTTCTTGTGTTTTATATCTCACACATCATCATTGCCTTCAAGAAGTCTTCTGTTTTCTCATTATTGCACCATGTACTTTTCCTTATAGCATGAATTAGAGTGACAAATTCATATTTGTATTTGTCTACAATGTTACTTTTTATTAATATTTTTTGCTGCCAATAGACTTTAGGATAAATGAGGAGAGTAATCTTTTTTCTTATTCACTATTATAATATTCACTAAGTAATTAGAAAATTTTTAAAATAAAAATATTTAAATAAAATCAAATTTTACATTTATAAATTTAAATTTATTTAAATAATGAATGTATCGTAACGTTCAACTCAGTCTACTTAAATTGATAAATGTAACTAATCTGAATTTTATAAATTTTCTTGTGCATACATCTTAAAACCTGAATTCATACAAAGCAGACATTCTTATTTTAGTAATCTTATAATACAAATATAATATGGAAGGGTTGTGGAAAAAAATAAAATATGGAAAAAAACCCCAAATATGCCAAAGTAAAATTTCAAAAAAATGAAATGTTAAAAAACAGAAGGTACATAATCCATGCTTTCATTCACTAACTCATTCAACAAATATTATAAAACAGAAATTCATGCTTTCAGATAAATTAGATCCATTCTTTTGAAGTTATGCCCAGTGAAGTTTTTATTCAACAGTCTGATAATAGCAATGACTAAAGTTTAGAAAAACATGGAAATAATTGATTCATTTAGGCAAAAATAGGTATGTATTCTGTGCATATTTAAGTAAATATATAAGGGCTATTGTGTATAAGAGAAAGTGAGATTTGTATAGAAAAACCAAAGAAGACCTGCATTCATATTTTGTATTATTTATCCATGAAAAATGATATGTAAACTACCTAAAAATATATATATTTCCTTTATACATGTTGTTTTGATTTATTTTAAAAGTTGATTTTTTTCTTCCTGAAAATGCTGTATAAAATAAATGTGTTAAACTTTTACAACCAGACAAACATGAGGTGTGGCTAGAATCCCAAGTATATTAGTCCTAAAGAAACTTTCATTCATATTTACAAGCTCTATAAATCAGAAAGGGAAAATTTTATAGCAAGAAATCCAACTAATATTTTATTGGTAAGATCTAGGTTAAAGCAGGCATGGAAATATCTATACTTGTATTAAAATTATGATTTTTAATCTTTAAGTTACATTATATTCAAAAGTATTAAAAATAGCGAGTTCCCACTGTGGCACAGTGAGTTAAGGATCCAACACCTCTTCAGCAGCTTGGGTCACTGCTGAGGCATGGGTTCGATCCCCTGGCTGGTACAGTGGGTTAAGGATCTGGCATTGCCTCAGCTGTGGCATAGGTCACAGCTGCAACTCAGATTAAATCCCTGGCCTAGGAACTTTCCATAGGTACAGCCAAAAAAGTTTTTAAAAATTATTAAAAATATTTTAACTGAGAGGTAAAATGAGTTGCTTCATTTAACATTACAGGGAGAAGTTTTAGTATTACTAATGTTGGGGGGTTTTTGGTTTGTTTTTGCAGAGTCTGCAGCATGCAGAAGTTACTGGGCCAAGGATTAAACTACCACCACAGCAGTGACCTGAGCCACAGCAGTGATAATGCTGGATCTTTAACCTCTAGGTCACCAGGGAACCTCACTAATGTTCTTAATATGACTAGCTGGCCATTTGTTAAGATGGCAGGGGATGTAATACTGTGAATGAGGCCTTTGGGGAGCCAAAATAGAGATGTGCTTATTTTTTCAACCTGATTCTTGTAATCTACTTTTAACATAATCCACAGGTCAAATTTGGAGGGACAATGTGTAAAATGCACCTTTTAATTAATAGTAATCTGCTTTCAGATGTACTGAGTAATAAACATATTGAGTGTGAAGGTCAAACCTGCCATTTAACATACTTAATTCTCACAACTTTGGATGCTACAGTTCAGGAAATTAACGATCCATTGTCACAGGTTGATACAGGAAATGCATTCCAGCTTTCCTAACTAAGACCTGTACTCTCATCTCTATGTTGTCTCACCAAATAGAAAGTATCATGCCACAATATAATAATCTTATATCAAATGTTATTTTACTCTAGGTATAAAGAGTATAACAAAAATCTCCATACTTAAAAAACACAAAGATGAACATGAAAAATATCTTAGTGTTGAGAAAAAGTCTCTTTTTTCCCCCCAAGTAGTTTCTATTCATTTTAAATATGTGATACTTCCATGAAGGAGGCTTGGATGAATGGCAACTAAATTAGGAATAAAAAAAAATTCAAAACAAAACTAACTTGAATAGAGATTTTACTCAAATTTTCAGTGGTGATTTAATAAACTGTCTCAATATATGAAAGCAAAGTGGCTGCAGAAATCACTTTTATGGCTAAAATATTGATCAACTCAATAAGATTAAAAGATTCTCCACCTACCAAAATTAAGCAACATTTTATGAATATCAGGCAAAGAATAATTTATTTGCTCCTTGCACTGAAACTGAAAGTAAAAAATTGAATAGAATTAGCACCTTGAGAGCCTTTGGGGATTATAAACCAAATGTAGAGAAAGAACACTCTCTAACTTATAAAACGGCAGGAAGAAACTTATGAATAATTTAAGAGAGTAATTTACATAGATGTGCTTGAGATATCTTTAATGAACATAGTTTCTTTTTGTATATAAACGTGATCTTTAGCAATGGGAAGAAATGAAATGTTTTTCACTGTTTTTTGAGACTTCATGGAAATTAAGATTCAGTGATGGCATTTCAAATTGATGTTGTCCCCATTTGAGTCAAATTTTGCTGCAATGAACTGTTTGTTAGATTGTATTACATAGCCAAGAAAATTGCCTTTAGAGTATCAGCTTGGTTAATCTAACCCTGGAAATATTTTTCAAGGCTACCCTAGATCCAGAAATTTTCAAAATTGTCAAAATCAAATGTTATATTTACAATTGAAATTTCTCTGGATAATAATGTGTCCTAAAATGAAAATCCCCTTATTTACAGAAGCTTACAGTTACAGAATTGAAAAATAAAAAAAGACATTCAAACGTCATTTGAAGGATTATAGAAATACTATCATCATCATAACGCAAATATCCCTATTGTCTTAATTAGACACAGAAGTTCTTGGTAGGAATATGTGCAAAGAATACATATCATAAGCTAACTTCCAATTAATTATTTACATTTGAATAATAGGTACAAGACTCAATTTAGTAGCACTGAAATTCCCAAAAGCCTAGCATACATTTACTGACCCCCAAAAGTGTTTTAATATAACATAAGACAATTATACTCATGTCAGAATTAGTTTACACACAGGTATGCTTATAAAGGAAAATAAATCTTTTAATGTCACAATTAGATTCAAGCTGAAAAAATATATATTCAAGGTGCTATAAATACCTTTGAAAAATTTCAAAGAAATATATTTTGAGAAATGAGGCCAATATGAAAACATCCAAATTTGACAAGGAAAGAGTAAAGGTGTATGGGGGAGAAAGGGAAGAACAAATCTGTCTCAGCTGTTAAAGAAATAGTATTAGCCAAGACATGGAAACAACCTAAATGTCCATCAATATATGTATAGATAAAGATGTGAGATAGATATAGATATAGATATATAGATAGGACAATGGAATATTAGCGATAAAAAAAGAAGGAAATAATGTCATTTGCAGCTACATGGATAGACCTAGAGATTCTCATACTAAGTAGAGTAAGTCAGAAGGAGAAAGACAAATACCATACGATATCACTTATATGTAGAATCTAAAATATGACAAAAATGAACTTTTCTATGAAACAGAAACAAACTCACACACATAGAGAACAGACTTGTAGTTGCCAGGGGGGCAGGGAAGGTTTGGGTCAGGAGTTTGGGAATAGAAAATGCAAGCTATTATATATAGAATGGATAAAAAACAAGGTGGTACTGTATAGCACAAGGAATCAGGTTTAATATCCTGTAGTAAACCATAATGGAAAAGGATATGAAAAAGAAACTATATATGTATAACTGAATCATTTTGCTGTACAGCAGAAACTAATGTAACCTTATAAATTAACTATATTTCACAATTAAAAATAGTATTAAATATATTCATACATTTTAAATATCTGCATGATAATGAAAAGCCACTAATTTAAATCAATCATTATCTTTGAATTTAAGATTCTTTTCTTTGACTGTTAAATTACTTTCCTGGAGCATAGGTCTGAGTCACAATTTTTACAATAAACTTAACTGTTTGTTCATATTTCTATCCCTTCTCTAAGAATGATGTAGATACTTTATCAGATATGCTACAGAAAATCTGAAATAACCAAAAATGTCCATGCTGGCACAAAAAAAAATGAATATCACATAACTGTCTCATGTAGTCAATTTTCTTGGATGAGAAGAGACTAAAAAATGTCACTTTGTCGTCTGCTGGAGTAGGGGTCAACAGTGTTACTTAAAAAGTAAGAAAAATACAAAAAACAAAACCAAAGCCCTATAGATCAGCAGTAGTAGATTAACAGCTTCACTGGAATAATTTAGTACTAATTAATACTGATTGAATACTTTGTAGGCTAACATGGCAATGTCTCCATCTCCAGGCACAAGCAAAATAATGTAAGATTGTCAAAGTCTGAATACATTTCACGAATACATGAATTGAAATCCTTCATCTCCTATGAGCATTTCAGTGTAATGCAGAATCTCTGTTCCTGTGAAGGCTTCTTCACAATTCCTTTTCCTTCATTTATGTGCAGTTTTTTGTTTTGAGAATGGATTGCATGCCGATCCCAAATCACTTTTCAATCCTGAATGTGTTACTTTTGCTTAGAGGCTCTGTAGTATAAAAAGAACTCATCTACAAATAGTAGAACATTCTGCTAAAAGGAAGAGAGTCTAGAGACAGTAAAACCTTGAACACTATTTTTAGTGGGTTTTTTTTTTTTTGGCAGTGGTTCGGTGGATGATTCTCAAATGTATTCTTTCACTGAAGTCATGCACTCATTCAACAAATACTAATTAGGTATCTATTAAGTGCTCGGAGCTGATGATGTGAACTGAATTGCACTTGGTGACCCTTACCAAGCTTACTGTTTAATGGCCAAGGCAAACAGGTAAATAAAGAATTACCTGATAAAAATGCTAACAGCAATGCTTAAAATTTGCTAGTTGTAAGTCTGTAAGTCATGAAAGTAGGTACTTCAGCATTAAAATTGTGGAAGTGGTGTGGTGGAAGAAGTTATTCTTATAAACATCTTTAGAAATGAACTTTTGGAGTTCACTGGTGGCTCAGTGGGTTAAGGATTCAATGTGTTTACTGCTATGGTGAGGGTTCGATCCTTGGCCAAAGAAATTCCGCATGCTATAGGTGCAGCAAAAAGAACAAACAAACAAACAAACAAACAATAACCCAGAAATTAACTTTTCTTCTGAAACTATGTTATAAAGATACAGGCCATCTGTGTTGCTCTCTTTGTATTTAAGCTTAAAAAATATTTTTAAGTTATCATTTGTTCTTCAGGTCTTGCTTTGGTTTCTGTTAAGTTTTACATGAGATTCCTTCTTGACTCATTACTTGGTAATATTAAGTAATTATATAAAACAATTAAGTCTGTTCCCAGCCAACACTGGAGAAAAAGTCTTTAGAAAGAAAATTTTCTTTGCATCTGTAAGTCAATAGCATGTTAAGCTTATCATCCTAAGTTATATTTAATTCCTTATTTTATTTATGTATTTACACCCTGCCTTATTGCCCATCCTCTCATCTTAACAAATATATACATATGCAGATATGTGTACATTACGGTATTAGTTTGCCATTTACATGGTTAACCGTGGTTTTCCCGAGCAAATGGTCTTTTATTCACTTTTCAATATCTTCAATACATAACATTTGATGTTTCCCTAGAATCCATGAATTTTCTTATGAAATACTTAACACCAAGACTTCTAGAGCCTAGACCCCTAGTGCTCATGAACTGACTTAGAATTCTTAAAATAATTGCACAGAAAAATTTGTTTCGTGACCTCCAAACTCTTACATAGCAGTCATATGCAACCTATCCTGAATATCCCACATCAAAATGAATAAAATTTTACAGGCAAATTGAGAAATATCTAAAATATTGATCAGATCTCTTAAGAAATTAGGGAAAGGTCCTACACTTGTGTGTGGCTCTCCAGTCTCTAGTCAACATGGCTTGGTGGTCTGGGCCAGGTGTTCCTTCTACGGGAGGTGGCAGGACTTTCTGACCTCTCTTTCTCTCCTCCACCAGTTCACAGCTGCAATGATAGCTGAGGGCATCTTGATCACTTGTAGCCTTTCATTTCTCTTTTCAGTAGCAGAGGTCAGATCCAAGATTTTTTTTTTTTTTTCTCTTTAGGGCTGCACCTGTGGCATATGGAAGTTCCCAGGCTAGGGGTCGAATCAAAGCTACAGCTGCTGGTCTACACCTTAGCCACAGTAACAAAGGATCCAAGCTGTGTCCACAACCTATACCACAGCTTTGCAGCAACACTGGATTCTTAACCCACTAAGTGAGGGCAGAGATTGAACCCTCATACTCATGGATACTAGCTGGGTTCTTAACCTGCTCAGTTGCAATGGGAACTCCCAGATCCAAGATTTATGTTTAGAGGTTAAGAAATGAGAACAGAACATATAGAAGAAAAAACAGGGAAGACCCAACTGTCTTTGAAAGAAGACTGTCTTTAGTAGAATTTTTGAGAAATTACTAATGAAACATAATGTGGCCTTTTTTTTCATTTGTCCTTATAACTTGTTTATATGCCTTTTTCAGAGATCTATAGAAAAAGGTGGCTAAGATTTGGGGAATGATTGTAGTATTCCTGAGTAACTTGACCATCATGGTAGATTTATATTATAAATATGCACCTCAATCCCATCATTATTTCTACTGCAAATCACATTTAATTCTCTTTCTTTTTTATATATGTCACCTTATCCTCAAATGCAAAATATACTTTAGGAGATGGTGTTAAACTATGCTATACTCTTGCTATTGCAAGAGATGTTAAACTGTCATTTAAGACCTTCTCTATATTATCGAGCATTTTCCAAAAGCATATATATATATGTATATATATTCATCAAAGACCATCTGACAATATATACTTGTTGAACACCAAGATACCATGTGAAGCTGAATCTTTGCCACGAAAAGAAATACGTTTCAGAAAGTTATTTATGGACACAGAGATATAAAGCTAAATTAAGAGAGGCAATATAGATCCTGTTGCCAAAAAAAAAAAAAAATCACAGAATATTTGTGCTAACTTAGAGATCACATACCAGGGGAGGTTAACCAACTTTTTTGGTATCATACTGTGACTTTCTATACAGACTTTTTTGTTGCAGGTAGAAAATGACTTTTTAGCATAAAGAGAATTGTCACATTTCAATTTTTTTTTATGGGACTGATACCTTACCAAAAAGAAAACTCAGTGGAAGGGAGAAACTGATTTTTTTTAAGTTGAACTGAATTCATATACACTTTCTATTTTGCATTTGGCTACATTTTAAAAGTCCTCAAGTCCCCATTGTTAAAAAAGAGGCTTCTTGCCCACTTTTCAAGACACACTTATATCTTGGATTCAGCTAATTTACTTCATAATGGTTTACCTTTTCTCTTGGCAATACTACCTGCCATGTCTTAACTTCAAGCAGAATATTAAAATCCTCTATTTTATTTGTATGATACGAATTTTGACCCTTGTGTCCATGTCACAATACCTGGAAAACAGTGTTTGAATAAATTTTATATGAGTGGTCATTTATAATCCTCCCCCTGCTCCTCAAGTCTGCAAACATGTGGATAATGTATTGGGAGATACATATCAGTAATATTTCCAATCAGTAATAAATATTTCCTAAAAAATACTAAACATTTTAAAAAGGTGTATCAATTCTTAACTATAAATCCTGAAAACTATCTATCCGTATGAGATTATTTAAGAAATGCTTTTGGGAAGAAGTGAGATTAGAGAGAGAAATAATATTTAAAATATTGCTACACATGTCAAAGATTTCTTCTTTTGTGGGATGGAATGTAAATATTGTTTGCAGGGGGCTCAAAATTAATAAAACCAAAATTAATAAACCAAAACCGTTTACTGTGATTCTCCTGCTGAGTCAGTGCTGAGCTCAGAATTGAATTGGAATGAAATTGAAAATCTAAGAGACGGCTGGAGAGAAGGAATGACAGGATTTATGGACAGATGGGAATAGGTGATGAAAACCTATGGAAAGTCTAAAGAAAGTTTCCATCCTGTCAGGACAAAGGAACCATGATAACAGAAAAAGAGATTCCATGGAAAGAAAGGAAAGGGAAAATGCCAAGGAAAGAAAGTCGGTAAATGAAAAGTAGGAGGACGTGGTATGTTTCAATGACAGTTGGATGTTCAAATAAATATTCTAAAGGAAACTATAAATGTAAGTAAAGGAATGAAGATGAAATATTGGATGTACTGCATTGATTAAAGTCAAATACATGATAATTTTAAAAGACAAATAAAGCAAGAGAGAAAAGAGCAGACAAAGCCTTAAAGGAGGAGAAAGATGCTCAGAACAGATATACAATAATCAGAGTAAATATATGGAAGGGGTCAAAGAGAACAAGAAAACTCAGGGAAGGTAACAGAGAAAATAAGCCCTTGAATGGATAAGGAGAAGGCAAGTGGTATGAAACCTGAAAAAAAAAATTATCTGGATTTGGCTATGGATAAATTTAGAAATTCCTGGAAAGAACTAAATTTCTAAAATGAAAGCCCACTTCAGAAGTTCAATGATGAGACAATGGGTATGTGTCTCTGTTCTAAGAAGTTGAAAAGTAAACATGCAGATAGAAATGAAATATTGATATATTTTTTTTCAATTAAGAGGGATCTGAGCCTATTTGACAGCAAAGGGAAAGGCTTCATTGACAGAAATAAGTTAAAGATGACAGACTATAAAGAATAGTTATTGCAGTGAGATGCCTGAGGAAATAGATGGCATTGTGTCCAGAATAAAAATGAAGCAGATTTAAGTAAGAGCAAAAAAAAAAAAAAAAGGAAAAAAAAAGAAAACAAAACAAAACTTTCTTTGAAGTAATATGCCATTATTTTGAGGCATTCACATTATGCATTTGTACATTCCACTTTCCTTACCATCACATGGTCACTCTATTACAACTAACAACCAAATCTATTTAACTACTTTACTAATCTCTGACAACTTTGCCATCTTCTCCCTCCACTGCTGACATACTTAGGGATGTTATGGATCATGGTGATGAACCTGGGAACATCTCAGCTCATGGTCCCTCATCTTTATATGTTCCAGGGACCTACTTCTCTCTTTTGCCTCTGCCTTACATAGCAAGGCCACAAACTTTTCTTAATGATCACGTGAAAATGCTCTACTTCCAATTTCACCAATTCTGAAATTGCCTGCTCTTAATTTATGGAGTTGTCTGGGTCATTCATGTCTACTGAACCTTAACTCTTTATTCTTACTCCGGCCTCCTGTTCTTGGTTTCCCTCCTTTTCATCACTAGTTTCTAGACCTCATCTCTTGATTTATGGTTACTCCCTTACTATTGCTAACTTTGAAACTATCACTGCTTGTTCTATATTTGGACCACTTTTTCCCCATTTTTTGGTTACTGCTAAGTTACTCAAGCTCAAGGCCATATAAATATCCCATTAGATTCTTGAAATCCATTCCAGTTGAACTCAAGTTACTTGGATGCTTTTTATTCACAATGTGTTTTATGCATATTCTATTTGCCACAATAGTTTCACCAAAACTTACCTATTCATTTAAAGCTGTAACCCTCTCCTGTTGACTATCCCCTATGAGTTTCTTCAGTTTCACTCATTTTAACCTCTAAAATATATTGTATTGGCATATCCTATTTCTTCTTTCACTCCAAAATAGAGAAAGAGAACTTTCCCTAACTTAATCCTCCCATTTAAATTAATCATGCTTACTCTTCCCAATAACCAAAAAGGATATAGGAATTTTAGTTCAAGGTAGTTCAGAAGATCTAACTGTACCCTACTAACTTCTCAACAAACCTACTTTTTCCTCTTTCCTTCACTGTCCAAGTTTCTGTCACCGTGGTCTAAATGTGCTGGCTCTACTTTCTAATTATCTTTCGCTTAATGAATTCTTTATATTTGGCTTCTGTTCTCACCAGTCTTCTGAAATTCATGATAATTAAAAATGTCATCTTGAGCATCAGTTGGATATTGTGTTGTCTGCTTTTCTCTCTCCTATTTTCTTTACTACTGGCACACTCTTCTCCGTAAAATTCCCTTCTCTTGGTTTCTATGATACAGTATTCTGAGGACTTGAAATGGATTTTTTTCTCTTTATTTCTTTTGCCTTATGGTCAGTTTTCTTTTCTTTCTTCTCTTAATCATTTAACACCTAAGGTAAACATTCTTCATTTTTGTCCTTTGATCTATTTTTTTTTATCTGTACTCTTCCTTGGATAATTTCATCCACAACCATGGTTTATTGCAGAATCTGCATTCTGTTGAAGTGACTTTATGTTTTTTTTTTTTCTTTTTGCCTTATCTAGGGCCGCACCTGCAGCATATGGAGGTTCCCAAGCTAGAGGTCTAACAGGAGCTGTAGCTGCCAGCCTTTGCCACAGCTGCAGCAACACGGGATCTGAGCCGCATCTGCAACCTACACCACAGCTCATGGGAACCCTGGATCCTTAACCCTCTGTGCAAGGCTAGTGATCGAACTCGCAACCTCATGGTTCCTAGTCAGATTCGTTAACCACTGAGCCACGATGGGAACTCCGAAGTGACTTTATATTTATTCAACTCCTGATCCTACCTATGCTCTACTAAATATCTCTTCTCCAGAATTTGTTATCCCAGGAAGAATCCATGACTTTCAAGACAATTCTAGTTAAGAAACGGTATGATATTATGAAGATTAATTCTTATGAGTAAAAGACTAGATCTTTCTAAATCCAGACTATTTTAAAATCTTCTCTCTTTCCAACTTTGACCTGACTCCTCCTCCTGGCCTGAGGACTTGCAGTGAAAAAGTCACACAATTTTTCCATTATTGCTCTTTTCTACCTACCTTGGCCTCCCACTTATCTATTTGCCTCTGGCTCTCTTCCATTAGTTGGCCTGAGGGCACAGAAAGAACCCTACCTCCTCTTTCATAACACTCCTGGGATGATAAGTAACCATTTCCATGAATTCCTTAAAGAATGCTACAGCTTCAATAAATTCTCATTACACATCTGATCTCTGCTTGTGTGGATTGTTTGAGACCTGGGGAAGGCTTAGGAGAGAGGGTTCAGGACCAGTTTATGTTTCACTTGGTAAACTGAGGACAGAGTCATCATAGTAATATCTTTAAGATGTGAGGAACTCTATTGGCTATTTTATGGCTCCCACTTTTTATGGCCCCCACTTATCTTCCAGCTATATTACCTACTCTTCCCTGAATGTACCTCATATATTTAAATTCTTGGCAATGGCCTTTGTATTGCCACTACCAATTTTTTAATTATTCCACTTTTGTTTCATGTAATATATTACCATTTCCATCTTAGAAAGCCTTCTCCTTCAAGTTTCCTCATTAAGCCTCTATTAATGACCACCATTGGTGCTACTACCCTCACTTTTACTACCAACTCTAATCCTATGCTAGCTCCTTTTTCTTAAAATTTAATGAATTTTATAACAGTCTTATGAAAATTATCTCTTTAAAATGAAATTTAGATATGAGACTTCAACTTGAGCTGTAATGATCTGGTCTTTTTATGTGCCCCCAAATTAGTCTTACTTTACTGTTTTTGCTTTTCTTTTTAGGGCCACACCTGCAGCATATGCCATATGGGAGTTCCAAGACTAGCTGTCAAATCGGAGCTGGAGCTGCTGGCCTATACCAAATCATAGCAACATGGGATCGGAGCCACATCTGTGACCTACACTTCAGCTCACAGCAACGCCAGATCCTTAACCCACTGAGTTTGGCCAGGGATCGAACCTGTATCCTCATGGATACTAGTGAGTTTGAAACCCGCTGAGCCACAATGGGAACTCCACTTTACTGTTTTTTTTTTTTTTTTTTTTTTTGTGTGTGTGTGTGTGTGTGTGTGTGTGTGTTTTAACCTCACTTTTTGTGCTGTTTAACTGGAAGTTTAAACAGAAAACTCATTGTGAACAGAAGCTACTTCTTACTTAAATCGTCATACCTCAGAGTATGCACCAGTGTCTTTCACACAGTAAGTAGTCTTATTTGTCAAGATGTACTGAATTAGAGGCTGAGGGGAGATGGAGACGTTCTGACATGACCTGTTTCTCAGTGTGTAGCACTTGAATGTTCATTGAATAAACTGACAAAAAGTGAAGTGCATGTGGGTTTCTTTGCCTGATGTCCTTAATCATCCTAAGAAGTAGGTAAAGTTTTGTGCTAAGATGGCTGTACAAAAGACACTTAAGAAAAGAAGCTCTGGAATAACAACCTGAGGGCATATACTAGGTTTCAACAGAAATGCAAAAGAAAACACAGATTGACAAGTTAGCAACAAGAGGCCTATTAAACTGAACTGCATAAATCTATAATAGGACAGGTGTAAGAGGTTCTCTACAATAAAATGAAGTGTTGGACTTATTGTAAGTATGATGGGAGGAAATTCTCTGTTTGAAACAAACCCATTTCCTGTGCATCTATGATATTTTAAAGCACTGAAATTTGCTTTACCATAAGAGTAATTATTCATAGTCCAGAAATTGATCAGTTTTTTTTCACTGAGGATATAATGATTTATTGCTTAATTATAAATTGTAATTTAAAAAGAGTTTTTAAATTATCGTCACATTGGAAGAGAACATTTTTCTTTTTCTTTTTATGGCTGCACCTGCAGCATGTGAAAGTTCCCAGGCTAGGGTTTGAATTGGAGCGGCAGCTATAGGCCTATACCACAGCCACAGACACTGGATCCAAGCCGCATCTGTGACTATGCTGCAGCTTGTGGCAATGCTGAATCCTTAACCCGCTGAGCAAGGCCAGGAATGGAACTTACTTATATCCTCTCAGAGACTAGGCTGGGTTCTTAATCTGCTGAGCCACAATGGGAACTCTTAGGTGTATAATTTTCTTATTGTGTTTTTATATTCAACTTAAAGGGCATGACATAAACAAACTAAATTGAGTTAAGTACTTTGTTCTTAGAATTAAGCAAAATTATACCTTCCCTCCACATTCTTTTTTATTTTAATTAAAAAATTTTAATTATAGTTGATTTACAATGATCTGTCAATTTGTACAGCAAAGTAACCTAATTATACATATATGTGTGTGTGTGTATATATACACACACACACACATATATATATATACACACACACACACATACATTCTTTCCTCATATTATCTTCTATCACGCTCTGTCACAAGTGATTGGATATAGTTTTCTGTGCTATAAAGCAGGATCTCATTGCTTATCCATTCTAAATATAATATTTTGCATCTACTAACCCCAAACTCCCAATCCATCCCACTCCCTCCACATTTTTATGGTAGTAGCAAGTGTCCACGGGCAGGAGGATGTATATGGTGAAGTTAGATCCAATTCTAGATTTTTTAAAAAACTTCTAATATTTCCAGCATTAAATCATTACCATTTATTCTCTTTCCCTTATAGTTCTAACCTTGAATTTTTGTATTATAATTTTATGCTAAAACTTTTAAAAATTTTTCCTTATATGCTTCATATTTTCAGTTATTAATTTCCATAGTGCTTGACCATATATGTGTGTGTGTGTATGTATGTGACATGTAACAAATACATACATACATACACAGTGTACCATAATCTTTGCAGTTCAGAAAAACTTAACTCTCCTATTCATCACATTAATGACAAAGTAACATATGTGAAATTGTTGACTTCGTTTCCTTATCTGCTAAGTGGAGGAAATTATACAATTTTAGGTTTGTTGTAAGTTTTAACCACAGTGAAAAGGGACCCACTGGTGAACTTTGAGCAAAGAAGTGACAGTTACTTACATTCCAAAAGGATCATTGGGCTACTAGATTGAGGGAATACAAGGGTAGAAAGTGGTAACCCACAATACAGACATGTTGGCAAGAGTGATAATGACTCAGACTAGGCTGGTAGCAATGGAAACTGAGAGAAGTAAGTAAAGCATACTTTAATTTTCAGTATATAAAGCTATACTGAAGCCAAAGGTAACAAAACCCCTGGTGTATTAAATGTATGCTATGTGAGAGAGATACCAAAGATGATACCAAGTGTTGTGAAGCAAGTAAAATAATAGACCTGGCATCAACTAATGGAGATGTCATAACTGTAGACAGTCAGTTTAGTTTTGGATCTGTTAAAGATATCTGATGGCTCTGGTCCAATTATCTACTCCTGCTTAACAAGCCACGCCAAATTTAGAGGTTTAA
This sequence comes from Catagonus wagneri, assembly GCA_004024745.2. Classification (NCBI taxonomy): domain Eukaryota; kingdom Metazoa; phylum Chordata; class Mammalia; order Artiodactyla; family Tayassuidae; genus Catagonus; species Catagonus wagneri. The sequence goes on along the minus strand of PVHT020000521.1, from coordinate 11,226,325 downwards.
AACAACAGTCCCTTGTTTGCTTATGAATTTACAATTTGGTAAAAGCTTGGCAGGAACAACTCATCTCTTCTTCACGTCAACTATGATGACATCAAGGCTAGGGGTGACATAACAGCTGGGGACTAGAAAAACTCAAAGATTCAATCACTCAGTATGTCCAGCAACATGTATGGCTTTCAGCTGGGGCTTTAGCTAGAGTTGTTGGCTGGAACACCTACATGTGTCCTCTTCATAGGGCTGCTTGGCTTCCTCAAAGTAATATGACTGGTTTCTAAGAGCATCCCAACAGAACTAGGTAGAAGTTTTATCTTCTTATATGATACAGCCTCAGAAATCACATGGTATTTATTTCCATAACAGTCTCAACCCCTCCACAAATTTCAGTGTATGGAAAAGTTGCTCTAGTTCTCTTTTTGGAAGAGTCAATGTCACACTGTAAAAAGAGCACATGAGATGGCAAATATTGTTGTAAGCCTCTCAGAAAATAAAATCTGCCACAGATCTGTGAATAAAAATGTTGAATAAGTAGATGAACATAAAAATATAGGGTTCAATATAGAGTTCAGGGAGTTACCACAGTGGCACAGTGGATTAATGATCCAGTGTTGTCTCTGTGGTGTCAACGGTCTGACCTCTGGCCTAGGAACTTCTGTATGCTGTGGGCAAAAATGGAAAAAAAAAATCTAGAGTTCAGGAGGGAGGTCTGGTCTGGGTACACATATTTTAGAGTCTTTACTTTTACACAGGATAATACCACCAAATAAATAAAGAAGAAAATAGCACCAAAAACTGAGCCCTCCCCTGGGGAACCCCAACATTAAGATGATAAATAGAAAAAGAACTTAAAAAAATGGAGAATGAGTTGGGATGATGACCAAAATAGATCAAGAGAGTTAGTTTTCTTCTTCCTCATAGTGTCTCTTCGAAATCTATCTCAAGATCTTCCCTAGTAGTAGAAACTGAGTTCGTTCAGATATCCAGTATATAGTATTTGGTCTGGGAACTTACTCTGGCCTGGGTGATGAAACATAGCTTATCTAAATATGTCAAGATATTATTTTCCCTTTGGAAGATATGAGCATGTAACCCATTTCTGGCTAAGGGATTAATACTAAGACCTTTCTCTTCCTAAATAAAACATTACAGTCTAGCAAGAAAAAGGTTCTATCCTAACCTCCTTCTCTTTCTTTAGGTGTAAACATACTCTCTGAGGATATATCAAGTGTTCTCTAACAATGGGGCTATAACATCAAGTGTAAAATAAAATATAACCTAGTAAACGTGGTTGTTGAAAAGGTAGAAAGAGAAGTTCCTATAGATTTGGCACATTCTAGTTAAAATATGCTATTTTTATTCAAGAGCATTCCTAACCAGTGTAGACATTGTGTATACTATAGTCTTAATTTTAGCTTGATGTGTGATGAACGTTTTGGTATTATTTCTCTCTCCTATACGTGCCTTATTACCTTCTTCACTATATTGATATTATGAGTTAATTTTGTAGCATTTGTCGTGAAAGTAAAGCAAGTAATGACACTGGAAAAAGTATATGCAACATATAACTAATAGGAAAGACTGTATATTTTTATAGAGTTGATTTGACATTTTACATAGATTAACTTCATCCTAAATCAGTGTTTCTTATACTTGTTTATCTAATAGACCTTTTGTGATCACCATTGCTTCACTTTTTTTCCACTCCAAAAGGAACAGGAGTTTTTTTAACATAAAAATTTCTACTTAAATAAAAACACCTCTAAAGTCAAATAATAATAGCAATGCAAGAAACAAAATAGTGAAGAATAATATAAAATTTTATAATAAGACTTCCTTTATATTGTTGTTTAAGAGAAAGGGGGTTATCATTTGGAAACAAATTCTTTATCAGCCATTGTCCTAAAACCTGAGGATAGAAAGATAGACCCAACATACATGGTTCTTCTCATAGATTTTTAGTAAATAATAGAGACATTATCCAGTCCAGTGAAAAAACAGGGCTACTAAGCAAATGAATTAGTAAATATTAGGGCACTGAATTATAAAAGTGAAAGTATTGGGTACTTTAGTGTCATATAACAGAATGATACAATGTCAAAGCCAGAGGAAAAATAAAATATATCAAGGTGAATGTAGGAAGAACAAAGTAGGTAAAGAGAAGAAGCTATTCAAAGGCTAAAGGAGGAAGAGGAAATATTTGAAAATATTTTAAAAAACTAAATTCAACAGAGTTTAAGATATCAAATAGGCAGCAACAGAAGATTGAGGCTAAAAATTAAGAATCATAACAGGAATTCTGGATTTTGGTGAGGTTAGGAGATAATTAGGACGAAATTACATTGGTATCTGTGTAACACAAAACAGATTGAATCAGGGTTAAGGCAGTGAAGATGGAGAGTGGAAGTTGACAATATTTGGAAGAAAAAAATCAGAATTTGGCATCATCTTGAATTCACTTCGGTTTTAGATGTGTACAGTGTGGGTGTCTAAATGGAAAAATGGAATTGTCAGTAAGACAGGTAGAATTCAGCATACAAAGATCAAACAACATCTTATACCACATTAACAAAAGAAGAGTCAAAAACCATGTGATCATCTCAATAGATGCAGAAAAAACATTTGACAAAATCCCACATCCATTCATGATAAAAACTCTTACCAAAGTGGGTAAGAGTTAACATAATAAAAACCATTTATGACAAACCCACAGCCAATATAATACTTAACAGAGAAAAACTGAAAGCCTTCCCAATAAAATCGAACAAGACAAGGATGCCCACTCTCACCACTTCTATTCAACATAGTGTTGGAAGTGCTAGGCATAGCAATCAAACAAACAAAAGAAATAAAAGGTGTACAGATTGTAAGAGAAGTGGTGAAATTATCACTCTATGCAGTTGACATGATACTATATATAGAAACCCTAAGGAATCCACACATAAGTTACTCAAATTGATCAATGAATTCAGCAAAGTAGCTGGATACAAGATTAACATTCAGAAATTGGTTGCATTTCTGTATACTAACAATGAAATATTAGAAAAGGAATATAAAAACATAATACCTTTCAAAATCACACCCAAAATAAATACCTAGGAATAAACGTGACCAAGGAGGTGAAAGACTTATATGCTGAGTACTATAAAACATTAGTCAAAGAAATTAAAGAGGATAAGAGTATAAAAGAAATGGAAATATATCCCATGCCCTTGGAATGGCAGGATTAATATTGTTAAAATGGCCATATACCAAAGCTATTTACAGACATACTGCAATCTTTATCAAATTACCCATGACATTTTTCACAGAACTAGAACAAGTAATCCAAAAATTTATATGGAACCATAAAAGACCCAGATTTGCCAAAACAATCCTGGGGGGGGAAGAAAAAAGCAGGAGGCATGACTCTCTCAGACCTCAGACAATATTAACAGCTACAGTAACCAAGACAGTGTGGTACCGGTATAAAAACAGACATACAGACCAATGGAACTGAATAAAGAACCCATAAATAAACCCAGACACCTACAGTCAATTAATTTTTGACAAAGGAGGCAAAAATGTAAAATGGAAAAATTTCTTCAGCAAGTGGTGCTGGAAAAACTGGAGAGCTGCCTGTATATCAGTGTAAATCACTCTCACACCATGCACAAAAATAAGCTCAAAATTGCTTAAAGACTTAAACATTAAGACGAAACACCATAAAACTCCTAGAAGAGAACATAGGAAAAAATCTCCTTTGACATCAACCATACAAACATTTTCTTAGGTCAGTCACCCAAGGAAATAGATATAAAATCAAAAATAAACTAGTGGGACCTAATCAAACTTATAAGATTTGCACAGCAAGGGAAACCATAACAAAAAAAAAAAAAAAGAAAGAAAGAAAGGAAAAGAAAACAAAAAGACAACATATGGAATGGGAGAAAATAGTTGCAAACCTTGCAACTGACAAGGCCTTAATCTCCAAAATAGACATACAACTCAACAGCAAAAAAACAATCCATTTGAAAGATGGGCAGAAGACCTGAATAGACACTTCTCTGAAGGAGACATCTGGATGGCCAATAGGCACGTGAAAAAATGCTCAACATCACTAATTATTAGAGAAATGCAAATCAAAACTACAATGAGGTACCAACTCACACCAATCAGAATGGCCATCATTAATAAGTCTACAAATAACAAATACTGGAGAGGGTGTAAAGAAAAAGGAACCCCTCCCATACACTGGTGGTGAGAATGTAAACTGGTATAACCACTATGGAAAACAGCATAGGTACCTCAGAAAAGTAAATATAGAACTACCATATAACCCAGCAATCCCACTCCTGGGCATATATCCAGACAAAACTTTCCTTGAAAAAGATACATGCACCCACATGTTCATTGCAACACTATTCATGATAGCCAAGACATGGAAGCAACCTAAATGTCCACTGACAGATGAATGGATTAAGAATATGTGGTACATATACACAGTGGACTACTACTCAGCCATAAAAAAGAACAAAATAATGCCATTTGCAACTACATGGATGGAACTAGAGACTCTCCTACTAAGTCAGTCAGAAAGAGGAAGACAAATACCTTATGATATCACTTATATCTGGAATCTAATATATGGCACAAATGAACCTTTCCACAGAAAAGAAACAAACTCATGGACTTGGAGAACACAATTATGGTTGCCAAGTGGAAGGGGGAAGGCGTGGGGTAGACTGGGAGTTTGGGGTGGTAGATACAAACTATTGCTTTTGGAATGGATAAGCAAATGAGATCCTGCTGTATGGCTCAGGGAACTATATCCAGTCACTTGCAATGGAACATGATGGAGGATAATGTGAGAAAAATAACATATGTATATGTGTAACTGGGCCACTGTGCTGTACAGCAGATATTGACAGAGCATTGTAAATTAGATATTATAAAATAATTTTAAAAAGACAGGTTGCCATACTTATCTGGATCTAGAAAACAAAACAAAACAAAAAAACAATGAGCATGTTGATATGGCTATTATAGATATATAAATGGAAATTGAAGCTTTAGACATGCTAGAGAATCAAGTTGGCTACCAAACGGTTATTACATTCATTCAGCAAAAAATTGAGTGCTAATATGTAAGCAGTTATAGGTCAGATTAAATTGAGAATCTAGAAAAACTTTGGTGTATTCATTTGGACTTATACACATATTAAAGAACTGTACAGTAAATGTGAATCCATCATATGTGTGCTAAAATATAATGACAAAGTGAAAATAAACTTTTTCTTCTGCTTAGGTGAGATATTTTTGAGATCTGTGTCAGACATTATGACTAAAAATGAATATTAATATCAATGTCTGGGTTTTTTCTCTTAACGGAACTTAGAAAAGCTCACTTGAAACCTCCAAAAGATATGTAAATGATAAACTTACCCTTTCTCTGGGTGCACTGCTATAGATCTTGGTTGATCCAGGCCTTGGAAAATAATTGCATAACGGAAGGAACCATTGAGTCTTGCAACCTCGATTAAGTTGAAACCATGATCTGTCCAATATATGTTACCTAGGAGAAATACAGAAATAAACAGTTTATATATAGTTGTGAGAAAAAAACCTATTTATAAGTTATAGTTAAAATTAACTTTCTGAGCATTCATGTAACTATTAAGAAATAATTTATTTCCTATATTATTTTTTAATGTGTGCTTTTCCTAAGAAGAAAGCTGTAAATAAACTAATATGCACATACTTCCTAATATCACACATCTGTGCTTTAAACCTTATAATGATACATTTACATGTTAAAAAAAAATGAAACTTCTCTCACCGGAAGAAGAGGTCTATTTTCATTTTCTACTGACTTCAGGCAAAAGAGAACTTCTAACACTTTTGTTTACCAGCCTCATGGATCTCTCAGGAGATCTGGGTAAAGGTAACACTACATAATCTACTTCTACATAAAAACACATATCCAAAGGCTCAAAAGCATTAGTAAGAGTGAAGCCAAAAGCAAAAGAGACTATTTACCCCTGTGGCTAGAAGTACCAAAAATAAAAATAAAAAAACCTATTGTGAGTTAAAAACAGAATTTTTATGAAGCAGATTGAGTCCCTAACAATATAGGTGTGAAACAAAAGCAGAAAAAGCCACGGATTATACCAGCAATCCAGTCAACAGCTATCCCTTCCACTCTTCCCAAGCCATTGGTAATGATGTCTTCTTTCCAAGTCTGATCTCTCTTAACTCGGCTAATTTTATTGAATCCCATGTCTGTCCAGTAGATGGTATCATTTTCTACAGATAAAAGAAAGGAAATAAAAAACAGTAACAACACACTATAAAAGGTATCAATATATGTATTGGGAGCACATCACATCAGCATTTCTGGGTTTGATGGAGTGTAAGTGTTCCTCAGGAAAATTTACTAATAAAAAGGGTAAGAAAGATATTAAAACAACATGAGCAAACCTAGTTAAATGGTTTTCTAAAAGCATTTTTGACATATATGTGGATATAATATAGCTCCTCTTTTATTTTTTTTCTTCATTTCCCTATTCATTTTAACTCAATATATACTTATTCTCTATGAATTTGTGATCTTGATTCAAACCATATTATTCTGGACCACATTTTTTTCTCTTAACCTCTATTTTTGTGTCTGAATTGTCTGTATATAAAGGAAATACTACCGGAGATAATCAACAAAGTCTCAAAATAGAGAATGGAAAGAAACAAAGGCATGTCAAATATATAAAGGTTATTTTAAGCATAAAGTCATTCAAGATGTATAAAGCCTCAAAAATAACTTGTCATCCAATTATTCCTTTTGAGGTACTAGTTTCCAAAATGTCAACTACAGACCCTGTGCATTCTTTTTCAAGCTCTCATTGTACAAATGGATTTAGGAATACTTGAAGAATGACTCTATCCTATCGCAGAGTCTTTAAATAACAGTACCTTTTGAATATTTGAGTGAAAAATGTGTTTAAAGACTATAAATGAAATATATGTGCATGCATATGCATAAAGGGTAGCAATTATAGATCAATGATGTTAAATACAGCCAACAGAAAGACACTGGGGTCAAATCATTAAATAATAAATTTGCCACCAACTAAGTAAGTTTATGTGTTGTGACCTACATGGCCATTTGAAGAACAAATTCTTTAAGACCAATATAATTTTCATCTGGCACAGTGACAGACTATGGAAATAAATAAAAAGCAATTAGTATAATAAAACCATTTATCAATAAATTTGGGGATTTTCTTTCAAATAAAATATAGTCTAAATTATTCTACCTATCTCAGGAAAAATTCTAAATAGTGTCTAATCCTAATAATCGTTAGGTCAGATACACAATTGCTTAAATCAGAGCAGAGATACCATTTTCAAAAATATATCTAAAAAGCAAGGACTTGTTCGATTTTTGCAACTTTATCAAAGTATCAGTTGATATGTTTTTATGACTTAGTCAATCAAAAATAAGCATTGTTTTTAGTAACTATTAAGCATTATACAGAATCTGATCTTCTTCTGCAAACAGACCCATCTAACTGCCTACTTTGTATTTCCACTTTTTGTAGAAATGGCAATTTTGATATGCGAAAGATAAATGTTGGATTTCCATCTGAAACATGCTTCTCTTGCAGTCTTCCATATGGCACCAACCCCGTGCCAGGGTGGTGTGATGGAGGGCACTTCCATCCTTTCTTTCTTGGGCTAAAAACCTTATATTGTCCTGGATCTCTTTTCCTTACACTTTACATCTAATCCATCACCAAATACTCTCATCTTCAATCTATTACCAAATATTTTTGCTCTTTTTATTCTTCTCTCAAATCATGTCCCTCATTCCACCACTGCTTATGCTCTCTACTTATCATGTAATCCAAGCCATTATTAACTCTTGTCTGAGAGTTGCAATTGCCTCTAACTTAGGCTCAGCGTCCACTTTTGCCTTAGGACTCCCCTTTCCTCATATAACTTTTCTCCACTGAGGGCCCACTGTCACCCTACTAAAAAGTAAATTACTATTTCTTTCCTTTCCACTCAAACTTTCTCATCATCTGCCATCTCATCCAAGGTAAAAGTCAAGTTCCTTCTCAGGACTATCATGACCTACCCCATCCTTCAAGCCCCTTTAGATGGCATCCTTCCATTCTCCTCCTCATTTACCCATCTCTGGTAACAAGAATTTACTCTTCCTAAAACAAACCCAATACTGTTCAGTCTAAAGTTCTTTACATTACTTTTTCTTCTGTTTGGAATGTTCTTTTCCCAACTGCCTGCATAGCTGTAACTTATCTCAAATATTCGCCTTCTTATTGAAACTTTCCCTGACCACTCTATAGAAATGATTTCCTTGCCATGCTCCATTTCTCTTACAAACTTATTTTTCTCCATAGCATTGATTACTGTCAAACACATTATATATCGACTGGTTGGTTTGTTTACTATCTATCTTGTCTCACAGAAATATAATATCATCATGGAGGGCTGGGACTTCATTCTGTTTGCTGCTTCATCCCTGGAACCTAGAATAGTGACTATTACATAATAAGCTCAAAGTAAACATCTGGTGGATAAATGAATGAATGTCATGGGCTGTACAAAAACTGGCTGAGAGAGGATGCAGGAAGGCACAACTCTTACTGTGAGAAACCTTATAAGCTAAAGAACAGAAAATATGTACATAAAAATGGCAGTTCATGCTAGTGGAGTATGAGCAGCATATAATAAAGACAAGTGTTTTTATAAGAGTTCAAAGAAGACACTGACAACAATCTATTCACAAGTATTAGGGAAAGGAAAAAATGTTATCTGTGACCCTTACTGTTCTATTACTCTCTAATAGCTTTGCCAGCCCTGCAAAATTTTCTCCAGTTTAATCAGGAATCATCCTTTTTCATATACCACTACACCTTTATTAACATATTAAGCTAAAATCGAATCTTTGCATTTCTTCTTGGAAACTGAATGTGAAATATATCATAGGTACGGACTGCAATTGACCCAAACTTTACCAATGCAGTCACATGTGCATTAGACACTTCATGAATATCCACCATGTGAGTAATAGACTAATTTGTAATACTGAGGCTATCTCTAAATGGTCAAGTCCCTTAGATCCCAGCACTGAGGAACTGAGATGTTTTCTTGTATTCTTTTACAAGGCATATTGGGAGAGTATTAGGCAAATCAATCATGTAGTGATGCATTAAGGAGGACCAAGAGGAGAGAAGAATTAAATCACTCATCCATATCCAAATCCCCTTTTCTTACCACTATTTTCACATATATGCAAATCCCCTTTTCTTACCACTATTTTCACATATATGTTCACACTTACATACGCTAAATGAAATAAATTCACTAAGAAATAAGAACATGTCTTTGAATATCTGGGAATATCTGTAAAACTAATACAAGTTATGTCAGGAATATTTTAATAATAGAAGCAGGTTGAGAGAAGATAAAAGTTTTACAACAAACTTCAAAGACACAAAGTGGAAATATATATAAAGATAGAAAGGAAAGACTGTTATAACTGTGTTCTGATACTTATTTCAAAATATGACTTTTTTTACATTAATTATCTCCAATTAACAGACACTTAGGAATTCTCTGTAGGTGCTAAGCATCCATATTGGCATAGGAGTATGGTGGTAAACATGACAGCCACTCCTTGGAAACATGAGTTTATTTCCAGAGTCGCATTTAAAATAAACTATCCTAAGACACAGGATAATAAGCAGTGTATAATATAAAACCAGAAAATTAAATTTGTAACTTAAGGTAACAACAATTATACTCTATTGGTCTATTTTCTTAGGATTTATTAACAAACACTTATTGATCACCCGTTGTGAACATACTAGATTTCATGTTATCTTGGGCTGTTGGATCCTAGAAAATTCAAAGGCTTTTCAAGCTATTCCATAGACACTATACAAATATGAAAACGCAACCAGATGAAACACAATATATAAGGTTACTATGCTTCTCTCTTTAATCATCAGCACACTAGGAGTATAGTAGACTAGAGTGAGAAGAGTCTAGTGCTGGTGCTTATCATTGTTCTACTATTTACCAGATTTTCACAAGGTTACTTTGTCTTTCCTGGCCTCACTTTCCTCATAGATGAACATGAATACATAAATATATCGGGGAGAAAGAGAGAGATACAGATAAAACTAAGACAAAGCAGAGTTTAAATAACTTTTAGGTTCTCTTTCAAACTGTTCTAAGATTTAATATCTCACTTGTACTTAAAGAGAATACAGTATCTCAAAGTACAGTCCAATTTTAGCTGTTACAAAGATCTTCCTTTTTCCCTGAAATTTTTGTTCATTTTAACTAGCTCCATTGTCTGGGGCTAAAAGAATAACGCACTGATTTTTCCCACATCATACTACAAGTGGCTATTAAGCCACATTTTTTTTTTCCAGTGGCAGAACTTTACATTTATCCCATTAAATGCTAGCTTATTAAATTTCATTAGGGATCCTGCCTGTTGATTTTTAAAAAAATCATGATAGTCAATACAGCTTTTTTTGTGATATTCATGAATTTGATAAATGTTTTCTATATCTTCATTTAAACCAGTATTACAAATGTGTTGAACTAGATTCATCTGAGACAAACTGTTTGTTTCACTTTTTATTATATCTTTACCACGTATAATTTATGCATATTTAAGTGTATGACTCTTAAGTGTACGTCTTGATGAATTTTTTCTTAAGGAACATAGTCATGTAACTACCACCCATATCAAAATACAGACCACTGTTAGCATCCCAGAGCCCCCATTTGTATCCTGTACAAATTAGAAGCCTTCCTCTTCCCCAGTGGGCAGTAACTTTCATGGCTTTTATCACCATAGCTTTGTTTTCTGAATTTGCTATAAATGATAACATATAGTATATACTCTTTTGGCTTGACTTCTTTCATTCAGTATTATAATTATTAATTATACTCATCCTTTTTGTTGCATATAACTTGATTTTTCATGGTGTGAAAATACCTATTTTGGACACTCAGATTGTGTTCAATATCCGACTTTTATGAACAATGATATGAACATTTTTGTCCTTGTAGCAGGCAAACAGTGTCATTTCTGTTGGGTTCATAAAAAGAGGTAGAATTGCTGAGACATAGAGTTGCTTTAGTAGGTAGGGCTTATTGTAATACACTAGTTAATATCTCAAACAATTTTCTCCAAAAGAAGAATCTACACTATAGCCTTCCTACAACCACTGTTGAACTCTACCACCCCCTTCATATCTGGCTGATTCAACAATGAAGACTTCCTAGTACAGATGAACATGGAAGAAATGTTGAAGAGGCTCTTATTTCCAGGAACTATTCGCCATGCTTATTAACCTGATTTACAGTGTTTATCTTGTTAGATAAAGGACAAATGACTAGAGTAGCATGCTCAGTGAAATAAATTAGACAAAGAAAAATACTCTATGGTATCATTTATCTATGGAATCTAAAAAATAAATCAAATGACTATATATAACAAAACAGAAAGAGACTCACAGAAATAGAAATCAACCCAGTGGTTACCAGTGGGGAGAGGGGAGGGAGGATAAGGCCATGGGATTAAGAGATACAGACTGTTGTGTATAAAATAGATAAGTAACAGTATATATTATGCAGCACAGGGAATTATAGCTCTTATTTTATAATAACTTTAAATGGAGTTTGATTTATTTAAATATTGTAACTGTGATCCAATATAATATTGTAAACCAACTACACTTCAATAAAAATTAATGAATTAATTAAAATATGTAACTATTTTTTTCAATAAAGAATTACTTAAGGATAGGTTCAAATTATAAGTATTAAATGCTTAGTCTGGGGTAAAGTGCATGTTCAGAATTACTAGTTAACCTGTCAAAGGTACAGAAAAGAAGAAAAATATTTGTTTTTAAACAGGGTCCAATGTCTTGAGAAGGAGATCTCTATTATAAAATACTTCCATCACACCATACCCCACCATAACTACTACTATTGTCTTATAGCTATTGAGGGCATATGGCTAAAGGAATTTCCAAGGAGAGAAAGGTTGACACAGCCTTCAGAATATCAGCTTTGGGGATTTTTTTCTCTAGTTTAGGGAAGGCTTTAACTTGAAAAAAAAATTAAAAATCGTTTAGTTGATTCCGATATGCCACTGGCACCAGATCTTTTAGAAATCATTGTTGTTCATTCTATGCCTGCATCAGGCCAAATCACAAGGTGGATCAAGGGAGATACTTTGCCTTGATCCTTCTCTATTCCCAATAAGCTGGCTTATTGAACTACATCTATGTCCTATGCCACAGGTATGTATTCTTTGTTTGATTTTTTAAAAATTATATAGGCACTGAGAACCCTGATATTGACTGTATTTCTCTTCTCTGCATTGGTTGTTAGAACTACAAAAATTAAATTTGCTGCCAACTTCTGGCAAAAATATAGAATTTTATGTGCTTTTTATCCCTAGTTTCATGTTATTTCTCCCCCTAATTTTTCTGTTAGCACTCATTTCTTCCATCTTAGTTATTCATCTTATTACAATTCTTACACTTTTGGAAGTTACAGAAAAACTTTTTAGAACTTGGTAAAATTTATATATATTTTTTAACATATTATATTATATGTTATAAACAAGTGACAACTAAGTTGAGTATACACATAGTAGGGAACAGCTAGGAAAACCAAGAAAATCCAAGGCAATGAAATAAAATGTTAAATCGTGGTTTACACTTTTTGTCCTAATCCTTTTAACACTTCTATTTGGGTATACATTTCATGCTGTATTCAATAATATGTAAAAAAGTAATAATATATTTCTTTATATGTAAATACTTTATTAATTAAATAAATAAGACTATGTATTTTAAGTGAAATCTCTTTTTGTTTAATAAATTAGAGATTTAGTATACCAATTCAACTGCTACTTTCCCTCTTTTTTGGCACTCTGTGCCATGATGCACCAGCTGAAACCTCTGGAGAAGACTATAATGTTATAAAAAACTGAGAGGAGAGCAAGGTCAGTCAAGGTCATCAGGAAAGATTTTTTGGAATAAGTGAGGCTTTGGCAGATCCTTGAAGACTGGAGAGCATTTGGATTAGAAGAGATGCATAATATAGTTCTTAGAAACCTAGTTAAGAGAAAGAACCAATTTCGTAAATGTAATTATCTTTGTGAAAGGAGAGAGGGACAACAAGATCATTTCAGGAAGAGTCTGAGCAAAATCTGTGATGACAGCCAGTTCTCAATTATCAGATGCCTGGGAACAGATAAGAATCAAATTATACTTTATATTCTTTCCCAACTTTGAAATAATTTCTTCAAACATTTTGCAGGTTAACAATGACCTCAGCTCTCAATACTCCACATTAAAAGGGATTCAATAATAAAGTGCTAATGAATTATATTTGTTTCTTTTATTTTGAGAAACGCAAATCGATACAAACGCTAACGGGCAATTTTCCTAAATAACAAATCAGAACTCCATCTTGTGAGTAAATAAAATAAAACCTTCAGACTTAAAAGGTTTTAGATATCTTAATCCCCTTAAGGTACAATGTTATGAAACCTTAGATAATGTACACTCTCTGTTAAATTACTCTTTTATCAAATAAGAAATATATGCCAGTCTAGCTTTTGTTTCCTGAATGGAACTTGCATTAAACATACTTATTATAAGAGCAATTCCATTTTCAGGTTTGGAACTGTTTCCTCTCAGGGTAACAAAAAGAATCACATTTTCTTAAGCACTGACTATTTTTTTCTCTTCAAAGCAATTGCACTGTGCTGTTTTTCATATGCATTAAGTTAGTCTCACAGCCTTGGTGTGCCTAATTTTGACTTTCAGGTAGCATATGAGAACCAAAATGCGCTGTCATATTCTCATCGTCTTCAGATTAGAAGAGACCGAGAGCATCTCCAAGGAGAAACTGCTTTAATTTATTCTGTTTTAGACTTCCAAAAACAGAGCTATAAAACTGAGATGGCACATTGAATAGATGTATCTTCAGGGGACACCTACTCAGACATTTCTTCAGGAAACCATCAACCTGTTTCAGAAAACACTGACATTCTGTTTTACTTTTATTTTTGAATAGGGGAAAGGCAGGAATCTTGTTCCTCAAATGCTTGGTTTCCATGTTCAAATTAATAAATTAGATAAAGATGGAGCAAAAACCTTAAAAACAGGAAGATTTCCCAGCAAATATGTTTGGATTATTTTTTCTCATCACTCCTAGTGGGTGTGGGAAGGAAATCCTTAATTTAAGAAGTTTACTGAAGAGAGGTTTGTAACACAATAACTAACAGCTCACTGTGTCCTGACCTTTTGAGTTAGAGATCTCAGTTCTACTAAGAGGATCTACAGTGTGGGCAAGTTACTTAATCTTTCTGTTTAGTTTCCCAATGTGTTAATTGGGAATAATAGAGTTGCTGTTAAGTATTCATAAATAAATACTTTGTTAAAGCACTTAATGCCCAGTACATAATAAATATAGTAAAGTACCAACTATTAAAATTAAAAATACAAAGTATATGATATAATAAAATGAAAAGTATACTAACTAATAAATTTGGCAATGGTGTATGCTTTTGAAGTTTTAATGTGGTTTTAGTTTAACATACCCTCATCTTTGTGAATGTAAAACTGGAGAAAATATTTTGATATTTTCTCTGCAAAAGGAAAAACATCAGATATGAATTATTATCATCCAAGGAAATAGCAAAAATGAAAGAATATTTACTGAAAATAAACACAAGCATTGCTATATATTTCCAAAATCACTATCTATGAATTATTTATATTAAAAGTTAACATCGATTTGGATGCATAGTGGCATCCTATATTTTCAGAAAGGCAAAGTTAAGTTTACTATTAAAAGTTTTACAGAAAATTTGCTCTAACGATTACTTGAATTTATCAATGTTTATTGTACTTTAAGGGAAGGCCAAAAATAATGTTTTTAGATTAGGAAAAGGTTACTATTAACATTGCTAAAGAATCAATAAAATTTCTGTCTCAATGGCTGCATTAAATGTCATGTATATCATATAATTCATAGCTGATAGATATGTAAGAATCTTATGCTATATGTATTTTTTTATCTTTTGTCCTTTCAGGGCTGCACCTGCAGTATATGGAGGTTCCCAGACTAGGGGTCAAATCAGAGCTACAGCTGCCAGCCTACACCAGAGCCACGGCAACTCAGGATCCAAGCCACGTCTGTGACTTACATCACAGCTCAGGGCACCACCAGATCCTTAACACACTGAGTGAGGCCAGGATTGAACCTGAAACCTCATGGTTCCTAGTCAGATTCATTTCCGCTGTGCCATGGCGGAAATTCCAGAATCTTATGTTATATTGATTTTCTAGTTTGACTTTACTGTTTTGAATCATAGCATGATAATAAAACACAGTATATAAATGTGCTCTGAGCTTTCTGAAAAGAAAAAAAAAGCACAATGACTCTTTTTGTGAACAAATTCCTGCTTTAAAAAATGTTTATCAATATTTTTGGGGGGGTATACTGAAATGACCAAGAAGCCCCCTTCAGTTTTCCTGGAGAATCAGTATAAATACTTATACTTCCTGTTAAGTAGTTAGTAGTCATATTCATCACCTATTACTTTCTAGTAAGTTACAATTGTTTCTCAGAAAGATAATATGGGGGCTTCAAAAGAAAGCCCCCATATTATCTTTCTAGTTAGCTCCTTAGAAGCCAGTGCATTATTTTGGACTGTATAGATACAAAAACTCAGTGAATGAATAATATAGTAGGACTGCATGCATTCTTGCACTGAAAAAGTTCAAAAATTCAACATGCCAGAAGATAAACCTATCAGAGTTGCCCTAAATCTGTTCCTTTACCTGTGCTCCCTCTCAGTTGATGGCAGGAACACATCCTCATCACCCAAAGATTGAGTTATACCTGATTCCTTCTGTACCTATTTACCTTACCACCGCATTCTATCAATCACCAAGTCCTGAGTGCACCTTTTATTTTGATCTTCATATACCCTTACATTTTCATTCATGTCCTTACCTTTGCTCTTCTGAATGATTGCAACAGCCTCCTAAACGGTTTTCCTTCCTACAGTTTTATCCTGCTTAAACAAGTTCTCACAACTATCAGGGTAACTTAGCTAAAATGCAAATCAGATCTTCTCACTTACTGTTGTTCATGTTCCTAGGTTTCTTATGACCTGAGGTAAAGTTCAGATTCCATAGTAAGTCATACAAGGCCATCTATGACCATATGATCAAGAACAATGGCTTCCAAATTTTTATTTCCTTTTTTTTTTACTTAATGAATTTTTTTTACATTTATAGTTGTATAATGATCATCACAACTCAATTTTATAGCAATTCTATCCCAAACCCCTAGCCCATCCTTTGGAAATTACATGTTTTTCAAAATCTGTGAGCCAATATCTGTTCTGCAAAGAAGTTCACCATGTCCACTTTTTAGATTACACATGTAAGTGTTAGCATATGATATTGGTATCTCACTGTCTAACTTTACTGAGCATGATAATTTCTGATCCATCCATGTTGTGGCAAATGCCATTACTTCTTTCTTTTTAATGGCTGAGTAATAGTCCATTGTGTATATGTGCCACATCTTTATCTCCTCTTCTGTCGATGGACATTTAGGTTGCTTCCATGTTTTGGCTACTGTAAATAGTGATGCAATGAACACTGGAATACATGTATCTTTTCGAGTCATGGTTTTCTCTGGATAGATGCCCAGGGGTGGGATTGCTGGATCAAATGGTAATTCTATTTTTAGTTTTCTGAGGAATCTCCACAGTGTTTTCCACAGTGGTTGCGCCAATTCACATTCCCACCAACAGCGTAATAGCGTGATTTGCATTTCTCTAATAGTTAGTGATACTGAACATCTTTTCATGTATTTTTTGGCCATTTTTATGTCTTTGGAGAATTTTCTGTTTATATCTTCTGCCCATTTTTTGATGGGGTTGTTTGGTTTATTTTTGGTATTGATCTGGGGGAGGTGTTTGTAAATTTTGGAATAATCCATGCCAGTTGCTTCTTTTGCAAGTATTTTCTCCCATTCTGTGGGTTGTCTTTTTATTTTGTTTAGCAAATTTTTCTAATAAGTAAAATAATTTCAGTATTCTCTTTCTCTTTATATATATGTTAAATTATATATAATTATGTACAAATTATGCACATATAAATCCATTAAACATGTACATATATGAAACATGCAGGAAATAATACTTTTAACTGTATGAGAAAATATAGAGTTTTAATATGTTTCCCCTATATTTGTCTATATTTCCAGTTATAGGGAATGCACCTTGCTTCCTGCTTGAAGAAGATTCAGCCTAGAGTACTTCTTTGGTATTGTCTAGCACACCTGCCTGCCTCACGCTTGACTCTAGAAGCACCACACGCACTCTCTGTACACACATTCATCATATAATTTCTCATCTCCAAGTCTTTTTTTCATGTTATTTCTTATGCACATCTTTACCAAGGAAACTATTATTCGGACATTAAGACTCATGTATTCCTACTCCAGGAAGACTTCTTGATTATTCCAGTCAAGGTCATTCTCCTCATAGTTGCTTTTATAATCACTTATGTTTATATCTATAGTTCTACTTAACTCAGAGTATTGCACAGTTGACTTTTGCATCTTCTTTTCCTGTAGATTTAAACTGATTTTTTTTCATCATGGATTCATGATGTCTCTCCAGCTTTCCAATTATATGGTCATTGAATACATATAATATTCAATTAATAATACAAATAGAATCAAGTAAATGTAAAAAAAGTTAAAAGAACAGTATTATCTAGAGCAAAGAAGGGTAAGGTAAAACAATTTTCTCAGAAGATAGGAAATAATTTGCTAAGATAGTAATATTTTAGCTGATTATTCAAAGAACAAATATACATTGTGTCCTATTCATGAAACTATACATTCACTCCTATTCTAAAATAGTAAACTCATATGGCAGTATATAATTACAGTAGGTATCATTTTATAATAAATTTCATTATATATCAACTCAGTTAAATGAGCTAAATTGATTTCACAAAATTTAAGCTCAAATGTTGGCACTTTTTGAAATTTTGAATATTTAAAATTACAACAGTTTGAGAAGCTATACACAAAATGATATAGTATTTGTCTCGTATTGTTTAGTGAAACTCAGTAATGAAGTTATATGATGTCTTGAGTTTACCTGAATTAGGTGAAACAAATTGGTCACAAAGTGATACAGGTGATGGGCATGGGGCAGTGGGGGGAGTTTATTATACTCTTCTCTCTACTTTTTATTTTATGTGTATTTAAAAGTTTCCAAAGTAAAAGTTTAAAAGTGCTCCACCAGCTTGAAAAGAAGTCCTCATTTTAATTACTAAACAAATGCAGAAGCTTTTATAGTAATAAAATATATCAAAAAGTTCTAATCTTTAATATATTTTAATTGGATAACACTCAGTAATCTTTAATATATTTTAATTGGATAACACTCCAACAACTCACCAAAATTTTACCTGAACTATACTGTATTAACCACAAAATTTGCATTTTAAAATAGAGAAAGTTTGAAAAACACACACACACCAAACCTTGAAGCAAAGAAAGTATTCATATGAGCTGGACTTTGGAGGGGACATATCAGAAATGGTTATATTTTTGGTCTCAGCAGAATTAGGAACGAGTTTACTAAAAACAGAGTCTTAAAGTAGCTCAGGAAAGGGCTGATTTTTCACCTCAATTAAACCATGCTCATGCTGATGAAAGGTTAAAAATTATATTAGAAAACAAACTACGATGAAATGGGAAAAGAAAAACATCCTTATATCAGCTTGCATTATCAAGTAAATTAAGAGTGATGTAATTTAATAAAAAATAATAATAAGGTAAGCTCAGATATTTTAAAAATGTAATAACATACTAGGGAGATAAAGAAAAACAAGGCTCCTTAAGAAACTGCTATTTGGTGAGAATACAAATGAAATAGTTTCAGGTTAGTGATAGAACATCGTAAGAAGGGTAGATCAAGGACAAAGACTTGTTCTGAAGTAGCTCACCTGAAATATTTTCAATTATCAAAGAAGAGATATAACAATTCTCACTATATATGTATTTTGTGAGAGTGTGTGTAGTCTCTCCTCTTGCTATATTACTGTGAGCTTCAAGCCTCTTAGATCTTAAAAGAAAAACTGTGACAGACTAGTAGATAATTGGATAGGAATCTACAAAAGGAAACTCTAGTGCTTCAGGAAGTCTAGTGAGTGACTAAGTGGACCTGCCGTCTTCCCTTGGACTTCAGATTGAATGAATGCATTCCACGATGATATCTTTATTTAAGATGTGTATGAAAAATGTTATCCTATAAATCCTGCAGTATATGTCTTTGTTGCTATTGTTTTATCCCAATGTATGAAATGTGATTAGATAATAAAGTTAAATAATGAAAACCAGGTCCACAAAAAGCTGTGTACAAAAGAGCCCAAAGTTTTATCCATATGAGCCACAAATAGAAATATACACAGACATTCATCACGGGAAGAATAGAGTAAACAGGCTATGTTATGTTCACACAATGGGATATTATGTAACAATAAAAAGGAAAACACTACTAACATATGCAACAAGATGATGGATCCCAAAAATATCCTCTGAAGTCAAAAAAACAATACACAAAAGAATATATATTGTGTGAATCCATTTAAGTAGTTTTGGCTGCAGGGGTGGGAAATAAAATAAAATAGCCTTCTTTCAAATTTATAGTGAGTGCACTAATTTATTTCCCTAAAACTATAATCATCCTGGAACAATTTGGAAAATGGGTGAAAAATTTTTAATACTTTCCGGTTTCAGAGTTCACGCTCCCTTTTCTTCCTCTCTTATTTTTGCCTTCGTCAGATTTGTTCCATTTAGTGAAATGTTTTCTTCTTAAACCCTGATGTCCCACTGCTCTAACTCCCACCACTTCCCACAAATACAATAGCCATTTTGCTACTGTCAACATGAAAAATGTTGTAAACTTGTATCTTCAGACTTAAAGAATGAAGGAATTAAATAAACCACTATGGTTTAGCAGAGGGAATATGATAAGATGGAAAGAGAACTGAACTTTAGAGGCAAGAGAGAACTGGATATGTACTCCAGCACCAAAGTGTAGCAGATGTGTGACGTTGAACAGATTATATAACCCCTCTGAAGCCTGAGTTACAAATCTTTAAAATGAGAATAAAGCCTGTCTCATAGGATTGTTCTGAGGCTGTATAATATCTACGGAAAGTTCTTTAGCCTTGGTTCATAATACCGATGATAAATAAACACTTTAAGGGGACATCTGGAGATTGTAGTATGTTTCTGTTCTAAAACAGTGAAAGAAATATCAGAATAAGAAAGAATCTTAAGCAGTTTTTTTTTTTTTTGGCTTTTTAGGGCCTCATCCTCAGCATATGGAAATTCACAGGCTAGGGGTCTAGGGGTTGAGTCAGAGCTGCAGAGGCAGGCCTGCACCCCAGCCAGGTCAACAATGGATCCGAGCCACATCTGTGACATATGCCACAGCTTGCAGCAATGCTGGATCCTTAACCCATTGAACGAGGCTAGGGATTGAACCCGCATCCTCATGGATACTAGTCAGGTTGGCTACCACTGAGCCACAATGGGAACTCCTTAAGCAGTTTTTCAATTTCCCCACATAGAAGCTCCATTTTCCCCTTTGTATTTATAGAGCTGGCAAAAACAGCAATAAATTAATATGATTGTCTTTCTGAAAAGAAAAAAAAATACTGAAAAAACAAGAAAATTTTAAATCTAAGTAAAACACATAAAAATTTCACTGAGAAATGAATCTCTTATTCTACCTAATATTGAATCAAACTGTAGTTTTGCTAAACAGGTGAATATGTAGGCTTTTTTCCTAATTATTTTATTTTGCTAGTCAACTAGACTGAAATCATTAAAACCAATTTAGCTTGAATCATAGCTGAAAAATTCCAATGCTCAGAGCACTGATAACAACCTGGAAATAAAGCAAGTTATGCTTCACAAGGTTAATTCATGATTAATTCTGTCTTTTATTTTGATTATTCTGAATTCACAAATATGCACGGGAGAATCTTTTTTTTTTTCTAAATTTGAGCACTTAATTTCTCACCACATGCATAGAAGGACAGGTTGTGCATTGCTGATTATTTGTTAGAGCCTTTTAGTCAGATTTTTACCAGCAGCAGGCAAAATGAAGTCATTTTATGCAATAGAATAAAAGGGAAAATTTTGGCCTCTACTTTCAAGGTAAAGCTATGTTCATTAACAACAAAGAAGAATCTATGATAGCAAGAAAGAAAAAAAAATCAAAACCCTGCTATTTGCATTCAAATAGACTTATGAAAAATTAAGCAAAATTTGGCAACACAATGTAACATTTTTTTTCCCTAAGGAACACATGGTGAAGTAGAAAAAACATTAACCTTACAATCAAAACATTAGTATCTGCCATCAATTCTCTTAACTGCATTCTTGGATAAGTATTTTCAACAATCTGGGCTACTGTACCAGTTTCTAAGGCTGGGTAACAAGCCATCCCCAAATTTCATTGCTGAAAACAAGTGTTGCTCAAGAATTTGCAGTTTGGGCCCAGCTCAGCAGGGGCAGTTTTTCCTGCTCTGATGTCTCTGCTCTGCTTGACCACAGTTGGGGGTGGGGTGGGGACGTGCTGAATGCTAGGGAATGTCATCATGCCAGAGGAGAGTTCCCTCATTCATGCACTGGGAAAACTCAAAACAGCTAGAGCTGGCACAGACTTTCTTAGGCACATCTGTTTCTGTGAAGTCTGTCAGCATGATGGCCATTTTAGAACAACTTCTTTATCATCTATGAAAAATAATCAAGTTGGTTTAGACAATCTCTAAAATATCTCATCTCAGAAAATCTTGTGGCTCTCTGATTGAATGGAAATAGAAATACATGAAAGTGATCTGAAAGAGCTGGCATCATGTTAATAACACATCGGGATGGAGGAGAACTTCAGAGAATAAGTAACTTTGGAAGTGTGTTCAGCATCTAAATCAGCAAATTACTACATTTTTCAGTATCAAGGATTATGTGTAATTGCAAAGGCAGGACAATATTCATAGGATGTAGTTTCTAGCACATAGAGCAAGTTGATTGTTCCATGCTATTTAATCTTTCTGTTTAACTACATAATTATTATCATGGTTCAAATTTTGAACACCTGATGTGATATCAAGTGTTGTCAACATATTACTATTGCAAACACTGAAAAAAAAGTCCTAGGAGTATTTATATATGTTCAGTATATTATCAATCTAAATACAATGCTATTTTGTGGCTCTATCCGTACATCCATAGTTGGCCCCTGTGACTCATCTGACACTAACCCATCTGATAAGAATCATCTGATAAGAATCAATATTACCAGTGGGACATAGTCTTTAACAGTAACCTGCCTGGAAAACTAGCAGACTACATACATTAGTTACATGAAAACAATGACGCAAAGCATGAAAGCTACCCTAAAGGCAAATGAAATGAATCCAACCATAAACAGTATTAAAAAACCAATCAGTCCACTCTAATTTCATATTTTCTTTAATGCATAATGAGTTATTTTGATATTATTATTCTGTATTCACAAACCACAGTTTATATATGCAAAATGCTTTACAAAGGCTTTCTATAACTAGACAACTTTCTATTATGGGGAAGTTTATTAAACAAAGTGTGGACACCGCCTGTTCTTTATTTCTTGTTATAGTCTTATCTGCATTTTATCAGTTGGAAAACTTAAGTCCAAAAAGGCTACAGCTTGCAAGGTCATACGATTTATCAATCCCAACCTTGTAATTTATCGGCATTATGACAAGGGTCTGCCTTTATAGTCTGCACTTTATGGGATTCTGTTATTTCACACAAAAGGAAAATGACACAAACACAAGAGGAATTTCCAGACTGTTTTTCTCAATCACTCCTAAAGTCCGACTGTAAATGTGGAAAGACCTTTAATATCTAAATGACCTTAAATTAGCAGTTCTTGGGTATTCTGAAATGGCTCTCATGGATGGAATGTATTTTCCAGTAAACTGAAACCATTTCAGAGGCCCATCTATGACCTGAACATAAAAACAAAAACAAAAAACTAGTATTTGCATAGATAGATATAACTTTTTAGGTATATACTATGTGCTTGTGAAATCTCCATAAAATGTCTGGATAGAGAAGTAGATTATACCAACATGAATGAAAACCAGTTTTCAAAGTTGAGGAAAAAAGTGTTCAAAAATCCTTTAGATGATGATCAGGTTCTCAATTTTCTACCATGGTTTTTGGCATATTTTGAAATATAATTTTAGTTTTAAATTCCATGCAAAATGTGTATTCCATTCCTTGATGCTTGAGTTTAAGTAAATGTAAAAATAATATTTTAAGAACCATATTTCTCCCAGAAAACTTTCAAGTACAATGTATGCCAAGAAATTGAGTCATGATCTCATGGTTTCGGTTTCCCCTGAAATACTTGCTACATACACTTGAATGATAGTTAAATTTATATTTAATTTTGTTTTTTTGGTCACACCTGTGGCATGTGGAAGTTCCCAGGCCAGGGATCAAACCCATGCCGTGTTGTAGCCTGTGCCACAGCTCCGGCAATGCCAGATCCTTAACCTGCTGTGCCAGAGGGAGACTTCCTTAAGTGATATTTAAATCCTATTTTGAGGAGATAAAATTTCCCTTAATAAATTCAAACTCTAATTTTCCAAATTTGTCAATGAAAGAGATTTTCTACTTGGAGGAAAATGTTTAAACTATGCTGCCTTTACTCTGTCCCTGAGATTAATTTTCCTTTCTGGAATATTTCTATAATTAAAGCTGCCACCACTGCTGGGGTCTCAGGACAGTCATTACAAAATACAACAGAATAAACTAATGCTCATCTAAGAGATATAAACAGCAGCAACAGTTGCAGAAGGAGTGCTTTGTTATAGATAGCATCCATTAATCTGAACAGACAAGTGTTCTACAATCGAGAACACTAACCAGACACTGAATGAAGAGAATTCTACTAAATCTAAGTATAAAAAATAAAGATGCCATGTTTTAGTATTTATTCTATAAAATGTGATGTCCCCTTACATATACGTTCAGTATTTGTTCTAGAATAATTGTATGTTGTAAAAGCATATCAAATCCTTTTTTTTTTTTAATAGACAGGGCAGTTTTAGGTTTGCAGTAAAACTGAGTGGAAGATTCAGAAATTTCCCAACTATCACCTGTCTTCACACACACACACACAGCCTCTCCCACGATCAAAATTCCACACTAGAATGGTACATTTGCTGCAATTAAGGAAA
Source organism: Catagonus wagneri (assembly GCA_004024745.2). Taxonomy (NCBI): domain Eukaryota; kingdom Metazoa; phylum Chordata; class Mammalia; order Artiodactyla; family Tayassuidae; genus Catagonus; species Catagonus wagneri. Next base: position 11,201,939 of record PVHT020000521.1, on the reverse strand, counting down.
CTACATTGACATCATGATAACCCAAAGTTCACAGTCTACATTAGAGATCACTCTTGGTGCTATATGCTCTATGGGTTTGACAAATGTATTATGACAGGTACCCACCATTACAACATTATATAAAATAGTTTCAGTACCCTGAAAATTCTCTGCATTCTACCTACTCACCCCTCCCACATCCTTCCTCCCTCCCGGCCACAGATATTTTCACTCTCTTCATAGCTTTGCCTTTTACAAAATGCCATGTGTATGTCAAATAATTTCTTAGTTATGGTTTTGGAATAATGAAGTCATGGAAACATTTTCCATTTTAGATAAAATTTTTAAAGTGTAACAAAATATTTATATTTAACTTTCAGCTAAATCTGTAACTTCTTTTCTATAGCTGTAACAAGTATATAATCCTTGTGCACTAATTTAATAATAGTTGTAAATTCTACTTTAAAATCTTATCTCACGTCAAAAAATACATCAGTCTATAAAAATGTAATTATTTAAGGAGTTCCCATCGTGGCTCAGTGGTTAATGAATCCTACTATGAGGAACCATGAGGTTGCAGGTTCGATCCCTGGCCTTGCTCAGTGGGTTAAGGATCGGCATTGCCACGAGCTGTGGTGTAGGTTGCAGATGCAGCTCGGATCCTGCGCTACTGTGGCTGTGGTTGAGGACGGCGGCTACAGCTCCAGTTGGATCCCTGGCCTGGGAACCTCCATATGCCATGAGTGTGGCCCTAGAAAAATGCAGAAAGACTATATATATATATATATATATATATATATATACACACACACACACACACACACATATATATACATATATAATTATTAAAGATTTAGCCATTTGTTTTCATATTTCTTGTAAAAATTATATGGAAACATTTTGTCGGGGGAATTCAGACACTGTCACTGATACACGCATCTTTGAATAGTAAATGCCAAGAATTCTATTTTCAGAATACTGGCATGAGAACCATAGAGGATATGATCGCCAGTAAAACAAGCAAAACTAGTAAGAATTACTTTGAAAAAAAAAAAGATGAAAATTTCTCAGAATGGACCTACGGATATGTGGCACATAAGAAAAAAAAATGATTCAAGAAAATTTACCAAATCTTGGTGAGAATAGTCCCTCCCTTCATGTTCCAATTCAGCTTGATGGCATTTCTACTGTGGGCAGAAAGTGTGTAGAAAGATGGGGTTCCCATTCTCTTTGGCTTCTTGTAAGGAGTCTCACCGGAAAAGCAGGAAACCCCTTCCAAATCCAAGTTTCAGGCACTTAACTTCTGGTGAGCACAACAGAAAGCTCAGAGGCTTCCTACCTGACCCAGCACAGAACAGTAGAGGGAAAGTCTTGCCTCAGAAAATGAAGGCTGTGAACACTTGGATCTTGATTGCTCTTTCTTCTGGCTGCTAGCACAAAAGTTCCAAGAGACACAAGCCAGACAACTCAGAGACTACCACTCTGTCTAGGACCAGGATCAGTTACTCACAGATTTTTATCCAGAGTGAGAAGGCATCCATAAGAATAGAGAACTCCAAAACCTTCCCCAAAGCAACAGACTTTCTTTGAAACAGAATGTGGAGAAGTTCAACTCGAAGTGGACTATCAATAACAAGGAAGATTTTTGTTATAAACAATTTAGAGAAGGCTTTAACTTAGGAGAGCAGCAAGTTAAACCACAGGCCAACTAGTTACCCAGACAGAAACTTGGAAAGAGACAACAAACAGCCCTTCTGGAATCAGGAGAAACCTTAAATACTGGTCTCACAAACTATCCCCTGTCAGAATTTAATTGTATCAGAAAGTAGCCATTCATATCAAGTCACTGTCAAAAACATAAGAGGAATCAGCATTTAGGGGAGACTAAAAAGTGAGCTTGATAGCAAATAACGAGATCAAACTCAATAAGGATTAAAATCATATGAATTCATATCTTCCAATTAATAATATCAAAAAAAGTTTGGGAAATTCAAAACCACAGTAAAATAATATATCCTGCTCCTAAATAACCAATGGGGTAGAGAAGAAATCACAAGGAAAATTGGAAAATATTTCAGAATGAATAAAAAATGGAGCCCAAACATACCAAAACTTGTGGATTTCATCTCAAGCCGTTCTTAGAATGAAATTTATAGAAGTATATGCATAGATTAAAAAAGAACTCTCAAAATTAATAATTTTGCACTTTCAAAACTGATAAAAACAAAAACAAAATCAAAAACAAAAAACAGCAAGCTAAACTCAAAGCAAACAGAAGGAAGGAAATAGTAAAGATTTAGTGGAATTAAAAACAAATAGGAAAATAAATAGAGTTTGCTCAAAAAATCAACAAAATTAAAAGTGGGTTCACTGAAAAGATAAACAAATTTGATAATTCTTTAGCTAGACAGCTCAATATAAAAAGAGAAAAGACTCAAATTACTAAAGTAAGGAGTGAAAAATCTTACAGAAATTTTCAAAGGATTATAAAAGAATACTATGAAGAATTATATGCCAAAATTAGGTTATTTAGATGAAATAGACAAGAAGAAATAAAAATAAGAGTAGGAAAAGGAAAAGGAGAAGGAGGAGAAAGGCCAAAAAATATATATATATACTCTGTTTGCAGATGACATGATCTTGTACAAAGAAAATTGTAAGGAAACCATTAAAAAACCTTTTTAAAATTAATAAAAGAGTTGATTAAGGCTGCAGGATACATGATTGATATACAAAAATCAATTATACTTCTATGCACTTATAATGGATATTTTAAAAATAAAATCAAGAAAATTCCATTTCAGGAAGTTTCTGTTGTGGCTTAGTGGTAGCGAGCCTGACTAGTATCCATAAGGATGAGGTTTCGATCCCTGGCCTCACTCAGTGGGTTAAGGATCTGGAATTGCCAATTCAACCCCTAGCCTGGGGGCTTCCATATGCTGCAGGTGTGGCCCTAAAAAGCAAAAAGTGAAAGAAAGAAAGAAAGAAAGAGAGAAAAGAGAGAAGAAAATTCCATTTCAGTAGCATAAAAAAGAAACAGGAATAAAGTTAACAAAATAAGTGTAAAACTTATACTTGAAAACTGCAAATCATTCATGAAAGAAATTAAAGAAGACCTATGTATATAGGAAGATATCAGACATTACTGTACTGAAATATCACAATACTCTTCAATTTTTTTCTCTACATATCATCAGAAACCCTGTTGAAATCTCAGTTGGTTTATTTGCCAAAGCTGAGAATTTGATCCGAAAACATGTCCACAACAGGTCAATCTCATGGCAATGCAAGAGACCAAGGACAGCCAAAACAAGCCTGAAAAAGAAGAACAAATTTGGAAGGACTCACACTTCAAATTTCAAAATCTGCCACAAAGCTACAGTAGTCAACACAACTGGTCCTCATAAAGATTGATTTATAGGTCAATGGAATTGAATTTAAAGTCCAGAAAAACCCTCACATTTACAGTCAATTGATTTTCAACAAGTTGTCAGTACAATTCAATAGTGGAAAAACAATTTTTTCAAAAAACAGTGCTGGGGTAAATTAATATCCATATGCAAGTCCACACAGATATTCACAACCATATATGAAAACTGAGTCAAAATGAACCATTGACTTAAATGTAAAAGCTAAAACTTAACACTTAAAAGGAAACATAGCGTTAAATCAGAGTATCCTTGGTTTAGCCAATGGCTTCTTATAATACTAAAAGCACAAGAAACAAAATAAAAAAATGAATAAAGTGGATTTTGTGTTTCAAACTACATCAAAAAGTGAAAAGACAAGCACAGCATGGGAGAAGACTTTTGCAAATCACATATTTTATGAGACTTTTATCTAAAATAAATGAAAGAACTCTGGCTGCTTAGCATTATTTTTTTTAAATGGGCAAAGAATCTATTGAATAGACTTTTTTTCAATGTATACAAATAAGTAAAAGGCATATGAAAAAAATGTTCAAAATTATTAGGCGTCAGGGAAATGCAAATCAAAACCACCATATCATTTCATTCCCATTGGAATGGCTATTTTAAAAAAGATAATAACAAGTCTTGGCAAGAATGTGGAGGCACTGGACCGCTCACTTACTGCCGTGGGAATGCAAAATGTTTCAACCAGCTTGGAAGACAATCTGGTACTTTCCCAAAAGTTTAAACATAGAGTTACCATATGAACTGTGATGTGCATTTCTAGGTATATATCCTAGAGAAAACAAAAAAACAAATATCCACATCAAAATGTGGACATGAATGTTTGTGCCAATTTTTTCTTTTCTTTTTTTTTTTTTTTTGCCTTTTGTCATTTTAGGGCCGCACTCGCGGCATGCGGAGGTTCCCAGGCTAGGGGTCTAATCAGAGCTGTAGCCACTGACCTACGCCGCAGCCACAGCAATGCCAATATTATTTCTAAGAGTCAAAAACAGTGGAAAAAACTCAAATGTCAATCAACTGATGAATGTGTGTATATATATATATTTTTAATGATTTTTATTTTTTCCATTTAAACTCATATACTCATAAAATCTCGTATTACTTGTCAAAAAAAAAAAGAAAATGAAGAAAATGCTAAGCACCAAGGCCACAACTTGGATGAACTTTATGCTGAGTGAAAGTCAATCACTAAATACTGTATATAGCTAATTCTACACACATGAAATATCTGAAACAGGCAAGTATATAGAGGCAGAAAGTAGATTAGTGTTTGTTTTAGGGCTAGGAAATTAGGAGAAACATGAAAATTACCCCCAAGCACTGACTTATGCATTTTCAATATATTAATGACATGGTATGCGAATTATAGCTTTAAAAAATTATTTTTTTTTCGAAATGGAAATTCTGTGAGGAATTATTGCAAATGCTGAAAAATATATACAACTAAACTTTGGATGCAAAATGTCCAAAAATATTAGAAAGGTAAAAAAATTATAATACACAGATTAAATCAAATTACAAATTGTTAATAACAACATATCAAATAGTAAAAGGACTAGGATAAAATTTTATCAATCAAAAGATTGTTTGTGTTTTAAAAACAGCATGGATACTAATATTCCAAAATATTAAGAGTTGCTGTCGGTATAGAAGTAGTGATAATTTTCATTTCAGCTTTGTTTTATGTCTAATTTTCCAAATTCCCCATTATGTAAAATTTTAATAAAAAATTTTTAATAAATGTTATTTTTTTGAAATTGAGATCTGCTATCAACAAATGATCCCTAATGACTATTACTCCACAAATTTATTTAAATAATGTTTAATAATGATTGAGCTGGTAAATGTCTATTTTTCATTTAATCATCACTATTTTGAGTTAAAAGTGTTTCATAAAGACATTGAAAATAGTATGAAAATATGCTCATTGTAATCCTTTATTGTATCTGTAAATTCAAATATGAACCACACTCAAAATATCGCTTGCTTTACCACTAAAATAGTATTAAGGGAGGACATTAAATGGAAACAACTATCAGGCTATGGTCACATTGTAAATAAGGTTATTGATATGAGTCACCTACAAATGTTAGTTTTTTCCAACTAATTGGAAACATGTCTCATAAATATCAAAATAAAAATTTTGAATCCTCTTTTCCAAGATTTAGAAAATAGCATTTCATATTTAGTTACAACCTTGAATTACTATGTAATCATCAATTCTTTTTAGCATTTTAATATTTAATTTGTAAGGAAAGCAGTAACATAAATAGAATCTCTCCTGTGAACATTTGTTTTTCCCTTGAAAAAAAGAACAGATTCCACAATAGTCTACTTTCTGCGCTCATACTATGCAAACCTAATTCTGATTCTGTTCACACAGGTTTTAATGACTGTTGACTAAGAAAGAGATAGTTTTTTAAAAAATAGCCTACAGGTTGTTACTGTTGAAGCTGTTAATAGTCAAAAAGCTGGAAGAGACCCAGGGAAATCATTATTCAGAAGAGGTGGTTTGTTTAACTCTTTAAAATACTCCAGAGCCAGAGATTCATAACCCGTAAATAATCTATTCCAGTATTTAATACACTGATCTATTCTGGTATTTAATACACTGACAATCAGGTTTCATTTCTCATTCCATCTAAGTTTTTTCCTACTTAATTTATGTCTAGCTTCCCTCATTCAGTCCTCAGTAAAATTAAATAATAAATACATTAAATTCTAGACTAAAGAAAGCAGGTGGGTTTTTTAGTTTGTTTCGGGTTTTTTGTTGTTGTTTGTTTTTCAGTATAACCCTGGATGAATTTACTGACAAAATGCTTTACCCATTGAAAACAATGGGATATAACAGGCTATCCTTGGAAGATTTGTGTAGTTGCTCTTTTGTACTATGCTGGGTGAGTATAAGGAATCCACAATTGCTGTCATATACTTTGGAGCTCCCTTCCTGGACACAAAATTCTAGACAGGAACAATGGTTGCAACACTAGAACTCATTTTTAGCATCATTAACATCAGTCATCACAAAGTCTGCCTTGGTGACAAAGAAGAAAGTAACTCCACTCATAATTCTGTGAGTGTTACGCATCTTTGTATCCCCCAGGCAATCCTAGACAGCTTTAAGCAATTTCTTAAAAGAGCTTTTCTTAAAAAGCTTTGGTGCCCGGCAGTTGTCAGTAGAAGATTTAGTGCAAGTTAATATTGTATGAAGACTTTTCTAGAAACTGGGCAAAAACTGTAAAGGGTGACTTGAGAGAGCTGCTAGCTTTTGTTGAGATATTTTTCTGCAATCCTGGTCAAAAGCAAATTTGGCAAATTTATGACATTAAAAGCTAGTAACAATGTCCAATCTCCTGGGATAAGCCATTATGGAAAACAGTATTTTTAAAAAAGAACATATATATATATATATATATACAGACACGCACATATATATTATATATATGACTGAATTACTTTGCTATACAGCAGTAACTGGCACAATATTCTAATGCAACTATACTTCAATAAAAAAAACATTTATGTAAACTACATAAAAATTGTAAAAACACACCAAACCATGATATTACAAATATAGTATTACTCAAAAACATGTTTAAAAAGGAATTCCCTAGTGGTGCAGCAGGTTAAGGATCTGGCATTTTTACTGCTGTGCAGTGGGTTCAGTCCCTGGCCTGGGAAATTCCACATGCCACAGGTGTGGCAAAAAAAAAAAAAAAAAAAGGCAGTTAAGGAAAAAAAGCTGGATAACAATAAATGGTATGACCAAGATAACAAATAGTTCCCTAATGAAAAAGACTCCAAGTTTGCTACTTTTGAGGATAGTGGCACTAAACCAGAAGTGTATTTCAAAATCATTGAAAATACATGTTAGGTTTTTCAACCTTGGTGCTATTAGCATTTGGGACTAAATAATTCTTTTGTGGGGGATTGTCTTGTGTATTATTTAGCAGCATCCTTGGCACTTATCCACCAGTAGCACCCTTTCAGTTGTGACAACAAAAAATGTTTCTAGATATTGCAATGTGTAATCTGGGGTGCCGAGTCATCCTCAGTTAAGAACCACTGCCATGGAACCACTAACTTAGATACTAAGCCCTAGGATTACCAACCATCCCTCACCCCAGCCTTGCTTTCTGAACCCCACATACTGAATGGTCAGATGTCGCTGAGCTTTTGCCTTATATAACACATTTGTTGTTGTTATTAAACAAACACCCATCCGTTCTTGAATACTTCTGGTATCTTTCCTTACTTCCATCTTACCCTAGCATGGTAGTATAAATAAAACTCAGGTTTGGAGAAATACATATAAATACACAAATATATTTTATTTATATGAGTTCATATGAAATATTTTTCATATTTCTATTAGTTCAAACTCCAGCTTTGTCCCATTCCATCTGTAAGGCATTTGACAATTTAGTTTTGTTTTTTTTTTTCTTCCTGGAGGACTTCCCAGGTATCCAAGGCTTACTAGTAATTAGATGTAAAAATAGGTTCAAGACCATAATCCTGGTCCTTCATATTAATTTATCTTCACTTGGTTTAAGCCAGAATACAGAAGCTGTTCATACAGGAGCATCACTGATTATCTAAATTGTCTATCAAAACTGTATAGAGTAATATGGATAAAACTCTATAATATCATGATAAGCAGCCTCTAATATGGCCACCAGTGATCCCCACTAGCCAGTATTCATTCTCATATATAATCCCTTTCTTGGAGTGTGGACTAGCCCGAGTAACTTGCTTCTAATAAACAGACTATACTAACAGTGATGGGATGTCACTTCTGAGACTGTGTTTCAAAAGGTCTGGCTTCCTGTTTATATGTGCTCTCTCTCACTCTTCTGTTCATTAGCTCTTAGGGAAACTAGCAGTCTGGTGGTGAACTACCCCATGGAGATGCCTTCATGATAAGAAATTAAGGTCAATAGTCAGGGACAAGCTATGACCCTTGGTCAAACACACGTAAGGAAATAATATCTGCCACCAGTCACATAGATAATTTGGAAGCAGATTTTCCCTAGTTGAGCCTTCCGATGAGACCACATATCTGGCTAATATCTTGAGGGCAGCCTCATAAGGGAACTAAGGGAACTCAGAGATGCTTTAAGATAATACTTGTTTGCTGCTTCAAGTGATTTGTCATCCAGCAATATATATATACTATAAACATAGTGAGATAAATGATCTTCTGTTCTCATTCTCGTCCTTTGATGATGAAGATCTTCATCTCCCTCTCTCTCAGATGAGATGTGCCATTAGTCTTCTATCGCTAAGTTTAACAGGGACAATCTTTCAGTTGGTGACCGTTTAATCATTGTTCCCCAGAATGCTGGGCCCTGATATTGCCTATCAATTATCTTTCCCAATCATAAGTACAACAGAATTAAAATTCTCATTATGAAATTATAAGGAATCTGATGTTGATCACTATACCACTGGTTATTCAGTTCACGGCTTATGTAAATTTCAAGGGTGAAAATCCAAACGCAAATTCTCAATGCAGAATTTAATTTGGGCATCCCAAAGCAACCAACTCTCCTCTGCATCCATATTCATCCCCAACACCCAGTTCCTTCATTTTTTAAAAAAACTATCTTCCTCAACAGATTATTTTGATGATTTAAATGGCATATATACATAAAGTTTCCAGATTTTATTCCTGGAAGGTAGTGCTTAATAAATAAAATATTTTGATGATGTTAATTTTTTCCTGTTCCAAATCACCTCTTCCTAACCCAGCCATGGGTGACTAGTTCCATTTCTAGGCTTTCTACTTTAACCAAGTCCCTGTTCTGAAAAATAATAAGAAATTTGTACAAATAATTAGTTCTTTTTTCCTTTCAAAGTCCCCCAAAGAATCCACTTGCTACTTACTGTCTCTGGCTAAGAATAAAACCAAATGATAAAAAAGAATTAAAGATCTATCCATTGCTTAAGTACCAGACCAAACATCAGTTAAGTAACTTCTCTTTTCCTCTTTTAACCAGAAAATTATCCACCTGTTTAAAAGCTAATGGCTCACAATCTCAGCAGCAGAATCATAGCTTTTAATTTACTTTTTAAAGAAAATGTGTCAAAAATAAAAATGGACTGGAGTTCCCGTCGTGGCGCAGTGGTTAACGAATCCGACTAGGAACCATGAGGTTGTGGGTTTGATCCCTGGCCTTGCTCAGTGCATTAACAATCCGGCATTGCCGTGAACTGTGGTGTAGGTCACAGACGCGGCTCAGATCTGGAGTTGCTGTGGCTGTGGCACAGGCCAGTGGCTACAGCTCCGATTCCACCCCAGCCTTGGAACATCTATATGCCACAGGTGTGGCCCTAAAAAGCAAAATAAATAATAAAATAAAATAAAATAAAAATAGACTAATACATCCTTGGTTTTCTTAAAATGGGGGAAATACACTTTTTTCAAGGTTAAAGTCACACTTAACAATATTAATGGTATCGATATTACCAAGCTAAGGGAGAACCACCACATTATCATTTGACCTGTCAGCATATCTAATTTCTGCAAATAGATGCCAATATATTGTCTAAGAGCCAGAGTATGAAATAATTTGAAAAACATCCAAAATATTGACCTATCCAAAAAATATTTTTTCACATGATTTTCATTGTGCTTTAGTTAACTTTATGGTGTTGGGTTAAGATACTGAGCTTTGTTCAAACATATGAGTAAGATAACTTGTCAATCTCTTAGCAGCTCTGAATAATTTATTATGAATGGGTGTAACTGGGCTTTTTGAGGATAGGGTTCTAGGTAACTCAGTTTGGATGAGGAAAAGAGTAGAGAAAGACATCAGACTATCAGAGATAAATGTATAGGAGAATACTAAAGAGACTTGTGGGCAGAAAAGAATCCTGAACAGTTAGAAATAAATATAGCAACATAGAGTGACTCAGGAGAGGGAAAAAGAAAGATGCCCAAACAGACTGGATGTGCTTCATGTGAATAAGTACAAAGCAAGTGTTGGGACCTTTCATTTTCATGAGGAGTGCCAAGTGCCTGAGAAAGAAGTTTCAAGATACTTCTTGATTCAATAACAGAATAATATATTCCAAATAAAGCTGACCAAAGCTTTAATCATAGCAGGTCATCATACTGTTTCTTCTAGAGCTTTAGGGTTCAGATATCCCTACTGAGGAATCCAGATGCCTAATAGAAGCTTTTTTATTTTTGCTTTGTGTTTTATGTTTAGAGTTCAGAAATTATCCAAAAAGGATTTGTGGAATATTTCCAATAATTTAGTTAACCTATAATGACTCTTTCCATGTATGTCTTTATTTGTTTCTCAGTAGTGTTGGAAAATTTTTTATTTTCTTGTGCTAGTTAGTACTCTGTGACTTGAAAGATTTATTGGACTTGACCACCTACAAATACATACAAACTGTTCACATGATTTGAAAACATAGTCTTGAAACAAATTTGAAATGACAACACAAAGTAGTATGGGTTCACTGTCACAAGAACAAGAAGAAATTGAAGCTGCCCTAAAAATTCACTTTGTAACCAAGGAAAGAGTTTTCATAAAATTGAAAAAATGTCTCGAAACAACAGTATTATATTTCTTAAGCTATGGCTGGCTGTTACTGACATAAAAAGTATTCTTTCTATAATTCTTCTTTGGCCTTGGTTAGTGACAGGGTGGTTATTAGTGGGAAAAAATTGTACACAGCTATTTTCTAAGCCTCTAGGCATAGGGAAAATAAACTGTCTTTTGAATGTCACCTGCTTCAATTATTAAATAGGTTTAAAGTCATAGGAGTCAGTACATACATCAAAATAAAACATGACCTTCTACCAGTACAAATTTTCAGAAGTACAATGTAGTTTCATCAAATAAAGTCAACAATGATTTAAATAAAATTGTATTTAAGTTGTTAGAAATGCAAGATGGCATAGTTTAGAGAATTAAAAGTAGAACGTGTCATTACTACACAGCCCCTTGATCTCTTGCGTTCCAGGTTCCTTCTCTGTAAAACGAAGAAATACCACTAGATTGTGTCAAATATTCTTTCTAATTCTGACATTCAAAGATATATGTAAATATGTGCTTTCCAATCACGGCTCAGTGGAAACTAATCTGACTAGTATCCATGAGGATGCAGGTTCGATCCCTGGTCTCGCTCAGTCGGTTAAGGATCTGGTGTTGCTGTGAGCTGTGGTGTAGGTCATAGATGTGACTAGGATCTGGTGTTGCTATGGCTGTGGTGGAGGCTGGTGACTATAGCTCTGATTCAACCCCTAGCCTGGGAACTTCCATATAGCTCAGGTGGGGCCCTAAAAAGATCAAAAAAAAAAAAAAGAAGGTATATGTAAACATGGACTACTAAGGAGGGGGTCTTTCATGTAAGTTGGTGACATTCAACTGTGTAAATATGGCAGCCATATTCCTTTTTTTTGCATTTTAGGGCTGCACTCGTGGCATATGGAGATTCCCAGTCTAGGGGTCGAATGTGAGCTACAGCTGCCAGCCTACATGGCAGCCACAGCAATGCCCGATCCGAGCCACGTCTGCAACCTACACCACAGCTCATTGCAATGCCGGATCGTTAACCCGCTGAGCAAGGCCAGAGATTGAATCCATGACCTCATGGTTCCTAGTCGGATTCATTATCTGCTGCGCCACTATGGGAACTCCCAATATGGCAACCATATTCTGTCACATATTCTCTTTCAGTGTTGCTATGTTTAACAGAGTTTATGTGTTTAACAAATTTTTTTTTTATAGCAGTTTTAGACTCATAGCAAAATTAAGCAGGAGTTCCCACAAACCCTTTCCTTCTCTACACTCATCCTCCTTCACTATCAACAACACATACAAGAGTGGTTTAAGTAATAAACTTACATTGACATGTCCAAGGTTTATATTAGGATCTATAGTTTACATTAGGGTTTTACTCTTGGTGTTTTACATTCTATGGGTTTTAACAGATGTATAATGCCATGTTCCTTCTGATTTTTTTATTGTCTTAATAGCCAGATCACTATCTGATGATGTGACAAGGCATTAGAATATTCCCTACAGTGAGTGTAAGGCAGTGACATCCAAATAATGGTACTTATTTGGTACCAAGTCAGAAAGAGAAAGACAAATACTATATGATATCACTTATATGTCGAATCTAAAGCGTTATACAAATGAACCTATCTACAGAACAGAAACAGATCATGGACATAGAGAACAGACTTGTGGTTGCCAAGGGGTGGGGAACTGGGAGTTTGGGGTTGTGGGATGGATGGGAGTTTGGGATTGGTAGATGCAAACAATTACATTTAGAATGGATAAACAATGAGGTCCTACTATATAGCACAGGGACCTATATCCAATCTCTTGGGATAGGACAAGATGGAAGATAGTATGAGAAAAAGATATATGATGACTGGGTTACTTTGCTGTACAGCAGAAATTGACACAACAGCATAAATCAACTAAAATATAAAACAAATAAACAAAATTTAAAAATTGTCCATTGATGCATTACCTTAGAAATTGTTCCTTGTTTTTCCATATTCCCTACAGCAGCTTAGCTGTGATGTTCTATTCCTAGCAGATAGTCATCAACATTTATTAACATTGAGTTGGATAACTCAAATTTGAATAAAAGAGATAGAAGATGAAAAAATGAACATAAGCTTGAATATTTCAAACAATTATTCTCTGAGAATATCTTTTAAGTAATATTCTTGTTATGTGATTATTATTAAAAAGTCATAAATATCTCCAAGACAGAGGTGGGGGAACTGAATAGATCATTACTTAATGAGGATCACGTTACTAACTGGAGCAGTGAGCTTTGTTCTGAAGGCTTTTTCCCTAACTAAAATATATCTTTTTCAAACATCAAATGCAGTATTCATTCATCAGGAGGCATATCACCCAGCAGCGCAGGATTTTCAAAGCTTCATATTTTTTTTCCAGTGGAATGGGACTTTTCCAGTGAAGTGATAAGAATACTTTGAACATTTTAAAATAGCCACAGGGTTTTCTTTTTTCTATGGATTGTATCCAGAATTGCTTCATCTGGTGAAAGAAATCCTTTCACTGCAGAAGACTTTAATTCATTACAACCCAAACCCAGCAAGATTCAGATCTGTTCATTGTTGTGAAATGTATAGGTGTGAACATAAAATATTAATCCCTGAATATTGTGGTAATGAAATAATAGTACATAAATTATGATAGTTATACCTAACAAATGATTCTCCTTCATACCATTTCCTTATAGTGTTTAGAATATGGGGTGACTATGTCCTTACATTTTTGTCATCTTTAACTTTGATTGATCCTAAAAGTAGAGATTATATCCCTGAAGTCAATGCAATTAATAAAAGGAGAGGAAATAGACTGTACGCAAAGAGGACTAATAGAGGAAGAACCTATAATCAGGTTATAAAGGTCTTGATGAAAAAAGAAAAACAGAGGTTAACCTATTAAAATTTGTTTGCTCTATTTCTCTGTATCTCTCTGGAGCAATCCAGTTATGTTTGTTCTTTCCTCCCTAAAGCAGCTTCACTCAATCTAGTCACAGAGCTTCTATATTGTCTATAGTGATACTATAAAGCAAATTGCTTACACTCTGATGCTAATATATTTTAATAATACAAAATCAATAGAGGATCAGACTGTACAGTAGTAGATGGAAGCACAAAAGTACATAGAGACATAGTTGAAAACTTGATACCACCACCACCACCAACACCATCATTATTAGTGTTCCAGTTGGTTTACTGTCTAAGCAGTGTTCGTTATGCTCCTAGGTTTACATTTAATGATTTTTAAATAGCTGCTGACTTTATTTAATCTTTGCATAGATGCTCTACAGACTTCTCATTATCATTACTGTAGTAGTTAGTTCATTTTAAATAAAGACATTTACTAACCTACTGTTTCTGTCCCCAAGAAGTTAAGAAACAACTATTAATCTATGCAAATACCTGAACAGAAAAAATAGTATCAAAATAACAGAAAATAAAATATTTGCTAACTGGGAGTTTAAATATAGCTTGCAGAGCATGTCTTTAAAAATATACCACATATTCTAATTTCTACAATTTATTGCTTTCTATTAATAGATATCTTCGCTATTTTCTGAGCATCCATATAGACCAAGCATTGTACCTAATGTTGTCACACATTGATCTAAATATTCCCATACACTCAAAAGTGAGAGACAGCCTCAGAAAAATTAAGTAATGTACCCCAGGTCATAAAACTAGTAAGTGGTTAAACTGGCATTAGAATCCAAGTTGTCTATTGCAAAAGTCTGGCTTCTTCCCACCATATGTTTTACTGGACTCTAGGTCTCTGGCCCTCTTTGATTTCAAAACAAGTTTTACATTGATGTTTTCTGATTTACAGTGGAAATTTTAATAGACTCCCCTGACCATTCTAATTTCATATGACCACTCCATGTGCTTATATCTTTTGACATTTAAAAGAAATCACTTTCCTAAAAATAACTTCTTTACAGGAATGTAATTTAAAAATATGGCAGGCACAATATGAAGAACACAAAGCTTTAGCTAATAACTAGTAATTGCTCTATTGAAAAACTACTTTGATTTAAAAAGTTTATATAAAATATTAATAATTACTAAGAATTTAGAATCAGAGAATATTATTCACTGCAAATAAAATCCTTTATCATGTACATTATACGAAATTTAACAATTTCAGGACCAATACAAAACCTCAGAGGGTGAATTCAACGTATACAAAGAATCAGGCTGCCCTTAAGGGACAAGATATTTACTATTGATCTAATCAGGGCTTCTGACTAAAGGGCTTATTTAATATTTGTATTTGGAAACTTATCAAATACTTTCAAAAATCATGTAGTCTTTAAAGGAATCAATGTATGAAACTAGATAAAACAAAAGAGTATGGATACTTATAAAATATGTATGTGTGTATTTCTTTTCAAGAAATTCAAGTTTTTCTTAGTTTTGTACCTACTAAATCCTATACAATAAAATTCTAAAGAATAATATGCACGTAAATAAGAGGCAGGGTAGATTATGCATGGTAGGTTAGTAAACCTTCCACAAATAATGAAGTTGGATCCAACAGTCTTTTTTGATCAAAAATAACATTGATTTTGGAGGTTAAGATGTCAACGAACAGCACTAGAATCCATGAGGACCCAAGTTCAATTCCTGGACTCTCTCAATGGATTAAGGATCTGGTGTTGCTGTGTGCTGTGGTGTAGGTCATAGACATGGCTCAGATCTGGCATTGTTGTAGCTGGGGCATAGGCCAGAGGCTTCAACTCCGAACTGACCCCTACTCTGGAAACCTGCATATGCTGTGGATGTAGCCTTAAAAAAAATGAAAAACATTTTCATTTTTTTACATGTAGCTGTCCACTTTTCCCAGCACCACTTATTGAAGAGGCTGTCTTTTGTCCAATGTATATTCTTGGCTTCTTTATCATAGATTAGTTGACTATAGATGCATGGATTTAATTCTGGGCTTTCTATCCTGTTCCACTGATCTATATTTCTGTCTTTGTGCCAGTACCATATGGTTTTGATGACTGTAGCTTTGTAGTAGAGTCTGAAGTCAGGGAGCCTGATTCCTCCAGCTCCATTTTTCTTTTTCAGGATGTTTTTTGCTATTCTGGGTTTTTTGTGTTTCCAGACAAACTTTAAACTATTTTGTTCTAGTTCTTTGAAAAATGTCATTGGTAATTTGATAGGGATTGCATTGAATGTGTAGGTTGCCTTGGATAGTATAGTTATTTTGATAATATTGACTCTTCCTATCCAAGAGCATGGTATGTCTTTCCACCTGTTTAAGTCATCCTTG
>PVHT020000521.1:11076737-11182538 GCA_004024745.2 Catagonus wagneri | reverse complement strand
TGCAGCACTCTATGCAATAGCCAGGTCATGGAAACAACCTAAATGCCCATCGACAGAGGAGTGGATAGGGAAGATATGGTACATACACACAATGGAATGTTACTCAGCCATTAAAAGGAACAAATTACCAACATTTATAGCAACATGGATGGACCTAGAAATTATCATGCGAAGTGAAACCAGTCAGACAATTAGACAGCAACATCGAATGCTACCGCTTACATGTGGAAACTAAAAAGACACAATGAACCTTCTTACAGAACAGACAATGACTCACAGACTTTGGAAAACCTTGGTTTTTCAAATAAGACAATCTGGGGGGTGTGGGGATGCACTGGGGGTTTGGGATACAAAATCTGTAAAATTGACTTGTGATGATTTATGTACACCTATAATTGAAATAAAATCCTTTAAGAAAAAAAATAAAAATAAAACTCAGTTAAAAAATAAAAAAAGAAAAAAAATCGTACTGATTTTGGCAAAAGTAACATGTTCAATAAAATATGCTGTTATTTTCTACATTTCCCCTTGGAAAAATCCGTTTAAGAAAATATAGGAAATTTGCCTCTCTGATTCCAAATATTTGGTGCAAAATAATTTACTTGAAAAAAATCATCATTAAATCATTTGTGAAAATCCCCAGAATTCATTAATTTGTAGTCAAAAATTTCATTAAGGCATGAATGAACAAAACGTGTTAGAGCTGAGAGATAAAAAGAGGCTTATTATCTGAAGTCCATGTGCTGATATTTAAGGATTTTTTTTTAAGATTACAAATCGAAGAACAATTTTTTACCATTAGATAAAATTAAGTCTTTACAAATATATAAAGATAATACTGAGAACATTGCCTATATACCTTCAACACGCTAACATTAACTCAGGAAGCATATGATTTAGTTGGATGAGAATCAGAGAGATTCATTTTTAAAAGTTCAATCCCTCAAGTGTAGAAAAATAAATCTAAATATCAATGCTTATGCTAAATCTGAATCTAGCAACTAGCACAAAAAATTCATTTACTTTAGTAAATTTAATAGTTTCTACTATCAATTCCCAATCACACATTTTTATTAGATATAGCAAACTGACAGCATCCAATCTTCTTTCTTTCACTGTTTGCTAAAGTAAGAAGGTAAGGTAAAAATTTGACTCTGAAATGATAGCAACTGTATTGAAAAGTAATATAAAAAGGCATAGCATTTATAATTATTTCCATTATTTGAATTTCATTTGATACCACCTATGTTAGAATTGCTGATCACATCCTGAAAATACCTTAAATGATTATGTTAAAGTAAATAATAAATCAAAATGTTTTATACTTTTTTATATTTATTGTTGGATAAATGTAAATGTGTCATTTAAAAATTTTTTAAAAAGATAGTGTAAAAATGAACCAACTAAATTCCAATCATGGCATTTTAATAGACTTGCAATTCAAATGCTGTATCTTAGGAAAATTTTAGTTGATTTTCTTCCCAGAGAAAACATTTTTTGAACAATTGTGTTAGGCTTAAAATTTCATTTCTACGGTTACATTTCCATCATGTTTAATAAATTGAGAGAAAACAATATACATATTATGAATAAAAAGCTATTACCTGCATGGAAATCTATTCCCACAGCAAATGAAGTTCCTGATATAGGCATCAAAGCATCCATTTTGTCACTTGGTTCCAGAGGTATTCCCCTGATTCCTTCATGAACCGAGTACATAAGAAATGACTCTATACCTATATTTAAAAAAAAAGTCCAAAATGAATGTTTAACATTAAAATAATTCCATTAGCAGGAGGGGGATCAAGATGGCAGAATGGACAGACCCTGAACTCACCTTTTCCCAAAGGCACACCAAAATTGCAACTATGTACGAAGTAATTGTCTTTGAGAATAATCTGAAGACAAGCAGAAATGATTCTCCATAACTAAAGATATAAAAAAGGATTCACAAGAATATGTATAGGAACGGCTTTGAAAATCAGCTGGGCCTATGCTTGGGAGAGCCAGAGAAACAGAGAAAACAGAGGCTCCCTTCTTAAGGAGAGCACACAAAATCTCATATATTCCAAGTCCCAGCATGGAATTAGTTGTCTGAAAGATGCCTGGATCAGATTCACTTGCCGATCTTGAAGAGCCTCCCTAAGACACAAGAGGTAGTTGGGAAGCCTCCTGAAAACTGGGATCTTGGAATCCTTCTCAAACTATTCCAAGCAAATTTGAGAGGATGGGACATCTCCAAGTCTGATCTATGAGAACAGCATTACCCTAATTCCAAAACCAGACACCACATAAAAGAGAAAATTACCCATCAATATCACTGAGGAGCACAGATGCAAAAATCGTCAACAAATAGTAGTAAACCAAATTCACCAATACGTCAAAAGGATCACACACAATGAATGATAAAATATTATTTATGCCATAGATGGAAAGATGGTTCAATATCCACAAGTCAATCAATGTGACATACCACATTAACAAAATTTAGGCTAAAAATCATATGATAGTCACAACAGACACCGATAAACTTTTGACAAAATTCAACTTCCATTTATGATTAAAAAAAAAAAACTTCCAACAAAGTAGGTATAGAGGGAATATAACTCAAATTAAAAGAAACCATATATGACAAGTCCACAGCTAACATCGTACACAATGGTGAGAAGTTAAAAGCATTTATTCTAAGGCCAGGAATAAAACAGTATTACCACTTTTATTCAGCATAGTAGTGGAAGTTCTAGCCACAACCATTACACACAAAAAAAGAAATAAAAGTAATTCAAATTGGAAAGGAAGAAGTAACCCTGTCACTGTTTGCAGATGACGTGATATTATATATAGAAAACCTTAAGGACTACACCACAGGAAAAACAAATAAAACTATTAGTACTAGTAAATGAATTTTGTAAAGTTGCAGGATATAAAATAAGTATATAGAAATCGATTGCATTTCTATATACTAATAACAAACTATTAGAAAGAGAAATTAAGAAAACAATTCCCTTTACAACTGCATCAAGAAGAATAAAATACCTAAGAATAAATCTAACCAAAGATGTGAAAGACTGTACTGTGAAAATCATTAAGACGATGAAAGAAATTGAAGACAACACAAAACAATGGAATAATATACATGCTTGTGGATTAGAAGAATTAGTGCTGTTAAAACGTTCATACTATCCAAGGTGATCTACATATTTAATGTAATCTCTATCAAAATATTAATTGCATTTTTCACCAAACTTGAACAAATAACCCTAATATTTGTATGGAATGCCAAAGGACCCTAATAATCTTGAGAAAGAAGAACAATACTAAAGGTATCACACTCGCTGATTTCAAAATATTCTACAAAGTTACAGTAATCAAAATTGTATGACTCGGCTCAAAATCAGACACTTGGTTCAATAGAACAGAATAGAGAGCCCAGAAATAAAGCCACATTTATATGGTCAATAAATCTATGTTAATGAGGCAAGATTATACAATGGTGGAAAAAAACAGCCTCTTCACTATATGGTGTTAGGAAAATTGGATATACAGAAGAATCAAACTGGATTACTTTCTCACACCCTATACAAAAATTAAACTCAAAAAGAATTAAAGACTTAAATGTAAGACCTGAAACCATAAAACTCCTGGAAGAAAAACATAGATAGTCTGCTCCTTGACTTTGGTCTCTGAGATTTTTTTTCTCAGTTTGGCACCAAAAAAGAAAGACAACAAAACTAAAGTAAATAAGTGGGACTACATCAAACTAAAAACTTCTGCACCCCTCAGGAAACAGTCAACAAAATGACAAGGCAACCTATAGAATGGGAGAAAATATGATATCTGATAAAGGGTTAATATCTAAAATATATAAAGAATTCACACATTCAATATGAAAGAATACCCAGACAATCCCACTTAAAAACGGACAAAGTGTCTGAAGAGACATTTTTCTAAAGAAGAGACAATGACTAACAGGGACATGAAAATATGCTCAACATTACTATCATCATGGAAATGAAAATCAAAACCATAAGTGACTTTGGCAAGCTAGTTAATGTCTTTGTTTCTCAGTTTCTTTATCTCTAAATGGAGGTAACAAGAGACCTACCTCACAAGGTTATTACGGGAATTAAGTGAAATAATATGTTCCAGGTACTCAGAACAATGTATGTTACAAAATAAGTGTCATGTAAATATTTGATTGAAAATAAAATATATGATAATATTAACATACATATTTCTCAAATAAGATTGAAAATTTTTTTAAAAAAAAATAAAATTAAACTATGACCATGGGATGGAAAGATCATTCTAGAACCAAATCTCTTCTAGAAGTAGAGTCTATAAAGCAAGAAACAGGAAGCAGATTTCTTAGATTTCAGTTCTTCTGCAATGCTCTTCTCCTTCAGTTAAGCAAACCTGAGAAATGACATATTCTTTGGTATCTTCTCTTAAATACTTGAAAGTAAGCATAACTAAATCCAAATTGGATAGTAATTGCAAGCAATCAACCACTGTTTTTTTCCCTTAAACTTTTGCCTGTTTAAGTTGAAGGTAGTTTCTACTGAGTTTGGTTAAAGACTTGATAATAAACTATAGTTCCTGACAATAACTAAGAAATTGGGATGTTTTACAAAAACATCATTACTTAAAATATTTTAGGGAGTTCCCTCTGTTCTGGTTAACGATCTGATTGCAGTGGCTCACGTTGCTGCAAAGGTGGGGGTTCAGTTCTTGGCTCAGGAGTGGGTTAAAGATCCAGAGTTGCTAGAGCTATGGCATAGGCTGCCATTGCAGCTTGGATCTTATCTCTGGCCTGGGAACTTCCATATGCTGTGAGTGTGGCCAAAAAATATATATTTTTTAGATACATTAAAAATCCCATATATATGAGTACCATTGTCCTAATAACAAGCTAACATTATTTTTCCTAATTTTTAAACGGATGTTAATTGCCTAAAATCTGTATGGATGAAGTAAATGAATTTGAACTCAAGATTTTTCAAAACCTTATACCTTGACATAACATGCGGTTCTTTTGGAGATAATATCCCACTGTACACATGCAAGTCCTTGTCGTTTCAGACGTTGGTAAGCAAAGCTGAGAACATCCACCATTATTTAGCTGGCAGGAATTACTGCCTGCAAAGAAGGAAAACAAACAAAAGAAACATAAAATTCAAGAAAACTAAAGACAGTATCACTCAATATTAAAAATTTGAGCAAACATTTCTGCTATTAGCAATATATAAATACAGCTGTTTCACGTTGGTTAGTATCCTGTTTTATTCCCTTAAAGAATTTGAAGTAGCAGATTATGGCTGAGGTCTGTCCTTCTAAAAAAAGGCACGGCATACTGATTACAGTCAACAATAGCATAACCAATTTAAGTATCAATTTAACATCGAATACAATTTGAATACAATTCAAAACTGCTAAGAAATTAGATCTTAATTGTTCTCGCCACAAAAAAATGATAATTACGTGATGTAATAGCTAGCCCAGTGCTTATAATCATTGTAATTTATAAACACATCAAATCAACACATTGTTTAAATGTTATCTGTCAATTACATCACAACAGAAATACATTTACAATAAATAATTTTTTAAATAAAGTAAGATACTTGAGAAGATTCATAGTTTTAGAAAAGCAAAAGGATATCAATGTATCATCAACATGGTCATAGACCTTTGTAATATATCAAGATCACAGAAACCAAGAAATCTGGTTTTTGACTTTTTATTTTCTTTCTTAGGGCTGTACCTGTGGCATATAGAACTTTCCAGGCTAGGTGTCTAATCTTAGTCACAGCTGCCAGCCTACACCACAGCCACAGCAAGGTGGGATCCAACTCATATCTGTGACCTACACCACAGCTCACGGCAATACCGGATCCTTAACTCACTGAGCGAGGCCTGGGATCAAACCCACATCCTCATGGATCTAGTTGGATTTGTTTCTGCTGTGCCACAATGGGAAGTCCCAGAAATCTTTTTTTTGACTTCTAAATTTCACTTAAACTCTACAGTTACTTCCTTTCAAGAACATTTTATCCAAATGTATCAAATAAATAATTATTAAATTATATTACTGACAACTGAAAAATCATGCCATTAAAAGAGAGGAGGTACATTTATACATATATGTAGATCTATTTTTTTTAAAGTGAAGAAATACATTTTGTCATTCCAAGGAATGTAATTCTTCCAAAATATATTTAAAAGACACCCATAAGACTTATCTAATTAATTGGCATATTAATTTTCCTTATTACTGTATAGTAGCATTGACAAATATTAGTCAGGTGATCATAGGTAGGCCTTCTATAGAGATGTTCCACTGAATTTACTAGGCCCAATGTGCTAATTAAAGCTGGTAGCATGAATTTAAGTAATTTACAATCTCATCCAACAAGTTCATTAAGTATCCCATTTTTACAAAATTTTTATTATTCTAGGACATGCAATGCCATTTACTGGATGTTCAAACTTATATGAAGTACAATAAATCCAGTGAGAATTACAAAGCATGTTGAAAGCCATATATTAATAGTGTTCTATAGAAAATTCAAAATACCAATGAAGCTCATTATTTCTCATCTCTTAAATTCAAGACAGTCTAATGGGATTTAATTGTTCAATCAAACCCATCACAAGTTCTGTCATTTTTGAAATGTGAAATATTCTCAACTAGGGAGACTTCTTATCAGGAGATCTACTACCTTCTCTGCTTATTTCCAATAACTGCTAGTGGTTTTTATGTAGGTCCATAGACTAGGATTTGAATTGCCATGAACTTTTGAAATGATTACCTTTATCTCTTACATAAACTAATGGAGATTAATTGATGCATTCCCTTTTTTCCCAAGCTGACTAACAATACTAAGATGAATGTTTAGTTCTCTGAATATTTCAACTAAGACAATTATATTTCTAGATCTAAAATAATTCTATACTGACCGTGTATATATTTCATTTTATAGAAAGCATGTGAATGCATAATAACATAATGCCAGTCTATCGAGATGCATTTGAATAGAGATTTATTTCAACTACACTAAAGACTCAAATGGTGGGAAGAAATTAACAAGTGATAGCTAACTAAGTTTGAAAAAATACCAATGGAGATAAGGGAAATAAGGGAAATGTAGAAATGAAGAAAAATGGATTACATAATGATTTATAAAAGCAAGAGAAACTGAGGGATTATATAATCTTGATAATATCAAAAATGTTTAAAAGGAGTTCCCGTTATGGCTCAGTGGAAATGAATCCTCATGAGGATGCAGGTTCGATCCCTGGCCCTGCTCTGTAGCCATGAGCTGTAGTGTAGGTTGCAGATGTGCCTTGGATCTGGTGTTGCTGCGGCTGTGGTGTAGGTGGGCAGCTGTAGCTCTGATTCGATCCCAGCCTGGGAACTTCCATATGCCTCAGGTGGGACCCTAAAAAGAAAAAAAGAAGTGGAAAAAAAAAGAAAAAAGAGTTTCTGGACTGTGCATTTTAAAACACAATAGTAATAATAGAAATATATATTATATTTTTACAAATAATAAAATTAACTATGTCAACAGTCATGCCATGCAACATACATTTCATGTTCCATTTGTTTATTCTCTAAAGGCAAATGATCTTGAAAGAGAAAAAGTTTGAAAAAAAAGGAATCATTATTTTAATAAGTATCTTTGCCTGTCCAATATAGATTTCATGTAGGAAAAATATTAAATTTTTAAAGCAATAATTTAGATAGTGACTATCTAGCAAGTTAGAAATACTGGCTTGGCTTAACATTTTTATAATGATATTGACGTCCAAACTTCATTCTTCAGTTCTCTAGTGGAACTAGAAGGTCCACTTGGCTAACAAGAAGTCTCAGCTCTCTACTGATCTATGTCAAAGAAGATAAATGAAGTAGGTAATTGTACTTTGAAATCTAAAGTGGTAGTAATGTTAACACCTTAAATAGTCCTAAATTGCTCATATTTCATACTAATGAAGCATTTAAGCTACCTGCTGTAACTCTGTTAATGGGATTGTCTTTAATACAGATGCTTTTATCATCATATTCTGCTAGTAAAATCAGTATTTTCACTGCATTTTAAGCATAGTCACTTTACACCATTAATTTCTAAGTGATAGAGGTCTTTGTCAGTTTGGTGATATTTTCACAGTGCCTAGAAGCTAAAACTGTACATACAGGATCAAATCCTTAAAGGATGAGGGGGATCTTGTTGACATGAATGATGTGAGACAAGCATGATACACTGAATTTTTCCTCAAAGAAACTATTAGACTTATATCTGGAAAAATTCAATTTAGTAATTACAATTGCAAACAAAGTATGCATTGGTTCACATTTTAACAGGTGAATACAGATTTTTTAAAAAAATGTTTAGAAATATAATCTCTCTTTTTTGCTCTGTTGTATTGTGTAATGTTGTAGATTTTCAGATATAATCTCATTCAGTATAGACTATGAGCCAAAGGTTATCATAGTACTGTAAATTTTCGAACTTTGCATGTATATTGCATTGAAATCCACAAAAAATGCCATATTTTATTTATTGAATACCTGTGTTTTATTGCCAGTTATATAATCTATTTTCTATGACTTGAATGCCAGAATTTTTATTTTTTTAAAGAAATGTTTCTCACATAATTCCCAGTGAAAACACTCCTATTCACTATTATAGATAATGACCAAAAAAAAAGAAAAAAAACAGAGAACAAATACAGATTTGTGCCTAAGAGTTTGGGTTCCGAACTCTTCTGAATCATGAAAGGATCTCCATAATCTGTTCAGATTGTTTTATAAATCAATTCTTTTCTCTTAAAAAATATTCTTTTTTCATGATAAAGAAATGCATTTCCTGCTCCCCTGACAAGAAAGTATTCCAGACCAAAATCTGACCCAAGCTTTTTTCAGAAAAGGCAACCATGATGAATCAGGTCTTCATTTTGCCTCCAGATATGCAGGAATGACTCTCAATTGATATCGCCAGTAAATCCTGCCTGCTTGACTATTGTCACCTGTGTTCAGAATTAGTGGTCCCCTTGGTTCACTCCTCTTATCCCTTCTTTCAATCTGCTTTGGTCTACATGCCCAAATCCTTTAGCTACAAAGCCTTTTAAATTTTCTTGAAAATTTTTCCTAAGAGGAAAAGTATATGAAGCAAAGGATTGTCATGGCAGAGATTAAAGAGAGTAGAATACAAAATAATATTTTTTTCTAGAAAGGGAGTTCTGCTAATGTCATGGATCATGAGCCCAAAACTAAGAAAAGACTAGCAGGTGTGGGGCTGTACTGGCTGGCATCTCTAATGTAATTGCCATTTGGGCACTGTGACAAGTCCACCTATGTAAACCATCTGTTAGTTCTCTCACTCCATTTCACTGCACACCATTTGGACAAGCAAAAACAAAAACAAAAACAAAACAAAAAAAGCCAAATGCTTAGAGCCAAACAATGTAGTGCTTTTTGTTATGAAATTCTTGCATCAACATAGTCTATTTGAAGTCTACTCATTTATTCAGTTTCCAGGTTTAATTATACAGTGACTATATTTTGCTTGGATTTTTTTCTTATTCTTATATTTTTAAGTCAAGAACAGAATAAGACCTCTTTGAAGATCTGACAAATTAAGATTTCTTGGGCAGCTTTGCTAATGTTTTGAAAGCTCATTATATACCTTATGCTAAAGGCATTTTTCTACAGTATGAAGCAGCATTTACCTACCCTCCCTTTTTTTGTATTAAGAGCAAAAATAGGAAACTTAGATTGCTGAACTGAGAAAATAATATGAAAAAAGAGAACATTATATATTCAAAAGGCAGCACAAATTTGTTACCATGTGACTTACCTTGCTGTGCTTCTTTATCATACACTTTCATATGAACAACCCCAGAAGTCTTATTTCTTAGAACCGTGGGGTTTCTTCCATCTCTTTTGCTGCAGGTTCCAAGCTGAGCTAAGTTTTGGTCTGCCCACCACAGTTTCTTATCTATAAAAATGAAAAGATTTTCTATGAAAAAGATAATCATCTTATTAACTAATAATAAAAAGCTATTAACCTATAATGCTTTCTGATTTCTTTTGTTAAGTTCTCAAACCTGTTTCTAAGGGAAACAGCAAAATCACTTTTACTTTTAAATATATAAACCACAGTACATTCCAATGTTCATATTTTTCTTTTCTCTTGCCAGGGAGAGATTCTTGACATTAACTTTTCTTTTTCTTAAATGACATAAATAAAATTATATTTCAAATTAATATGAAATATGGATTTTATTATCTATACACTTAATCAGGATCATACTAGTATTGTACTGTGTCTGTAAATGAACTGCAAAATCCAACAAAATATCTAAACAGGAAGTACAAAAAGACTGTTCTTTTTTAAAGTGTATAAGCTTTTAAATTGGCACTCTCCATTCTGGATAGTAACAGTTATAGTAACTGTTATAGTAACTGATTTTCTGTACAGTTTATACTCCTTTCTCCAAAATTTATAAATGTACATTATTAACTTGTACTGTGTATTCCTTTGGAAGCAGAGACCCTGCGATGTGGCACAGATAAAAAAGTAATCAGGTCGCTAGAATTCTAGTGAAAATTATACATTTATTATTATGTCAAATTGTCATAGCAAAAGTATAAGGCTGCTATTATCACTTTTCATTTCATGGGTGAAGATTCTGAGATTCACAGAGATTAACCATCTTAATCAAATTTACATATTTGATGGTCTTTCTCTCTCTAAAACATGTGTTCTAAGACCCCATGCTGAGTACATTAAAAAATGTAAGGTAATGAAATAATGTTAAATAAAGTTCATAATTTTAAAGGTTTTGAACAACTTACACATTGAGAATCTAATTAATGACAATCAAGACCACATCAATTTCAACCTATAAGTTAAAGTAGGGTTACTGAACTTAGTGAACAAAACAATGTAGTCTTGATCTTCAAGGTACAATTATTCTCATTCAAATGCCAGGATACTTTGACTGAACCAAAGCCTGGTTTCACGTATTACAAGAAGAAAAATAGTGATGCAGACAAACAATGACCATCCCTTCCTAAATCTTATTTTGTGCAGTGCACAATTGTAAACATTGTAGACAGATTAATCCATTTAAATTCACAAGAGTTCAATAAGATAAGTACCACTATTATTAAACCATTTTGCAGTTAAGAATACTGAAGCAATGCGAAGTAG
This sequence comes from Catagonus wagneri, assembly GCA_004024745.2. Classification (NCBI taxonomy): domain Eukaryota; kingdom Metazoa; phylum Chordata; class Mammalia; order Artiodactyla; family Tayassuidae; genus Catagonus; species Catagonus wagneri. The sequence goes on along the minus strand of PVHT020000521.1, from coordinate 11,171,322 downwards.
TTTTTCCTGAGTCATAGAATGAATAGAGGCCCCAGGTTATGAATCAACCCTAATTTTAGAGTTTCCAGTATTAATCTCATTTCTATAGCATTTCCTTCCATAGATGGATAGAGTTTACTCTTCCTTCTCTTGACATATATATATGGAACTTAGATTATGATAGTGAATTTGAGTAGCCAATTCACTTAGATTTTCATTTATACTCCCACATTTATATAAGAACAGAGATGTTCCCTGTGAAGAAAATGGTCAGAGACTTTGACTTAGAAATATTTTTGAAAGGTGTTTGGCACAGTATAATGGATTGAGCACATGTGTTTCTACTTCCTTTTTTTTTTTTTTCTTTGTAGGGCCACGCCTGCAGCATAAGGAAGTTCCCAGGTAGGGGTCGAATTGTAGCTGTAGCTGCCGGCCTATGCCACAGCCACAGCAATGCGGGATCTGAGTCACATCTGCAAACTACACCACAGCTTAAGGCAATGCCAGATCCCCAACCCACTGAGCAAGGCCAGAGATGGAATCCGTATCCTCACGGATACTAGTGGGACTCATTTCTGCTGTACCGCAATAGGAACTCCTTATGTTTCTACTTCTGTTTCTTCTACTCTCCCACTGTGATAGAAATATTGAAACATAAAACAGAATGGAACCATAATGAACACATATAATAAACAAGAGAATGAAGCGCCTATGAACAATGTATACATGATGGTATGTGGATGAAAACAGGAAAATGGGGAAATGGGCAGATAAAGGTGCAACCTAGAATGTGTTTTTAAAAGGCTACAGAAGAGCAGAAACCATCCCTCTCCACCAAACTATGGACAATCTTGATTTTAGCATGGAAATAACAGAGTGGAAGCGCAAAGAAAGGTTAAAAATAGGGTGATTAAGTGAAGATATTTTTATATGTAAGACTACCTACCCCTACCATCTCTTTTACCCTTTGCTCCAGGTTTACAGATGGCTAGTGGTTGATAGAAAGTCTCAAATAAATACATAAACAAAGATCCTTTTAAAGATACTCAGTGAAAAGGTTTGGGATATTAAGAGTGGTGCCCTGCCATAAGGTTCCTTTCATTATGACCTTTGGGGGATCCAAAGTCAGACCTCTTAAAGCAAAACCTGCAAGCTCTCTCTTAATAAGACATCTTTATGTCATGCATCTATCTGTGCCTTCAGGAGAAACCTTCATGTTAGTGTAATGCAGTATATGTTCAATGCCAAGCAGAGCTTCCAGTAAAGCTTCCCCCTCAAGGAAGATACCACAGGAAAAGAATTTCTTTTCATAAAGAGAGAGGAAACCTATGATGGACCTCCCATTCCCTTCTTAAATGCCAGGAGAAAGCAAGGATATTCAGTTCAATCAGGAAGAGTAACAAAGTGAAAAGCAAACACTAAGATAGAGAGACACAAAAATTAAAAATTAATAAACTATTTTTTAAATCATCAAATATATTCAAGTACATGTCTCATTCTAGAAACGTTAAAGATCCTTAAAAAAGGAAAAATTAGAGAATAGGAAAGGACTCAGAGTTTAAAAAGTCTTGTCTAAAGACAAATATTTTATTTTATTTTATTTTATTTTAATTTAATTTAATTTTATTTCTTTTTAGGGCCTCACCCACAGCATATGGAAGTTCCCAGGCTAGGGATCAAATCAGAACTGCAGCTGCCAGCCTACAGCTCCTTTAAAAAAGCCAAGCAGCATGGGCTCTGAGCTGTATCTGCCATCTACACCACAGCTCAGGGCAACACCAGATCCTTTGACCCACTGAGCGAGGCCAGGGATGGAACCCACATCCTCAAGGATACTAGTTGGGTTCATTACCATCGAACCATGATGGGAATTCCCCAAATACTTTTAATGGGATGATTATAAAATGTGGTTGAGGGACTCTTTCATAATATAGAGGGAAAAGACAAACAGAAAAAAAAATATGATAGGAAAGAAAAGAAGTAAAATATCAATCTAAAAAGTCAAATAGCCAGTATCACTAAACTGTACTTGAAATCAGCAGTTTCTCCAGGTCCATGCAGTCAGAAAAAAAAAAAAATTGCCCATTTTACTTAAGAATGTTCTTAATTGACCAGTAAAAAGTATCAATTTTGTTAAGTCTAGGCCTTTTTAACATTCCTGGTGACAAAATGGAGATTCTGCAGAAAATCTGTACGATTGTGTGGAACAAATGTACTTATGAGACTGCTTGAACTGCAGGAAGAATGAGTTACTTTTTTTTGCAGAACATCATTTTGTCCTTGAAAAAATGTCATACAATCTATGGCTAGGCAGACTTAGATTTTTGGCAGATATCTTCTCAAAAATAACAAAAAAAATGGTGAAGAATATAGTTGGAAGACTGGCAATACCCAACTTTGAGACTTAAGATAAAGCTAAGGTAACTGACACAGCGTGGTGTTGTTGAAAGAACAGATAAATAGATCTATGGACCAGAGTAGAGAGCACAGCAACAGACTCATAAGTATAGTCAGCTGATCTTTGACCACAGAACAAATACAAATAATGATGTAAATATGGTCTCTTCAACAAATGGGACTGAACGACTGGACATTCGCATGCAAACCAAAAATTAATCTAGACACAAATCTTGTGCCCGTCACAAAAATTAACTCATAACGTATCACAGATCTAAATAGAAAATACAAAACTATAAAACTCCTAAGAGATAGCATAGGAGAAAAACCTACATGACAGTAGGTATGGTATTGTCTCTTTAGATACAAGGCCAAGGCATGATCCATGAAAGAAATAATTGATATTATAGAGATCATTAAAATTAAATTTCAACTCTGCCAAAGAAATTATCAAGAGAATCAGAAGACAAACGAAATACAGGGAGAAAATATTTGCAAAAAACACAGCTGATAAAGGATTATTTTCCAAAGCACACAAAGCATTTTTAAAACACAGTAATAAGGAAGCAAGCGACTAATTTAAAAACTGGACCAAAGACCTTAATAGACACCTTATCATAGAAAATAAACACAAGGCGATAAGCATATGAAAAGATACTCCACATCATATATAATTAGGGAAATGCAAATTAACAATGAGCTACCACTACCATTAAAATGGCCAAAATTCAGAACAATGACAACATCAAATGCTGTCAAGGATATGGAGTGGCAGGAAATCTCACACCTTGCTGGTGGTAATGCAAAATAGTATAGCCATTTGCAAGACAGTTTTATGGTTACTTATAAAACTAAACAAACTCTTACCATACAATTTAACAATTATACTCCTTGGTATTTACACAAAGGAACTAAAAACTTACCCCCCAAAAAACCTGACTTGAATATTTATATGTTTGAATAGTAGACTTATTCATTATTGTCAAGACTTGGAAGCGATTAAGATGTCTTTCAGTAGCTGAACATTCCTGGATAAATGGACAGCTGGATAAATAAACTGTGCATCCCAACACTGAAATAGTACTCAGCACTAAAAAAGAAAAGAGCTAGCAAACCCTGAAAAGACATAGGGAATCTATAATGAATTATTAAGTGAAAGAAGCCAATCGGAAAAGGCTACATACTGTATTATCCTAATTATATGACATTCTGGAAAAGGCAAAAGTATGGATACAATAAAAAGATGAGTGGTTGTCAAGGGTGGCGGGGGGAGGTGCCCAGCCAGAGTACAGAGGATTTTTAGGACAGATTCTATTGTACTGTTTTGATTTATTTTCTTATTTTGCTCAAGTTTGACTTTCAGCTTCTTCTTAGGAGTTCTTGGATGATCAACTTAATAATATATATCCTTCTCTCTCCACCCCATAAATGCCTCACAGTTAGTTAATAGCTTGGTATATAATTCCAGCTTGATTAAAATGTCCCCTAAGAATGTTGAAGGCACTGCTTTACTGTGTTCCAGTTTCTAGCACCAAAAAAAGTGAGCTGGCAAAGGGAAGCCCACAAATAAGTTGTATGCTGCAAACATAAGAAAAAAATTTCCACTTTGAGCCATGAAAATTCAACACTCTGGGGAGTAAGAGCTCCAGAAGTGAAAAAAGAGAAATAATGGGTGAAAGAAATAGAGATAAAGGTAGTGATAAAGTGATAGAGGTTATGGCAGTCCTCTGAAAACATGGCTTTCCTCACCTCTAATTCTTGTTCAAGTTTCTTCAAGTTTCCTAATTATATACTGCCCCAAATTCAAAATTCCCTTACAGGTTTTAAAATCACTGCATCACTACATAATCTGACTTGATTCCACTTTTGTCCAACTTCTTTCTAGTACATACGTTTAGTCCACTCTTATCACCTAATAATAATATTCATCAGACATGCATTCAACTAATATATGGCATCTAGTATTTGAAAAGTATTATTTTACTATTATTTTTGGCTGTACTCGCTACATGCAGAAGTTCCCGGGCCAGGGATCGAAACCTTACGACTTTAGTAACCAGAGCCACTGCAGTGACAATGCCAGATCCTTACCCCACTGAGTCACAAGGGAACTTCGAAGTACTATTTTAGATAGTGGAAAAGTGACAGAATACAAGACAAATAAGACCTCTGTCCTTTTAGATGCTATGTTCTAGCGAGGGAGACAGACAAGAAATAAACAGAAAGGCAGGACTAAAATTCTTAAAAATCAACAGCAAAGAAATAAATAACCTGATTGAAAATGGGCAAAGGACTTGAACAAATATCTCTCCAAAGAACACATGCAAACAGCCAATAGGCATATGAAAAGATATTCAGCATCACTAATCATCAGGGAAATACAAAGCAATATTAAAACCACAATAAGATATCACCTCACACCTGGTTATCATTTAAAAAACAAAGATAATGCTGGCAAGGATGTGGAGAAACTGAAACTCTTATACACAGCCACTACTAAAACAGAATGGAGATTACTCAAAACATTAAAAGTAGACTACCATATGACCTAGCAATCCCACTCCTAGGTATACATAGAAAACAATTAAGGTCAAAATCCTGAAGCGAGATTAACACTTCAGTGTCCAGTGCAGTATTATTCTTAATAGCAAAGATATAGAAACAACCTAAATATTCATCAAAAGATGAATGGATAAATACAATTAGTGTGTATATACAATGGAATATTACTCAGCCTTAAAAAAAGAGGAACTATTCTAGTGGGGGTTGTTGATAAAAGGTAAGGCTACCCACATGTAGGGATAAGGGGATGTAATAAATCTATTTATCTGTCAATTTTGCTGTGAACCTAAAACTGCTTTAAAGAAAAAAAGGGAAGTTTGAGGACAATTACTTACATATGTTAAGTAAGATCAGCCAGTCACAAAAGTACAAACATTGTGTGATTTCACCTATATGAGATTTCCAAACTAGTCAAACTCAAAGTAAGAGGGAGTAGAATGGTAGTTGCCAGGGGCTGAGGGGAGGGGATTGGGAATGGGCGAGTTGCTATCCAATCAGGTATAAAGTTTCAGTTATAGAAAATGAATACGTACCAGAGCTCTGCTGTACACGTTGTGCCTAGAGTTACCAACACTGTATTGTGCACTTAAAAAAAATTAAGAGGATGGATCTCAAGGTAACTGTACTTACCACAAATAAATAAATTAATTAAAAGATAAGAAATAACTGAAGACTGCTATTAGTTAGTCCTATAAAGAAAATAGACATAGTTTTGTCTTTTATTTTCTGCTTTCCCCACCTTTGTCTGCACATAACTCCACTGTACTCACCCTTCACTGCACAAGCCTAACCCCACCCTCAGTGAAATACTTCAGACTGGCGCATCCCACACTGACTCTTTCTCACTGATTCTAAAGCCTCTATAGACAGAATCCTATGGTTTGGTATTAAATTGTTACTTTTTCTGTTCTTTTCACTTGTACTAATTTTGACCCTGTATCCAGAGATGAAAACTCCTGAGACAAAGATCCTGTCTTCTGCTTCTTTGTACTCTTCACAGTGCTTTGCATTCTTCTGAACCGAGCATAATGAAGAAATTCCCTAAGTATCTGCGAAATGATTGGGGAAATTATATTTCCCATACTAACTCAAAACTTAGAAAGCATTTAAATAAAGCCATCTTTCCCATTTCCTCTTGATATTATCTTTTAAAAACTTCTCTGTTTAATATAACCCATTTTGAAGATACCTCTAATATAAAGAACTTTGGTTTTGAGTGTGTTACTATTATTTAGAATCATATTTGTTTCTCTCACTTTTCCCCTCACATTGATATTCATATGAACATACCAGAATCTTCAGAAATTGCCCAAACTCAGGATTTCCCATTGTGGCTCAGTGCAAATGAATCTGACTAGCATCCATGAGGATGCAGGTTCAATCTCTGGCCTTGCTCAGTGGTTTAGGAATCTGGTGTTGCCATGAGCTGTGGTGTAGGTCACAGACGTGGCTTGCATCTGGCATTGCGGCTGTGGCATAGCACAGCAGCTGCTGCTCTGATTTGCCCCCTAGCCTGGGAACTTCCATATGCCACAGGAGCAGCCCTAAAATGACAATAAAATTAAAAAAAAAAGAAAGAAATCACCCAAATTCAGAAACTACTTGCTTAAGTTGTATGTAGGTAATTATAAATAACTTTATTTTACTATTATAGGCTGAATTGTGCACCTCACAATTCCTACGTTAAAGTTCTAATTCTCAGTACCTCAGACTGGAGCTGTAATTGAACATAAGGTCTTTAAAGAGGTAATTAAAGTTTGGTTATGAGGGTGGGTCTTAATCCACTATGACTGATGTCCTTAAAAAAAAGAGAAAATTATGACACAGACACACAGAGAGGGAAAACCCAAGGAGGAGAAGACAATCATCTACAAGCCATGAGACAGGCCTCAGAAATCAACCACGTTGACCCCTTGAGTTTGGACTTTGAGACTTCAGAACAATGAGAAAATAAATTTCTGTTAAGCCACCAAGTCTGTGGGACTTTTTTATGGCAGCCCTAGCAAACAGCAAACAAATGCACTTACTGATAAGGATAGAGAAGAAATTTATGAACTACAAAATAAATTAACATAAATATCATAAATATAAATAGATTCTAATGTGCAGTCACCAAACTCTTCCCTCAAAAAAAATAAAATAAAATAATAAATAAATAAATAAATACATAAAAATAGAGGTTGTGAGGTGGAGCTGAAAATCCCACCTGTCTTTGGTCGGTCTGACCAGTCCTCCTCCCAAAGCCCTCTAGGGACTCCAGTCACCCCTTGTCTCAGCAGCATAAAATGACACTTGTCACTCCAGGGATTCCCAAGGTCTTAGAAGCTCTTGCCTCAGAAACCAGGGACTCAGATCAAATAGGATCAACAAAGATACTCCCATTACTCCAATCACTTAGACACAGCAAGGGATTTTTAGGAGCTGTATGCCAGGAACCAGAGCAGATAAAAAATATATATTTCTCCCTAATGTCACAGCTGCCCACTGCCACTGCTGGACCAAGTGAATCATTCAGAGCTTCTTTTCTCCTCTGGCCTAGACAAAGGCTCCAACATAGACATGGAACAAAGCCATGCCCAACTCGGGCACAATCCACCAAGGAGTTTATGATAAAATGTAACTTAAGGCACCTCTTCCCTCTGATTATCAAGGCCATCATGAGACTCTCATGATGGTAGAAGCCTCCTGGGGATAAAGCAGGAAGAGTTTATGCAGCAGCTGCTCTATCAGGCCTGGGATGGAAGCACAACCTCTAACTGTACAATCAAGCCAAATCCCTAGTGGGGGAGTCTTTGCCTTCACAGCTCTTACAGAACCAGATGGGTCCCTTACACAGAGACCCTCCATGATGCAGAGAAGTGGCCTGTCAGGTGCACGGGGTGAAAACAAAGCTAGAAAGGGGTTGTGGACCTTCTTTGGTAGGGCAGGCCTGGTGATTTTAGCCAGCTGAGATATCACAGCCCTTCAACCTGCAGTTAGCCTGACTCCTGTGTCATTTAGAGAAAGGGACACTGAAAAATCTGGGTGTCTAAAAGGCTCTAAACATGACCCTTTCTTCCAGCTTCCAGGTTTCATTTTCACAGCAGCCTCCAACAAACCTTAGACCTGCAGCAGCAGCATCACACACTATTTTCCGAGATTTCTGTGTCATGTTCTTATTTTAACCAAATCAGGCCATCTAGTTGGAAATAGCCTCAATTTAACATCTGATCCCTGCTGGAGCATTCCCACTGTTCCCAGGAGGGAGGCCACACATCCAACTGGTGACCAGGAGCAGGGAGCATTTAGGGTGGGAGCAGGGCCTGGCATTTAGGAAGCAGCTGCAGTCTTGGGCTGCCTGTGCTGACACATAGCTGCTCTGATCTGCACCAGCTCAGGCAATTTCTCCATAGGAAAACCCAGAGGAAACTTGATTACCAAATGCCTTCCCAGGAACCCCATCCTCTTCTCTGGTAAACAAAACAAACAAAATAAAAAGACAAAAAACAAAATAAATAAAAATAAAAAAGAGAAAAAATAAAGAAGGGAAATAAATTTACTGAACTCTACTCTGCTTCAAGGCTTTTACTAGGCTCTGAATGTAAGCAGATACGATGTCTCATTATTTTGATTGTCTCATTTTAATCATCATAAATGAGATATGATGTGTTAAAACACCTGTCAATAAAGAAAATATACAGCTTTTTTTTTTAACGCCTTAAAAAAATTATATAAATATGCAACAAACATCAGGAGAAAAAAAATCGGAAAGATTAAAGATTGTGTCTACTGCCTGGAAGTTTGGGGAGGAAGAGAGAGGAGCATTCTTACTTGTGACTTTAATGAATACATTTCATCTGAGTAGCTCCAAAAACTCTCTCTTATGCTTAACTATGCTCTTAAGGGCTTTAGTCCAGGTATCCAACTACATAGGAAGAATTTCTACCTGAATATAATCAAGTCACTGCCAACTTTACCCGACCAAATAAAATCCATTTTATTCTTCCTATGTATGCTTCTTTCCCAATAGACTTATGAATTTACTGTTTGTTACTCCCTCTAAATTCATACGTTACAACCTTACCACAACCTAGGTATAGTGCCTAGGGAGGTGATTACGTTGCAAGGGTGGAGCCCTCAAGAATGGATTTAGTGCTCTTATAAAAGACACACCCATGTGAGTCCTCTCCCCTTTCTATTATGAGAAACTAAGACAATCTGACTTTCTGTGAACCAGGAAGCATGTTCTCTCTAGACACAGAATCTGCTGGCACCCACCTTGATCTTAGACTTCCTAGCCTCCAGTACATTGAGAAGAAAATGTTTGCTGTTTAAGCCACCCAGTCTATGGTATTTTTGTTATAGCAGCCTGAACTAAGACAACTTCTCACAGGGAATGGTGTCCTACTCAGTCGACAGAGGTGAAACCAGCCAGACATCATTCTTCTCTGCCCACAGCTGTGGCTGATCTTCCAGGTGCTTATCTAATCTGAGAAAGCCCAATTAATTCCTCACCTACATAGTCTCAGGAGTGTTTTTATTTCCTCTCCATTCTCAAGGAAGCTGCTTAGCTCAGGTCCTCATTCCTTCTCATTCTCTTGACTATAACTGCTAAGGAAACACTAGAGTGATATTTCTAAAATGCAAATCTAAACGTGTCGCTCTGCAAGTGCAAATCTAAACATGTCACTCTGTAGAACTCTCCAATGGCTTTCCCCTGCCAAACCACTTTGTGTGGCACAAAGGCCAGCCATGATTTGATGCCTACTTAACTTTCCATCACCAGATCTATTACTGTCCACTGTGCACCTTGTTCCAGGAATAATGAATTACAGTCAATTTGCAATTTCCCAAAGATAGATTAACTATGATACGGAAAAAAAAATATCAAAACTAAGCAAAAGACAGCTTATTTGTAAAGAGAAAGAACTAAAAATGTTGTGAATAAGAGAAATATCTGTATATCAGGATGAGTCTATTTATAATTACACAGGAACCGTTCCATTTTTACATTGTATGTACTGAAAATCAGGAACGCCCCTCCACCTGGACAGTCAGAGGTGGATATGCTTGCTTACAGCAGTCTGTCAGCCAGTTAGTTTCGGTGTGGGAACAGCTTTCTGCAATTTGTCTGAAGCTTTGGGCAAAAATCTATTTCCTACGGCAGTGATGGAACTATAAGTCGCTTTGCTCTGCCTTCTCCCAACACTTGTTTTTATTTATTTTTCCGTAACAGAGAATTTGGAGAATGATGAGGAAGGAGGGATGGAGAGCACTGCAGAACAAAGCCCAAAATTTTGCTTCGAAGCCTTTGTGACCTTGAGCTGACAGATACAGCCTTAAATTCTTTCAATTCATTGTTACATTGAGGCTTACCTCACTGAGAGCTGAGGGGACAGTCTGGGGTTGTAGTGAGAAAAACTTGTGAATGGCAGGTAATTTCCAAACTACGGTTTGGTTGTGTCACCAGTGAACTAGTACTTGCACAATGATGAAGGAAAGAATGACAGCGAGAAGGAAGACTTAGTTGACAAAAACAAGGCAGCTCCAAATAACTGCTTGCTGGGATATGCAGAAAACAAAAAGTAGAGTCTATTCTATGAAAAATATTGTTTTCATCAGAGAAAGGGAAGAGGAGAAAGTGGAAGAGGAGGAAGATTACCCAGATTAGAGCAGACTATTTCAATATTTTATTAAAGTACATGTAAATTAAAAATCCACCTGTATCACAATTGTGTTTAGCTGTATCTGAACAATGTTTTGTGTCCTCCCAGCTTCCATTTTCCCAGTTAATGGGATAATACAGAGTTGAGATAATTTAACAAAATGATTATTTCCAATACTCCTATGCCCTTTTATATTTGCCCTCAATTTACTCCCTCCATCTGGAATTCTTACTTCCACCACATACCCACCTCTACTCTCATTATCTGAAAAATGAACAACAAACAACTATACAAATTTCCAGACTCAGCTCAAATGGTAACTCTATTTGGGCACTTTGTCCCCGAGAGTGGTTCACTTGATCTTTTGTGTGGTTTTGTGATCTGTGTACAATTCTGAAATACATAATCCTGTAGCACTTTATTTACTTACATATCTGTCTCTTTGTTTAAAATGCAAGACTCTCTGGGGGAAAAATTAAGTCTTACTATTTCTTATCCTCCATATATACGAATGTTTTTTAAGGCTTGTTCAGAGTTGCTATGGTGAGACTATAGTAAGAGAGGGTTCTTTGGCATCACACAAAAGTATTTTGATACCAGCCTGTGACACTTATTCTCCTGGTGATCTTAAACAACTTATTTGGACTCATTATTAGTCTCCTCATCTGTAAAATTAAGAAAATTCTACTACACTCATAAAATATATGAAGTGGTTAGCCGAGTGGCTTAAATGGTAAGGAAAAAATTGGTAGCTATATTGAATAAAAGAAAGCATGAGTCAAAAAGAATCTAAAACATAAGTGTGACTGTACTGATTCTAATACATCAGTTTAGAAAAACATTTCTACCTACTGTCCATAGAAATGTGTAAAGTTTTTTTTTTTCAGAAATGATGAATTACTGTGTTTCTATGACTTTCTTTTTTTCTTTTTTTTCTTTTTTCTCTTTTTTTAGGGCCTCACCCACGGCAAATGGAGGTTACCAGGCTAGGGGTCCAATTGGAGCTGTAGCTGCTGGCCTACGCCACAGCCACAGCCATGAGGGATCAAAGCCGCATCTGCGACCTACACCACAGCTTACAGCAATGCCGGATCCTTAATCCACTGAGCGGTGCCAGGGATCAAACCCGTAACCTCATGGTTCCTAGTCGGATTCGTTAACCACTGAGCCACGATGGGAACTCCGTTTCTGTGACTTTATACTATTTCTCTTGTGGCTAGCAGAATATGCTCCCCCCAAATAGGCCTCTTTGGCATAAGGATTATTTGGAGCTAATTATTTTAAGAAAAAGAAGACACTCTGAAAACAGAGCAGAAATTACCCTTTTGTAAGGAAAATTTGCATTAGAAAGTGGGTTTATACCAGGAAGAAAGCTATTATCAGAGGTAACTTTTTTTTTCTTTCTGGCTGCCCAGCTATGTGGAAATTCCTAAGCCAGGGGTCAAACCTGTGCCACAGAAGTGAGCCAGGCCATAGCAGTAAAAACAGCAGATCCTTAACCCATTGCACCACAAGAGAATTCCCCACAGGTAACTTTTTCATCTTAAAGACTTATCCGAAAGGCAGGGCAACCTTTGTTTACTAAACATTTCCCAGTCTCATTTTTCCATGAATTGCCTTCCCCTCTACGAAACTGCAGACCCATATCTCCTTCCTCAGTTCAGAAAATAAATGGCATACAAAATTAATCATATCTAAACCTCTATAGACTAGTTACCTTTTGAATCTCATATCTTTTTGGTGCTCCTACACATACATATTTTTTTTTCTTCTGTTAATCTGTCTTTTATGACAAGAGACTATCAGCCAAGAATCTGGGAGGGTAGAGAGAAAATTATTTTTCCTCCCTTACACCTCAACAGAGGCTGGTTGAGATGAGTAGTATAATTCCTGACAGTGGAAAAGAATAATGCTATTTGACTGAGGTGATCACTCCAAAGTGATCACCAACTTCAAGTCTCATATAAAATGGGCTATTACGATAAGGGAAAATATTAGAACTTCAATTTGTATTTGTAACTGTTGTAAAAAAGGGAGATTAAATGTTCAAAGAAAACAACTTAATTCTTTGTTTGCCTTTCACGTACACATGATTTAGAAGAAAGTTTTAAGAGAATCATTTTCCCTCTTGTTAAGGGGCTCAGCATAAGCAAGGTCTAAAGAGGGTTAAGCTAGATGATGACCTTCACTGTTTTGCACCAATCTGTGCCCTGTGCCCTGCCCTCCACCGCCACCAAATCCATATGTTACAGCTCTAAACCCCAGTGTAATTAGATTTGGAGTAGGGCCTTTGGAGTAGTGATCAAGTTACATGAAGTCAAAATGCTGGTTCCTCAAGCCAGTTGGACTGGTGTCATTATGAGAAGAGACTAGGGATTGAGCCCAGAGGAGAGACCGTGTGAGGACATGGACCCATGGTGAGAAGATGGCCATCTGCAAGTCAAAGAGGCTTGGGTGGGAATGGGGTAAATGCTCTCCTGCAAGTATAAAGAACTGAAAAACTGACCACCTAGAATTATTATCACCAGGGCCTTGGCAGTTTTATGGATTTTTCTTTTTTTTTCCTTTTTCTTTTTTTTTGCTTCACCCATGGCATATGGAATTTCCCAAGCCAGGGACAGAATCTGAGCTGTAGCTGTGACCCATGCCACAGCTGTAGCAATGTAGCATCCCTAACCTACCGTTCAGGGCTAGAAATCAAGCCTGGGCCATCTCAGAGATAACACCACACCCTTAACCTAATGCACCACAGTGGGAACGCCTGGATTTTCTTTTGTTTTGCTATCCTTGAATAAATAGGACACTGGAAAACAGACTACTTTTCATGTTTTCTTCAAGCAGCAATGGAGTCTCAAACTTCTGGTGCTGAGTTTCACCACTGAATTTGGAGTCAGCAAGTAGTGACTTTTGCTGCTCCTTCTATGGCAGGCATGGTAAACAGGGACATTTCTGAGGTTGGGTGCCAGCTCTCTACTAAGGAGTAAAGCATGGCTAAAAGAGGGAGGGTTGAAAGGTCAGCAATTAAGATCTTCTTCAGGAAGAAGCCCTGGGTTCCTCATAGAGATTGAAAATAATAGGAAGATCCATTTAATATCAAAGTAAGCAGTATATTCTGTAATAACCACTATGGGAAATGAATCTAAAAAAGAATGAAATGAATATAGATATATAAAGATACAGATAACTGATTCACTTTGCTGTACACATGAAACTAATACAATATTGTAAATCAACTATGCTCTAATAAAATACTTATTTATTTATTTATTTATTTATTTATTTATTTATTTATTTACTTTTTGCTTCCTAGGGCCTCACCCACGGCATATGGAAGCTCCCAGGCTAGGGGCTGAATCGGAGCTATAGCTGCCACAGCCATAGCAATGTGGAATCCAAGCATTGTCTGCAACCTGCCCCACAGCTCACGGCAAAGCTGGATCCTTAACCCACTGAGCAGGGCTAGGGAACGAACCTGTGTCCTCATGAATACTAGTTGGGTTCATTACCACTGAGTCACAATGAGAGATCCAGGATTCTTTTAAAAACATAGAAAAAAAAATGAAATCAAAGTAAGCAGTTGTCTGCACCTACTTGCACTTTCAGCACTCTCTAGGGATTGCTGAAGGAGGTGGTGTGCTAAGAAAGGCAAGTAGATATCTGAGAATTAGAATTTGGGGATCATTGTGGAGTCAGATAGAATTCCCTTTTCTCAAAGTAAACTAAGTTCTCCTTTTCAAGATGGAAAGTTTAGTAGTTGTGACTTTGCCTAGTGTTCCACAGGCATAAGCTAATCCACCATAACCCCATATAACCAGTTCAAGAAAGCAACCTGAGTGCAACACTTAGAGAAGATGGTTAGAGAAAACATGATCTTTGTTTAATTCCCAGTAGAGTGTGGTAAAAGATCTTAAACTAGATAATGATGAGAATGATCAGAACTTTACAGAGGATGCAGCATCTTCAACACAGGGAAAACAGTTTGGAATTTCAGGAAAATTTTGAACATACAGAGAGTGAATATGAAGAAAGTACATATTTGAAAGAAACCTTCAAGAATAACAATGCATGTGAATACAAATCACTTGACACTGGGTTATGCAATGACCTCCAAACTGATTTTGCGAATGAAAACCATCTCAAACAAAGATTAAATGCAGAAAAGGCAAAATTGGGGAAGCAGGTTCAGGAGAAGGAAGATCTTCAGAGGCTGAAACTAGTCAAAATGTGTAGCTCAAAGAATGACCTGCCTCAGTCACAGCTGTTAACAACTAAGCGGAGAAGTTATAGATAGCTATTGCTCTATGAGTTGCAATCAGCTGTGTATAAGAAACTAAGCATTGCTCAGTTGATAGACCACTATGGTTTAGATAAGAAATTGCTACACTCTTAACAGAAATGAAGAAGAACTTTTTTTTTTGTCTTTTTTTTACCTTTTCTAGGGCTGCACCTGTTCCCTCTAGGGCTGCATATGGAGGTTCCCAGGCTAGGGGTCTAACAGGAGCTGTAGCTGCCGGCCTTCGCCACAGCCACGGCAACGCAGGATCCGAGCCGTGTCTGCAACCTACACCACAGCTCACAGCAATGCCAGATCCTTAACCTACTTAGCGATGCCAGGCATCGAACCCGCAACCTCATGGTTCCTAATCGGATTCGTTAACCACTGAGCCACAACAGGAACTCCGAAGAATTTATGTTTTAAGTCATATTTTTTTCTCCAGAATATCTTCGTGAATGACAACCTAATTAAAAGGTGCTTATCCAATTTTAAAGGGAAGAAAGCCAATAAGGGCTTAGAGAAAGATATCCTGGTGACCCTGGATCAAGTGAGGGCACTCAGGTATATAAACTTAAACTAAGATCTAAAATTAAAATTTAATACTTTGAATACATTTGTCAAAAAAAACCCCAATAGTTAAAAAAGCATTAAAGAAAGGTTAAAAATAATTTGTACAATTTTAGAGGTAACTTTTAATATATCAGTTATTTTGATACGTAAGTCCTATGTTAACTGTTAAAAATAATCCAATCAGTGAATATCTAAACCTAAACTGGTCTAAAAATTCTTACATCTCTCTTCCTAGTTTATGGTCCTTGTTTTCCATCCTTTTATTGCATATTTCCATCTCAATGGACTGACAGGAAATTAAACTCATACATTTAAAATTTTAAAATACATGCATACATACAAATATACATATGTACATCTATAAAATCAAAACATGCAAATCAAAACATGTTGGGCAATTTTTAAGGTAGGTAAACTTTGTTTGAGAGGGGAGGTATGCCCATGGTGTGTGGAAGTTCCTGGACCAGGGATCAAACTCTCTTGCCACAGCAGCAGCCCAAGGAACAGCAATGAAAAAGATGGTTCCTTGAACTGCTATGCCACTAGGGAACTCCTAAGGTAAATTATTTAACATAAAGATTGGACCCTCTGATAGTCTGAGCAGGCTAGGACTTGGAATCTCAATGTGAGTATTTAAAGGATATGGTGTTATTTTTCCCGACAGAATAGTAGTATCTAGGTTCTCTGCTGCACTTACTTTAAATCAACCACGCTCTAGGTCTCTGTCTATATTTTTTGTAATTTTTTCCCCTTATAACTTATACCATTTCAGAATGGGATAGAAGGGGCTATAGTGAGTCAGTTAGAGCCAACGGTCTACTAACTCTTCTGCTGAAGTCCCAACAACAACCTTGTATTAGATTGACTGTCCAGGTCTGTCTATGGGACAGGCATTCTACGGTTTCTAATCTAGGATTCTGTTTAAATTTCTGTTTTGTTTTGTTTTTATAGTGGTCACATATTTTTATAATAGACATTTCCTTCCATTACTTGAGATAAACAGAATGGAAGTTTCTAATCCTAGTAACCAAATCCTATATGGAATAGTGCTCAGGAAGTATTAATCTCAGTAGACAATGTCCTAAATATATCCTTATTCTTATGTTCAAGTCTTAGTTTTTAGTTTTTGGAAGGATTCTGAAAAATGGGCAATAACCTTAGGAGATGACAGTCATGTGTAGCAGGGTCTGAAAACCATTCAACTCAGAATGAAAGAAATAAAACTGGATGTCTAACCAGATATTTCAAATGGGAGAGGACAGCTGGGAAAAGTAGCACTGTTTTCATCAAGTGACGGAATGCCTGTGAGTGCAACTGAAGAATAATGGTAAAGCCTTAAAAATGTATAAACCATTTGACTCAGAAAGACTACATCGAAAACTGTACCTTAAGCTCTGCAAATAATTAGTTATGGATCACATAACTAATAATTTTTGAATAATTTCAAAATATTAACTTAAAATTAAATATTTACATATAGCTAATTGTTTAAATAAAATATGAAAGTATACAGTGTATTAACATTGCATAAAGTGTATAAACATTAAAATAGTATTGTGGAAATCTTTATTGACCTAGAAATCAAAGTATGTGACAATATGTCATAAATTTTAACTTTTCTAAGTAAAGTTTTAAACCAGAGTTCTGCAACAAAAATTGCTTATATATTACATGAGACTATTCTGCCCATTTAAAAATCACTTTCAGATCTGTATTAACTTTTTAATTCAGTTAATTTAAATCATTTTTACAGTGTGCTTCTTGAGTAGTTTTTTTTTTTTAATATTGTATGAGAATCAGCAAACAAGCATTTTATTCTGGTTTGAGAACAATGTGCTTTAGCAGAGTCCACTATTTTAAAAATTGCTTCAAATGACTGTTCTATCCTGGATAATTTATTTCTCTGTTCTTATTATAAAATATGAATGTTGTTTTTGTAGTTATTATCCAACTCTTGACACTGCCAAATAATTAATACTGTAAAATTTACTGGCTGGGAATATATATGTAGGTGTAAATATAAATATATTACTGGGGAAAAGGTTAAAAAATAAATACTGTCACACATAAATGATCTTTCGTGCTCCCATTTGCCATGTTCCTGTCTTTTCCAAATAATTTAATATGATCTATCTATTCACTTGAAAATAAAAACATGTAAAACCTCCACATTTTAGCGCATTTCAGGAGGAAACATTGCTGATCTAAATAATGTTATCAAAATATTATGTCATTGCAACTCAGTACTTTCAATTGAATTGGATGGGATAGCTGCCAGCTGGAGCACACTCTTGAATTTGAAAATTAAAAAAAATGAAATAGTTGTTTGTAAAGTGAACATAGTCCTATAATCCGTTATTTTATAGTGTATTAAACCATCGATGTTGTGTTTTAAATTTGAATCATAAAACAAACAAAAATGCTTGTGCTTTTTATAAAGAAACTCAGAGTGAGCATTCCTATGTGATCACTTCACAGTGCCTCGTTTTCATACTGGTTAATCCACAAAACAAGGATGTGAGTTACTAGAAATAAGTCAGAATACAATGTTCCTGAACAAGGAATGCGATTATGAAATTTGTAAACATGTACAGTTCTCATTATGTTTTAGATTTCAAGCAAAATTATAACCTTATTATTATTACTTTTTTATGACTGCACCCTTGGCATATGGAATTTCCCAGGCAGGTAGTGAATCTGAGTCGCAGATGTGACCTAGGCAGCAGCTGCTGCAGCACTGGATCCTTTAAAGTACCTTGCAGAGTCACCTGAAGTCAGATTTTTAACCCACTGTGCCGCAGCGGGTACTCTAAAATGGTAATCTTATTGATACAAAATTTATTTAGAAGAAAGAGTGGTAAGATGATCTGGAGATGTGATTTTTGTCATTCTACATCAAATATTTTCCAACTTTGACTAGATTTCTCACAAGCAAAATTCCCTATGAAAAATACAGATAGTGCAATATTATGAGAGAAAAAAATACATGAATGCTTAGATTTAATTTGCATCGAAATGATTTGGAGGCATATTGACTATTTCCCAAAAAAAAAAAAAAAATGCAAAACATGTTTCAAGAGGGCTGTCCAGATAAACTTTCAAATAATGAAATATGGTTAAATCATTTTGAAATTTTACTGATAGTATGGGTTATGGCTGTTTTCTATAACTGTATATCTTTTTAGGTATTTTACTGTCCATCCAATGGAAATATTAAGAAATATCCCAACTTAAGACGTTTGGAAAGTTTGCCTCCATTAAGGACAGTTTTTGAGATAATGAGGAATATCCAACCTTAAAAACATAAACATGTTTTTTCCAGGTTGAGGCCTTAGCAGTCCTTACAATGTCAGAAGTCTTACTCATGTTTTACTATTTCAGTAACTACAGTCCTCTTGCAAAGGTTTCTGGGTCACCTACCTGTCCTTATAAATCTCATCATATCTTTAAGGCAAAGCTCTTAATCTTCATTCCAAGATAAGAGAATCTTTTTTCTTCAGGGGCTCATAATCCCATTAGGAATCAATTCAGCACAAAACAATCTAATCAGTGACTGTTTGAGGACTGTCCCTCTTTGATACATCTATATCTACATATATAGAACAATTATACAAAAATTTGAAAACCTAAAAGCATAGGAATTTTTAAAAGTGCAAATGATTTACATTTACTTCTTTTTCCCACGCCACTCAAGATATTCATTGAATAGTTATAGTTTAAATATGGAACATTATTATTTAGAATTACACTGATACAGATATTTATTTCAAATTTGTGTTGACACATTAGGAAAAAGAGAAATTTAGATATGATGCTTAATCACAAATTATTTTTTTTAATTTACATGAATCTAGGTATGTATAACCTCCCTCCATCCTCTATGATCAGGTGCTATCCTTTCAAGTTTCATTTGGGTTGAACGGAACTGCCAAATATAGTTATCCCCTTTTTCTAAGGATTTACTTTCCATGGTTTCAGTTCCCTGAGGTCAACAGAGATCTGAAGATACTATATGGAAAATTCAAGAAATAAATAATCTGCAATTTTTAAATTGCACACTAGTCTGAATAGCATGATGAAATCTCTGCGCAGCCCTGCTCCATCCAGACTGGGATACCCAACCATCAACATTGCCTTTTTTGTCTTTTCCTGACATCCAATCATCTCTGTCATCACTGCTCAGTGATCCTGGACTACCCAAAGCTGAAGATCCTCCTTCTGCTGGAGAGTCAGAAGGTCAATGCCAGCCAAAAGCTATCTCCCAATTCCTGTGCCATTCATCTCACCTCATCTCATCACATAGTCTTCATATCACATCATCAGAAGAAGCAAAGTGATTACAGTATAGTAAGATATTGCGGACAGAGTAAGACTACATTCACATCACTTTATATTTTTATAATTGTTCTATTTTATTATTATTGTCAATTTCATTCTCTGCCTAATTTATAAATTAAACTTCATCACAGATATTTATGTACAAGATGAGCAAACATACTATGTATGATTTGGCGCTATGCTCAGTTTCAGGCATCCACTGAAGGTCTCAGAATGTATCCTCCAAGGATGAGCAGAAGTACTGTAGTAAGAGAACTCTGGTCGGATTGTTTAACTTCAGTCTAAATGAATAATGCTCATCAGATGATTAAATGATTCCAAGTTATTTGTTACATCCGAACATGAGATAATGCCTAAAGTCTATAGGCTGACTTCTGGAATGACCTCTTTAATTCTCTTGATTCACTCTCAAGCTCTAATTAAAATACTGTTGTAACTAAAACATTCCACATCTTACCCCACTCTAAACATTTTTCCATCTCTCCTTTTCTTTTTGGGGGAGGGAGGCTGTGCCTGCAGCATACAAAAGTTCCTGGGCCAGGGGTTAACATCACAGCAGTGACCCAAGCCACAGCAGTGACAACCCTAAATCCTTAACTTGCTGAGCCACCAGGGAACTCCTATGTCTTCTTTATAAATGAAAGAGGAGACAAAGGGCAATATAAAATGATTATATCTCTATTCAAAAAATTATACATCTTCAGGGAGTTCCCTTTGTGGCTCAGTGGTTAACGAATCCGACTAAGAACCATGGGGTTGAGGGTTCGATTCCTGGCCTTGCTCAGTGGGTTAAGGATCCAGCGTTGCCGTGAGCTGTGGTGTAGGTTGCAGACGCGGCTCGGATCCTGCGTTCTGTGGCTGTGGCGAAGGCCGGCGGCTACAGCTCCTGTTAGACCCCTAGCCTGGGAACCTCCATATGCCGCAGGTGCGGCTCTAGATAAAAGGCAAAAAGACAAAAAAAAAAAAAAACAAACCCCAAAATTATACATTTTCAAATTTATTCTTTTTGAATGCTATAAACATGAACAAGGTAATTTTTTTTCTGAAAAATGACTCTAGAAAAATTAACCTTTAGTAGTTTATGAAGGGGGAACAATCACTATTTCATGTTCTTAAGTATGGTAAACCTTAGATGATTTAATTATTCCATTCATGTTAATGAGACCACTCTCTGATCACTAATTATAACCTGATTAAAAAAATAGTACTTGATGTACTTTGCAATTGTCTGTTTATCTATTCTGCTAGGTAATTAGCATTAAGAAGGGTAACATATTGGAACACAGCAATTTAAGGTGACAAAAATTGCTGGAATAGAATCATATATAGTCCTTCAGAGACTTCTCATAGTACTTTTAATGCAAATTTTGATGGGCTATTAGTTTTTATTAATGGTGGTTCGAGTACTTAGAGAAGACAACTATGTACTATACTTAGCACTGGGCAAATTGCCTGGATATATTTTATATATTACTGTTACTTTAATGAATAGTGTTATGGCAATTAGAAGACTGATGGCTTAGAAAATTTAGGTGGTTGTATTTGAAGTTCTTTGAACTAAATGACATTGCTCAGTGTACACTAAAAAGTGACTTATCCTTTTTTTAAAGTATGATTTGAAAGTAGAATCACTTAAAATATATAGCATAAGTATGGTGTATTTAAAATAAATTGGTTTGTATATATCAAACTGTAGAGACCTGTAATACAAGAATAGCAATTGAACCACTGAATTTTTTGTTGAAAAGTGGGTGTAACATGATTTTTAAGTAAATAAGACATCATTTGAAACTTTTTAAAGAACAATTCTCAAGCATTATAATCCATATTTCATGAATGTTTTCTACTAATATATTTTTTTCTTAATGGATTTTATTTCAATTATAGGTGTACATAAATCATCACAAGTCAATTTTACAGATCTACTAGTATTTTGTAAATGTATAATCTGATATCTAGAGATCATTCAAGAAAGTCAATCATTTTTTAAAGAATACATTAATAATTTTTCTAAGTCTAGATTTTTTTTGTTTGTATTTTTTTTTTTTTTTTTTTTTTTGCTTTTTAGGGTCTCACCAGCAGCATATGGAAGTTCCTAGGCTAGGGGCTGAATTGGAGCTGCAGCTAACAGCCTGTGCCATAACCACATAAACATGGGGTCCTAGCTGCATCTGAGACCTACACTGCAGCTCACATCAACACCCGGTCCCTGACCCACTGAGAGAGGCCAGGGGTCAAACCTGAATCCTCCTGGATACTAGTAGCATTTGTTTCCACTGCACCACAATGAGAACTCCTGTAAGTCTAGATGATTTTAACCAGCATAATATAATTTCATAAATATATAAATCATTCAAGCTTTTAATTTTAGAACATTTGAAATTAAACAGCAAACTAGAAGTTCTTCAAAGTTAAGTTTGTTCTAAATAACTATAATTATTTTCTTCATATGACTGATTTTATGGTTTATTATTTCTATAAACATTAGCCATAACAGCTTGAAATAATCACATTTACTAGAAATTTCCCTTCTTTCTTATTAAAATGTATAATCATTAATAGCAACTTTGTATAAAATAAATTGGAAATAAAGCAAAACACATGGGGCAGAACTAATTTCATCATCATTAAGAATTTCAGACACATGAAAACTAAAAGCTTTCCTTTAGAGAAGTTACTGCAGATAACTTTTAGCTCATATTATATGCTAAATTTTAGCTAAATAATTTATGTTAACTAAAATCCTATTTTAGTACATTAGTTTAATGACAGCAGTCAAATCACATGACACATCAGGTATTTTTTAAATATAGCAAAAATCCCATGGAGGAGGAAAGTAAATTGGATGCCTAGAGAATTTAAAAGTAAAAATTAAAAACAAACAAAAAAACCAAAAAAGCACTTCTAAAAGCAAAAAGCGTTTGAAAATATAGTCCAATAGTAAATTTGCATTTCCTTTTTTCTTGCTCTTCTTTAAATGTTCCTCCCCCATAGCTGAATGACTCACTCCTTCACTTCCTACAGATTCAACTGCCATCTTCCAATGAAAACGCCATGACCTCTCTACTTAAAATTGTAATTTTTCTGGTTCCTTTCTCCCAACTCAATGCTGTACTTCCTATTCTTATGCCCTGGTTGAATTTTCTCTTTTGGTCTTTCACCACCTGACAAACTTTATTTTACTTGTTTATTTGCTTTTACAGCCGACCCTTAGACAGCTTTGGGGTTAGGGACACCGGGCTTCCTGGAAGTTGAAAATCTGAGTATAACTTGTAGTAAGCCCTCCGACTATGTAGCTCCTCTTTATCTGTATTTCTGCATCCAAGGGTTCAACCAAATGTGGATCCTGTAATACTGTAGAATTTACTAACAAATAAAAAAAAAACCCATATGATTTTTTTCCCCACACAATGCAAATTCCTATCCTTCAAGGGTTAATTGCCAGCTGTTTCCCCCACACTGAGAATACTATCCTTTCACAATGAAATTATTACCTGCTTTGTGCCTGCTGCTTACATAGCCCCTAAATAGTGCCTGGTTCAAAACAGTCTTTTGATAAATTGTTGAATGGGGAAATGAATCAAAATTGGGACAGATAAACATGTTCTCTGTATTATGACCCAATATGCAAGTATAAATAGAAACTTTAGAGAATCAAATCTGGACTCTTTTTCATGAAGTTACATTTAAAAGAAAAAACAAAGACGAAAGAAGTATATCATCCTTCCCTTCTCTGCCACCCACCCTATCTTTCTCTCCAAGACAATTTCATACCAGAAAGCTTTTATAAACACCAGGTGTTCACACATATATATTTGAGGCTTTCTTTTCTTCTTGTCTTTTTTTGGTCTGTACCATGGCATATAGAAGTTCCCGTGCTATGGATGGAATTTGAGCCAAGGCTGTGACCTATGCCATCGCGGCAGCAACGCCAGATCCTTAATGTATTGCACTGGGTCAGGGATCAAACCAGGACCTCCAGAGAGACAAGCTGGATCACTAACCCTCTGTGCCACAGCGGGAACTCCAAGGCTTTCGAGTTTAACTAAAATTTGTGATGAAAGGCCACCAGTCACAATATCAAGCTTCTCTGGGGTCTCTGAGGATCAGCAAGAATCTTTTTGGTATGAGCAGCCTCCTAAACCTTGGCACTATTGATATTTGGGGCCAAACTGTCCCTTGTTAAGGGGGACTCGACTGTGCCTTGCAGGATGTTTACCAGGATTCCTGTTTTTCACTCACTAGAATGCGAGTAGCAATCCTTTCTTCCCAGCAGCTATGATCTAAATGCCTTCGGACACTGACAAATATTCCCTGGTAGAAAAAATCACCTTGGGCTTGAGAATCTCTGCCAAAAGTTAGTTAGAAATCTAACTTTGGAGGCAGACAGAATTATGTTAGAGACGGAGCTGTGACCTTGGACCAATCACATTCAAAGGTAATGCTGCAATCTTAACATCTCCTTTGCATAGTGTCCATTAGCATTAACATGTAAATTTAGAGAGTAGATACTCTCTAAACAATTGTTACTGAGATAAACAGTACAGCATATGAGTAAAAGAATATGATTTAAAAAACCAATATATATGTAATTTTTAAAGGAATGCAGACATATAATAAAAATTGGAACATTCTGCATATATAGGCTTTTTGAAACTAGCTACTTTTAATTAAAATACATTTTAGAGAACAGTTCAAATACATATAGAGATTTATCTTATTTTTTTCTATTTATTTACTTATTTTTTTGGTCTCTTTTTTCTAGGGCTGCACCCGTGTCATATGGAGGTTCCCAGGCTAGGGGTCTAATCGGAGCTGTAGCCACCGGCTGATGCCATGACACAGCAAAGTGGGATCTGAGCTGTGTCTGCAACCTACACCACAGCTCATGGCAACGCCAGATCCTTAACCCACTGAGCAAGGCCAGGGATCGAACCCTCAATCTCATGGTTCCTAGTCGGATTCGTTAACCACTGAACCACAATGGGAACTCCAAGATTTATCTTATCTTTAACAGCTGTATAATATTTCATCATATATGAGTATTTCATGATTTATTTGGCTACACATTTACAATCCATATGTTTCCCCAGACGTTTCTAATTACAAGTACCACTTCAAAGCATTTTCTTTCATTTATCTCAGTGCATGTAATGTAACTCTATGTGCAAGACAAATTCCTGAAAGGAACACAAGCTTTAAAGACTAGGAGTCATGGGTTAAAAAGCTTGTTACAGTATTTATTAAGCAGGTAACACTGAACAACTGGTTTAGGCTTGGCTGAACCTCAGCTGGGAGCCCGGAAAGGACCACAGGTCATAGCATCCCTCTCAGGGCACTACCGTAAGAATTACATGAGCTAAGATTTGCAAAATGATTTGCAAAGTATTATTATTTTTATTATTAAGGAGAATAATGCTGTTAGGCCCAGCTCTGAGAGACCACTTTTAAAAGACTAAAACATTCCAAACATCAAAGTTTTTGTGTAGTTTTGGAGCTCCTTCACTTATGTGCTTGTGGGATAGTCTTCCTCCACCACCCCTCTCTTCCCTCATCCTCCTTCCATAAGTTGCTTTGAGAACATACACAATTCACCACAGCACCTCTTTTCTTGCATTTCTATATACAGGTGTATATAGCATATGTGTCAAGAATTTTACACACATTTTACACACTTATCATGTTCTTCATTTTCTTCCCAGTTCAAATCCTTATATTTCAAAGTATTTTATTTTACTATTTATTCCAATATATATTTAAATTGTATAGTATATAGATGGTTGTGACCAGTCTAAACATTTGCCTGCTTTGATTGAAAATATATGTTTTGATTGCTGTGGCAGATGGTTGGTGGGTAGATGGTCATTGTTTTATTTATTCATACATTGTATTGTTACTTATTGAAATATTTTCAATGCAAAGCACCTTGCTGGTGTATGCATACATGAATAAAATATGGTTCCAAATTATGGAGAAGTGAGACATGTTCACTCATTAGAACAGACAAAATGTATTCCACTACACTGGAAAAATACAAAGAGGTTCAGAAGAGGGAAAAATTTCAAGCCACTGAGGTAGAATTGAAACAGGCCTTGAAGGGTGGTATTTCACCCATTAGGGTAGCTGATAAATGTGGAAGGCAGTCAAAGAAATAAATTGGGCATCATCAGATGCCTGGATGTACTGCATCAGAGAGGCAGAGCGGGATCAAATCGAAAGCAGAGTTATGACAGGGACGGCTCTTCCTGGTAGTGGAAACAACACTTAAGTTGAGTCAGGATTTTTGAGTTTGAGCCTCAGAGGACTGAATTTTCACAAATCTTATTCACACTGTTTGCTAATAACACTTTAGGTTTTAGTAAAATTTATTGACTTTAAGTTCCCTTACCTATAAGGTAAAACGAATAATGTTGTGACAAACCACTTTGGTGAGTGAAAAGGAGAGGAAAAAAAAAAAGGAGCATTTCAGAGTAAGTTGTGAGCATTTATTTTAGCCTCTAAAATACAGCTAAACACCACAGCAAGTCTGAATCTTGCAGGTTTTAATGGCTTGGTGACTAGAGATGTGAAGAGCAGAAACAAGTTAAGGATCTGTAATAGCTGCCCAAACAAAATGTTAGTATCTAAATAGACTGTTAAAGGAAAGCAAATAAACAACAAAACAAACCAAGGGGCAGATCTATCAGATATAAAAAGAAAATTGTCAATCCAAGGAACAGTGGAAGGGAGGGAAGATTCAAGGAAGAAAAGGCAAGAAGAGGAAAGAGTTTAAGATCTCCTTTGAAACTCAGTTTCAGCCTCTTTTCACATTTAACAAGGAGAGAAATATTCCGTAAGTTTGATTAAAAAAATACTGTGTACTTGACAGCACGAAAAGTGGATCTGTGTTGTACAAAACAGAGGAAATAACATCTTACGGTAGACTACTGAAGTCAAGAAGTTTCAAGTTATCAAACTCGCCACCTTATCATAAGAATATAAAATATAGAATCCTTTAGGGCTAGATTTCGGTGTGAATTTGCAAATGCTCAGACTAAGGATCTTAACAAGACTAAATGCACCAGACTCACAGCCTGTCACTTGCTATCATTTATAATGTTCCATAGATGCTATGACAACTTGCCGTAATAATTTATCTTAGGAAGTAAAGTAAGAAAAAAAAAGGGTTTTGATGATTTCTGCATGCCAACTTTACTGGAATGTCTACTGTATACGTTTCAAATTTCTATTATTTATAAAATGTATTATATATCTAAGGAAATTTATAAGTATACAAATTGAGTGCTAGATACGCTTTATTTTGAATAAATTCTAACATATTACACCAAAAAATAATTTGCTGAAACGAATATAGGTAGAAAAGAAAAAAGCAAATCGCTGAGAATTAGCTGAGAAAGCTTAAGTATTAGTAAAGGTAAAGGGTAATTTTTTTTTCACTAAGTTTAGAGGTTGCTTTTTTTCCCCCAGTCAGCAGAGAAACTAGCTGATTGTGCTTTGTTGTAGAAACTCCAGTGGCAACATTCAATACATTTAATTCCCAACAATATTAACACTGCATTTCATTCTCAAGTAAATAAATATGACCTTCTCTGATATGCAGGTGATCCTGGAACCATTTGAATCTGAAAGTCTTAGTACTCCTGGCAAACTGTCCATGCACTGGGAATCTTCATAGCAACTATTTTATTTCCTTCATAACTATTTTATGAAGACTTTGGCTTTGTGAAGTGAGCCAATGAAAAGTATGAACAAATGTCCTTAAGGGCTATATTTGGTAAAGCATTTCAAGGGCTCCCAGAGAGGGCAAATGACTCATTCATTTTCTTAACACTGCTTTAAAATAAATGTATTCATAACCAATCAAGAGAAGTCAACTTTTTACTCATTACAGGGCTGATAAAAGCCTGGAATTTACATAGAATATGCCTCTCTCTCCTCCTTGATTGATCCCCACAGTAGCCAAAATTCAATATCCTTCTAATATTTACATATTAAGCCCATTCTGGCAAATTGCTACTTGAAATAGATCAATAGTATATTTAAACTGTGATTGAGAACACAGAAAAATTCAACTACGGGGGCTTATGTAAGTAAGTATTCATAGAAAAGGTACGGTTAATTTTTTTGCCTTTACCTGTGATTCAAATTTCCCTTTATTTTAAAGGGAAATTTGCCAATTTTTTGCAAGTGATACGAAGATCAGATGGGTGTTGTAGTTACATAGATTTATAAAAAGGTACAAACCTATTCTAAAACAAGTAATTTAAGCAATTCTATGTTTCAAACATCCACCAAATTCTCAACTGAAAGTCAAAATTATAATTTTGCTCAACTTCTAAAATGTACTAATATGAACTCTAACATAACTTCAAACATAAATTTTACTTTTAGCCACAATTTGTATTGCTTCTCCTATATTATTTCAACTTAATGCTTATTTTAAACTATTTCCCGTACTCTAGATCAACTCATTAGTGATACAAATCACACAAGTTGTTAAAACTTTATAGCTTATATGGTCAAGGCTCATATTTTCACAGAATAGGAAAGTATGGACTAGAATTTAGTAGTTGTCCCATATCCACAGCTAGTTAGTGAATATTAGGAATAGGAATCTAAAGTATACTTCTTCAATTGACAAAATAATGTTAATGATCTCTAAGGTTACATTTAATTCTAAAAGTCTATAATTTAACCACATAATGAAGGTGTATGTGTGTGTGTGTGTGTGTGTGTGTGTGTGTATATATGTATATATATGGTTTATATACATATAAGGTGTGTGTATATATATGGTTTATAAATATAAGTAAGGTTATATATATAAAAGATTTATATATATATGTGTATATATATATAAAATGACATATATACATTGACATTAAAGAAGAACATGTTATGTAAACTTTGGAATTCCTATCTACAAATACATGGTAAATATAATTTCCAAAGATCATACAGTACCACAAAACAAAACAAAAACGATAGATATTTGAATCTCTATGAGAATACTGTATAAGCACTAGATTAATGTATGAGCTTAGCTCATAAGGAGTGAGCGTGGGGAGAGGGTATGTGTGTGGGTTTACTCATATCCCTTATAATACCCATGATTCAAACTCTTGCCTTAGCAAAACTTGAGAAATTACTACACAACATTTTTTTAATGGATTGCATGAAGATCACCTACGACTGAATAAGATGCTAACCATTAAATCCACGAATGCCAAGGATTTGCTATTCAGACATAGAGATTTCATCAAGTTTACTCGAATAATTCCTATATCCTCACTTCTATTTTAAGTCTGTGGTCCAATGGCCCCAGGTCTTCCCTGTCTCATGTGAAAAGTACAGAATACAGGTAAGTTACCATCCTTCCATTTCCTAAATTCCACTTTAATTTTTCCCAAATATTAATAAGCCTATTTCTGTCAGTACATTTGTTTTATTTACGTATTTTCCATAAATTGATTTTTCTAACTTTCCATGTGAGTACAATATGTGCAGTCTGCTCTCAGACTGCATATGCTGACAGGGAGAAAGAACAGCATGTTAAATGAAATCCATAAATAACCCACAAACCCAACTTTTAGTCAATAGTTTTAACCTTCTTCCCCTAATAAAGGCACTTAACAATAAGTGGCAACTTGATTAATTTGTGATTACCTCACTGTCTCCTGCAGACAGTAATGATCAGGAAAATGCCAAAAGTTATAAGGAAAAGGTGCATAAAAATAAACAAAAAAAAGTTCTGTATCTGAAAACAAGGTAATCAATAGTTGAATAAAACATAGCTGACTATGCACAATTTTATAACATAAACCACTTGAAAATCATGTAGGAAAATGTTTTAAAGTAAAATTATATCATGAAACAAATATATTCACAAAAGAAAATTCCTTTAAAAAAGACTGAAAAATATCAGGAAAGATTGTCTAAGAAAACTAAGTAGTAGGTATAATTTTAGAGCTACACACTCTTGCTTTTGAGAACAGACAGTTTTATACTTGTTTCCTCTAACAGTTGGGGAAAGACAACTGACAAGGTCATTTTTAAAACCAGGGAAGAACATAATGTTCAAAGATATAGTCTAGTCAGCTTGTATCTGGAAACTGGAAAAGTATCTTGGTTAATTTGGGCTGCTCTAAAAGAAACACCATAGATTGGGTGACATAAACAACAGAAATGTATTCTTCACAATTCTAGACGCTGGAAGTCCAAGATCAGGATGCCAGCATTTTCTTTCTGAGTTCTCACAAGGCAGGCAAAGGGGCAAGCTCTCTGGTCTTTTCTTTAAAGGATAAAAATCCATCACGGGAGCTCTAATGTCATGACCTAATTACCTCCCAAGGTAAAGGCCCCTCCTCTTAACACCATCACACTAAGGACTTCAACATATGAATTTGCAGGAACATACACATTCAGCCCAGAGCCAAAGGTGTTAAAGAGTCCTTATCAAACAGCCACTGCACACAATTTGTAAAGCACTTCTGACCAAGTGACTCACTGAATCACCCACAACACTGTATCCAAACCATGGTAAACTCAAACCATGCTGACCTGGTAACTATCAGAAGCACTTGGGAAGACTTATTTTGATTAATTAAATTACTTTTATATACTTTTTTCAAACAAAGCATTTGAAAATATAAAAGTTGAAAAGGACATTAACAACTAAAAGCAGTTTCTGTTGGTTCACATGGCATTCCTTCACGCTTTTTGGCCTTTTAACCTGAAACCTAAAATTTTATTCTTACACCACATACATATTTTTTAATCTCTTCTCCCTGCTTTGTCCTATTTTTTTTCTTCCTTTTTTGTCCTTAACAATTACCTATAAATTATGTGTATATTCTATCTTCCTTATTGTCTGTCTTCCTTGCTTTTCTGTAAATTTGATACAGTCAGGATTCTAACCACCACACAACCACAAATAGCAGTGTCTAGCGTGTACTAGGCGGTAGAAAATATTGGTTGAAAGGATGAATGGAGTTGAGCATCCACTGCTGTTAGGGTACAAGTACCTTTTAAAAGAAGTATCAAAGTGTTTGTGAAACTTAGATGTAGCAATTTTAGTCTCTGGATCTTCAACTTGGTTGAATCATGAAATGATTGCTTTATTTCAATCTGGTTATTACCAAACACCTACTGCTTTACCTGATTTTAATATTTCAAAGCTTTTGCAGTTTGTTTTATATATACTATTCCAAGTAAAACTGGGAGCTTCAAAGAGTTACAATTTATAAACTTTGAAATTTAAAAAAAATTGTGAAATGTGGAGTTATTTTGTGGTGCAGGGGTTAAGGATCCAGTGTTATCACTGCAGCAGCTTGGGTCGCTGCTATGGCATAGATTAGATCTCTGACCCAGGAATTTCCACATGTTGTAGGAGGGCAAAAAAAGCAAAGCAAAACAAAACAAAACACCCCACTAAACTGTGAAATGTGTCCAAAGTGATTATTAGATTATTAGTGAAACACAGTTTCAATCACTTAGCATTCATCACCTAGGTAGTCTGAGGAGCTGGTAAACTCTCATATATAACTGCTCACTTCATATTACAATTACTTCTTGTTTCTGAATGTGCAATTTCAGTGTTGCTATAGGCAAATTTCTCCTTAAACATTTGTAATGGTAATCATTTGTAATCCCCTGGATAGTGTTAAGGTTCTTCTTTTTTCACTTTTTTACTGCCTTTTTAACATGATTATACTATTCAGCCTCAGCAGGAAGCAAGTTATCACCCTTTATACTATCCCTAAATAGAATGAGTAGAGAAGTTCTACAAGAAGAAGGGGGAATCTGAACAGAAGGGCAAATTGAGAGACAAGCTAGAGAAGTCACTCTCCTACTTCTCTATGGTGATGTCCTTTACATTTTAAACCCTCAAACTGCAGATGCATTTTGATGAATCCAATGAATGTATTGAGAATAGAGGCATTAATAGGATTTATGGTTTTTATCTTTCAGGGTTAATCACATTATGGTGGCAGAGAGAGGTCCACACACATCAATATTCGTTTGTTAAAAGAATCTTAATTTTCTCAAGTTTGGCTTCCATATAGCACTGATGTTATATGAAATTTACATTACTGACCCAATATACACATAACGATTTCATCCAAACATTCTTCTTTTTTTTTTTTTTTTTGCTAAAATGGATTACTGCTCAATTTTTTAAGATTTTGTTCACAGTATTGAGTTCTGTAAGTCTGGTACTCATTTCTTACTCACAGCACTGTTGGTAGCTATCATGTTAGCAAAATAAACTTTTATAAAGCCTGCATTTTTCTATGTGGCAATGATTTTTATTTTATATAAGGCATGTGATATATGTATGTGTGTGTGTGTGTGTGTATTTGTATATATATTCCCTAAAAATCAATGACATTCTTTGAAATGTTTTGACCTACTTTTAACATGCTTCCTCTAATTTACTGGGTTCCTTGGCTATATTATTTGCTAGCTTGGGTTGATTTCATAAAATATATTAGAATTCAACTTCTGAAAACACAGTGTAGGTGTTCATTTTGGGATTGTTGCAGTTTACCAAGCCAGAATTTAAGCTGTTATTTTTTTACTTCAGGTGACCTTAAATATGCACAAACACACATAAAACAAAATTTGCTTGTTAATTTTGTAAAGCTCGATAATACAAAATAATATTATTTTCTTATTGCCTTTGAGACAATTGTAAATAAATTCCTGCTCTAAAATAACCGCTTGCCAGATACAATCTTTGTGTGCGTGTGTGTGTGTGTGTGTGTGTGTGTGTGTGTGTGTGTGTGTGTTTAATAATGAATTTTTGTGGGAGAATTATCTCATCAGTAGTCACCAGAACCTGTGGCCTTGTTTCTTCAATTATCTATGTGGATAAGGTGATTCTTTATAAGCAGAGTTAAGATTTTACTTTATTGTGACAAATACACAGGACTCTTACACTTTTGAACAGTGTGGTAGAACACAGAAAATAACTGTAAAATAATACCAAGAATAATAATAAGCCTTGAATCAATAACAGCGAATTAGTATCGCTAACAGCACTAAGCCCCTGACTTGATAATCTTAAAAGTCTGTATGCTAAGGTTAAAAAAAGAAAAAGAAAAAGGAAAACAAAGCTCTTATAGAGACGCTCAGTTTGAACGTGCTTTTGATGTTAGTGGAGCAGTAACTTTTCTAGGCTTTAACAGGTCATAATTAATGAACACCCAATCAATGCAAGTATCCTAGCTATAGAATTGTTGCACTTACCCATGATGGTTAGGGCTGTAGCTTTTGTTAATTCTTCTTTCATTGACTCTATTACTTCTAAATTACCGCCATCCAGGTTGCATCTATTTATGGTTCCATTTCCTGAACTGATCCAATAGAGCTTGTTTTCCACGTAGTCTATTGATAGACCTGTAATTAAATTACAAAACTTAAACATAATGATAGCCACTTAAATTTAATATTTACTCATTTGAGGGGGAAAAATAAGTTAAAATGTCAGATTTTTGTCTTTGAAAATAAGATCTGGCTAACAGGGAAATACATGCATACTCTTTTCAACTATTGGTAACACAATATACTTTTATATAAACACGTAACTGTATCTCTGTTGACTATAACAATAATCTTTTGACACTAAGAGGAATGACTGTTCCAGTTTATAGATAACAAATATAATATCTAGAATAGTTAAGAAATCTACTTGAGACCATAGCTAGTAAGTGGACATTCCAGAAATTTAAGAAAATTTCTAAGTTGAATGCCCTCTTCATTACACTCTTATACCTCAAAAGTTTTAATGTGAAAATACTCACTGGGGATACTAATTTTATTAATGAAATTTATAATTTCTCCCCTACTTTTTATAAAATTTACTTGAGGATGTTATAGATTTAAATCGGTGGCTTTAGGAGTTTCTGTTGTGTCTCAGAAGGTTACAGGTTAAGATCCCGACATAGTGTCCATGAGGATGCAGGTTTAATTCTTGACCTTGCTCAGTGGGTTAAGGATCCAGTGTTGCTGTGGCTATGGTGTAGGCCTGCAGCTGCACTCCAATTCAAACCCTAGCCTGGGAACTTCTACATGGTGCAGGTGCAGCAGTAAAAATATAAAAATAAATACATACATAAATATATAAATCAATTGGTGATTTCAGTAATTTTCAAGTAAATCCAAGGTAGGAGAATTTCTAGTAATTTCACTGAAGCAAATCAGTGAACTGGGCTAATTTAGGGGCTGCTATCAAGAAATACACCATTCAGCATGTAAGTGAACCAAGTCAAAGACTAAAGACCATTGCCCCTGCACAGTGTGTCTCTGTGGGTTATCTTTATTGCAGTTTATGGACAATTTCATATAATGTAAGGGTGTACATGGCTTTGTGTCTCAGGACATACACGTTTTGATTTCCAAGAGTACAACATCTACTTCATTAGGGACATGCCCAGTAGGCTCAGGATCCACAACATAACAGTAACTCTGAGGTTCTAAGTTGGTTCTCTGTAACCCACAATGACTTGTGAAAAAGCACATGTTAGTATATACTCAGGCATACAATAAATAAATTGTTTCTGGGGTCTCCATCAAAGAATGAAGTGAACATACCGCAGAAAAATTGCTTCCTTATTAAGAAAAAAAAAATATATATATATATATTTGATGAATAAAAGGAAAGAAAGAAGAAAGGAAGAATGAAAGAAGGAAGATAGGAAGACCATTGGAGAGAATAACATCAGTTCAAGTGCTTTAAGAAAGTGATAACATAGCCCCAAATATTCTCAACTACAGTTAGTTTCAGTCCAGAGACTAGAACTGATTCATCAGACCAGTTTTAATCAAGTAGCCATAATAAAATAAGTCTATACAATATACCAGCTATTTACTGACTTATTAGTTATGTTTTCCTAATAGAAGTCCAGAAGGTTCACCAGAAAAATTACAATGCATAAAATTAGATGTTGCAGGGATAAACTTTTCAGATTTTTATTTTTTTTGTTAACCACTGTGGGTGATTGCTTTTGATTAGTATGAAAAAATAATGAAATAAAAACTATCACCATCATATTTTATGATGTAATATACTCATGGTGAAGGTCATTCATCATTATACTTTTTTATGAGTATAAATCTTAATTTTCAGATGTGGTCTATTTTACGTTCTACTTAGTTGACTATCTAAAGCACTTAATTCTATTCTTAATCAACAATGAACACTGGAGTTCCATTTGTGGCTTAGCAGTTAGTAAACACGACTAGTCTCCATGAGGATGTGGGTTCAATCACTGGTCTTGCTCAGTGGGTTAAGGATCCGGTGTTGCCTTGAACTGTGGTGTAGCTCGCAGATGCGGCTCAGATATGGCATTGCTGCGGCTGTGGCATAGTCTGGGAGCTGTAGTTCTGATCGGACCCCTAGTCTGGGAACTTTCAAATGCCACGGGTGAGGCCCTTAAAAAAAAAAAAAATCAAGCATACTTTTACTACAGATTTATGGTACCAAATATAACCCCAATCTTTCTGTTGCTGAATTTGTAGCAAAAATCAAAATAACAAGTACATTTATGTAAAATTCCCTTTAGGAGAAGGTACCTATCCCTCTAGGTATTTCAAATTTTAACCTCTCAGTCAAGCCTAAGCATCAGACAGCTATCCACATTTATAGATTGCTGAGGATGTATCTCTCTCTGAATCTCTTGCTGAACTGAGCTCTGGCATTGTGCCCTTGGTTTAAATGAAAGATGCTGTAAGAAGTAGCCATAGGAAAACCACTGTTATACTTCCCAGGATACACTGTCTGAAATAATACATCACACTGTGACCTCTTTATATAAGGACCCACGGGAGACATTTCTTTCAGGGCTTGGTGCCAGAAAAAGCTTTATATGGAAAATATAAAATAGTAACTGATGGTATTTTTCTCTTTGCTTTGGCTGTAAAGAAACTGAAGAGTCAGATTTGTGACCCATCTCCAGCAACTATAAAAGAATTGCATTTATACCACAGACTATACTCCTGGCTTCGAAAGATTAATCTATTATTTTCCTTCACCCCAATTTTTAAAATCAGTATTCACGTCTCTCCTGTCTTAGGGAAAGTGTTTAAGTTTCTTCGACCCCCTTTTTGGAAGGAAGGGGTACACACTGAGTACGCTCAACCCTAATTTAACCCATAATGTCAAACTTTCTTATCTACCTAAAATGCTACAGTTTCTAGACTCAAACATAGGCTGTGTAAAGCAGTTACACAGAGCAGGCAAATTAAAGAGATGGGTCAGATTTCCTCCGTTTTTAATTACTCAGCATCTTTGTTCCTGAACTCTGAGGGCTGAGAAGAAAGGAGCCATGTCAAAGAGCTCAGTAGGAGCAGAGAAGAAAATTTATAAACATTGAATGAAGGCATGGGTTATTTAATTAAATCCATTAAGAAGATTACAAGTTGTCTTCAAGGAGATCTGCCTCATAAAGTTGAATTATCCCCACGACAGAATTTTTTAATTTCCTATTTACACCTATGTATTTTGACAATAGGGAGGAAGGGCAGTGAGTCAAGAAGCTACTTGGTATGGCTAGATTTTTTACATCAGTATTAACATAGAATAGCTTAGGATTAATAGTTATAAGTTCACAGGAAAAAAAGTTTCTATTTTAACTTATATGTGCATGTGATACGTTACCTAGGCACCTACATATACTTTCTTTCCTGTCAAGTATATTAGTTTTCTCTCCTGAATGTTCTTAACCATCTTTATTTCCAGGTGTTTAAAATAGAATTGAGAGAGTTGCTGTTGTGGTGCAGCAGAAACAAATCTGACTAGGAACCACGAGGTTGAGTGTTCGATCCCTAGCCTCGTTCAGTGGGTTTAGGATTAGGCATTGCCGTGAGCTGTGGTGTAGGTGGCAGATGCGGCTCAGATCTGGCTTTGCTGTGGTGTAGGCCAGCAGTTGTAGCTCCGATTTGACCCCTGTCCTGGGAACTTCCATATGCTGTGGGTAAAGACCTAAAAAATAAAATAGAATTGAAATATTTTCAAAATTCTATTATGAATTCAAGAAACTGGTGATATATGTTTTAAATTCATAGATATGAGTATGTTTAGAAGTATATATAAGGGTTATATAATATAATGTTTTTGCATCATGAGATGCTTTAATTTTGTTATTATCATACTTAGGTCTTAATGACATTGAAGAATTAATTGGTGTCCATTTATTGGAATGATTTCTAAATAAGATCTCTATTGTGTTGTGCTATTCAAGAGATGAATCACAAAGCAGTAAACTAATAGTGGTTTTGATGCGACTGAAACTACTCATTGATTTTAGAATACTAAGTCAATAGCCAGAAGAAAACAGATCAAATGTGAGCATGTTTATTAAAGTGTCCTGAAACCTATGCAAGGAAAAATAACTCTGTCTATACAAGAAGATCCTCAGAGTGGTTGACTAAGGCTAAAAAGTCCTCAAAAGGACTCTAAGATCTGTCTGAGGAATATACCATTAGTCATATAGAGTCATTTCTATAAGACATATTTATATTTATTTTAAAAATCACCTAGATCTAGTTATCAGAAGATTAGCTAAGATTCAATAACACATCAGTGGAAGAAAAGTCACCATTTAAATTGAAAAGCCTTAATAAAACGAAAAACCTACCTTTTAACCTGTCTTCTTATTATTGTAAAAATGCAGAGTTAATCCATGTGTTTTCATTGTAATACTCATTATATTAAGTCAAAGATGTCCCTTACTTTATTATTTTATTTGAACATTTTGATTTAAACTAGCTTATTTTTAAAAATTTGAAGAGTGTAACTTGCCAAAATTATGTAATTGCTCTCACAATAGCAGCATTCTACACATTGATCCAGGAAAAACTATATAACATTTAAAAAATATAACTATATTTTTCTATACATTACTTTAAAAATTAAGCCCATTAAGCTTTCAGTGTTGTTACAATTAAAGGTTATTTTTATGTGTCTCATTTCTTGCATTTTCATATGGCTCAAAATAAAATGAACATATCATACAATTTGGAATAAAAACAAGAATGCAAATATATAGAAAAAGGGAATTTTAAAAACTGTCCTTCTAGAGATAGTAATTATCTAATATTTTTCTTTTTTTTGTCTGTCATTTTAGGGCCACACCTGCGGCACGTGGAGGTTCCCAGGCTAAGGGTCTAATAGGAGCTGTAGCTGCCAGCCTATGCCACAGCCACAGCAACAGCAGCACCAGATCTGAGCCACGTCTGTGACCTACACCACAGCTCACCGCAACGCTGGATTGTTAACCCACTGAGTGATGCCAGGGATCGAACCCGCCACTTCATGGTTCTTAGTCGGATTTGTTAACTGCTGTGCCACGATGGGAATTCCCTAATATTTTTCTATTGCTAGTCAAATTTCATTTCAAAATTTTCATCCCTTGGCTGTACATTATAATTACTTGGAAAGCTAGTAAAATACTGATCTTTGGGCCCCACTTCCAGAAATTCTAATTGACTTTGTTTATGTTGGTCCCAGGGATCAGTATTTCCAGAAATCTCTCTAGGTCATTTTAGAATAGAAAGTTTACAAGATTCCCTTTAAACACTGTGAATTTTTGTAATCTTTTAAACTGAAATATTTAAAAAGTTTAATGAGGCTTTTTAAATTTTGCTGTAACGTGTGTTGTGATGAGGTCTTTGGAGACAGAGTAATACTAAAGTTGTAGGTGTGGGGGAAAAGATAAAATAGTGTAAATGTAGATGATTAACTTAAAGCCCTCTAGATGTGTATAATAAATAACACTGAAATCTTCTAAATATTATCTTTGTGTTGTTATCTTCAGACAACAGAACACAACTGCTGCTTCTGGAACTGTGAAAGTTATAGACACTGGCAATTAAGAACACATAAAAAATGAGGAAATATCATAAATTCGCATCCCCTACTCTACCTGTGGAATAATTATACTGTTCTGGATGCTCCAAATGGAGATCTTTTCTGAGTTTACCAGGACAGGCATGATTATTCCTGGGGCACTAAACTTAGTAACTCCAAAGGAGCATAGTTATTCCATGGGGAAGTAGAATAAGATTAATAGCCTATCCACTGGTAGGCTATTCCAAGAAATGCTTTATCCCTCCTGAGAATACTTAGGTTGTGTAAGTTAAAGAATAAATACCCTGAGGAAGCCCAGGACTCTGTGCTCCATTCCTGCCTTTTCTCTGAAGTAAACACAAATATAGCTGCCACCCTCCAATCATCACCTTGTCTATGCCTCTCTAGGTTCACTTGACAGAAGGCTAGGCGGCCTTTAACTGGCTATGCCCTCACTTAACATTCTGTGATGTTGTAATAACAAGAACAATTGTCTCATATGATAGTGTCCTGCACATAGAAAACACTCAATAAATGATAGCTATTTATTAGCGGTATACGTTTGTATACCTTTCAAGCTAAAATCCTATTTCATTTTTTCTTGGGGGGCACACCTGTGGCATATGGGGGTTCCCAGGCTAGGGGCTGAACTGGAGCTGTAGCCACTGGCCTACACCACAGGCACAGCAATGACAGATCTGAGCCACGTCTGTGACCTACATCACAGCTCACAGCAGTGGTGGATCCTTAACACACTGAGTGAGGCCAGGGATCGAACCTGCGTCCTCTTAAATGCTAGTCAGATTGGTTTCCTCTGAGCCACGAGGGGAACTCCTAAAATTGTATTTCTAAAATTTGCAGCCATCTCTCAGGTAATCCCTACAATCAATAATTCTGAGATAGTTTAATAATGATAAATTCTCAGATTGTACATTTTATTTATAATATAGTATTTTATCAGTTCTACAGGTACATCAAAATTAGAAACTTTTGTTCTAGGAAAGCCAATAAAAAATATGCTTCAGCCTGGGACAAAATATGTGCAATCCACATATCTATCAAAATACTAGTATCAGGAAAAGAATTCTCAAAACTCAATAGTTTAAAAAAAATCAAAAATGGAAAAATAAATGAACAGAATTCTCACAGAAGATATATGTATGGCAAATAAGTACATGAAAAAGACGTTCAACACCATAGAAAATGCAAATTAAAATGGCAAATCACATCACACTGATAAGAATGACTAAAATAAAACTAGTGACAACAAAAAATGCTGGTAAGGATGCAGGAAAAAACTATGTAATTGACACACTCCTGGTACAAATAAAAAACTGTACAGTCATTCTGAAAAACAATTGGGTAGTTTCTTATGAAACTGAGCATATTATTATTATAGGTACCACCAATTTCACTACTGGGAATTTGTCCCAGAAAAATGAAAACTTACGTTCACACAAAAAACTATTCAGGAATGTTTATAACAGTTTCATTTGCAGTAGTCAAAAACTGGAATCATCCCATTTCCTTCAACAGGAGAGTAGTTAAGTAAACTATGGTGTGTACACACCATGACATACCATTCAGCATTAAAAAGGAAAAAAATTAATACATGCAAAAATTTTGATGACTTTCCAAGGACACATACTGAGTAAAAAAAGTCAATTCAAAAGGTTACATACTGTGCGATTCCATTTATATAACATTTTAAAATGACAGGAGTTCCCTGGTGGCTCAGTGCATTAAGGATCTGGCATGTCACTGCTGTGGCTTGGATTCCCTTCCTGGCTGGGGAACTTCTGTATGCTGGGGGTGTGGCCAAAAATAAATAAATACATAAAAATTTAAAAAATAAAATCACAAACTTTTAGAAATGGAAGACAGCGCAGAGAGGAGAGGGTAAGTGATATGCAGAAGGGCATAGGCATGGTTATCAAAGGGCAACAAGAAAGGAGTTTCCCTGTGGCCCAGTAGGTTAAGGAGCCAACTTCATCACTGCAGTGGCTCAGGTCATTGAGTCCTTAACTGTGGTGTGGGTTTGATCCCTGGCCCAGAAACTTTCACGTGCCAAGGGCCCAGCCCACAAACAAACAAACAAACAAAAACCAGGAAGGATTACTGTGATGTGATATTGGAATATTCAGTATCTTATTTTTTTCCCCCACTTATTTAGTATCTTGACTGTGGTATTGGATATAACATCCTACAAATTGTGTTACGATTGTGTAGATCTAAGTATATTAACACATGCAAATTAATGCTAGTAAAATGTAATCTGAGTAAGACTGGTGGATTATATTAAGGTCATTATCTGGGTTGTGATATTTTTCTATAGTTTTACATAATATTCCAATTAGGGAAAATTAGATAAAGTATACATGGAACCTCTCTGTACTGCTTTTTTAAAACCTCTGTGAGCCTAAAATTATCTC
This sequence comes from Catagonus wagneri, assembly GCA_004024745.2. Taxonomy (NCBI): domain Eukaryota; kingdom Metazoa; phylum Chordata; class Mammalia; order Artiodactyla; family Tayassuidae; genus Catagonus; species Catagonus wagneri. The sequence continues at coordinate 11,130,273 of PVHT020000521.1, read as the reverse complement.
AAAATTTTCAATTAATAAAATTAACAAAAAGCTGAGTATACAGGGAATTAGAATATGCCAAACCAAAACATACCACTTCAGTTCAAAGATTATTTTGAGTTGAAGATGATTAAGAAACAGCAGACACCAAAAATAAAAGCTCTCTCTCCCCCCTTTTTTGCTAAAAGCAGACTTAGCCTCTTAATCACTACAGACAAGTATAGACTCTTACTAGTTCAGAAAGGTACTAAGAGTAACCTACATAAAAAAAAAAATTACTAAAATCTCCCTTATATCTTTCCTTTGTTTTACTCAGGTATTTACTTTCTCATAGTTTGCCTTCCTTAAAAGTCTGAAATCTTTTTCCTTTATCTTTTCATTTCTCTAAAAATTTACTGTTCTTTGATAAGATGCTACATAAGCACAAGTTTTAACTACTTCTTTGAGTTACTCATCAGTGAGTTTCTCTCACATGTATATAAGCTAAATGAGATAATAAACTCTGTTTTTCTCTTGTTAATTTGTCTTTTGTTAGTCTAATTTCCATGTCCTAGTCAGAGAACCTAGGAAGGTAAAGGAAAGAGATTTTTTTTTGTCTTTGTTTTTGTTTTCCTTCCAGGGCAAGTATCTACACTATGCTTATCTTAAATTGATTTCAACTATTCCTTGAAATCATTCTCTCAATTCACCCTGCTTTTAGAAGTCACTGATGACATAACGAGGTATAGAACTAATTCAATGAGTTCTTTGTTGCTGATGTATCAAGTTAAGATTTCAGCATCTCCTCAATCTTTCCTCACATAAATCATTTTACCTGGGACAATTTACTCTGTTCCAAGCTCTTGACAACTGGCAAAAATTATGTGCCTTGTCAAAACAATACATGCAAAAATGGAGGAAAACCAGAGTTAGTGACACATTATTTCTTAAGAAGTGTTTTGTTCTAAAAGATTTTAAAAGCTTTAATACCCATAGCTGCATAATTTGCTGAAACTATATTTTTATAGCTTGATAGGTAAAATAGAGCAAAATATTTTTAAAAGCACAGAACTGTGTCATTTGAATATTTTAAAATTATAGTTCCTGTTAATATAATACTAAATATTCCCTTATGTTAGATTTTATTTACTCTAGATACTCAGAATGATTTGGTTTTTTAGACATATCATGTTTTTGTGCCTTTTATGCCTCTTTTTTCTTTTTCTACTAACACTAAAGAAAGCCTCTTCTCAAAAAAAAAGAATATGTTTTCTTCAAGACCAGTTAAAATGTCAAAATATCACCAATTTGGTGATAACTCAATCTTTTTTTTTTTTTTGTCTTTTTAGGGCCCTAGGGATGGCATATGGAGATTTCCCAGGTTAGCAGTTCAATTGGAGCTACAGCTGCCGGCCTACACCACAGCCACAGCAACATCAGATCCGAGCCGCGTCTGCGACCTACACCACAGTTCATGGCAATGCCGGATCCTTAAGCCACTGAGTGAGGCCAGGGATCGAACCTGCAACCCTCATGGTTCCTAGTCAGATTTGGTTCTGCTGTGCGATGATGGGAACTCCCTATTTTTTCTTTCTCACAAAGAATTAGTTGTTTCCTCTATTTTTAGTGTCCACTTATCTTTATGGTGTCTGGAAATAGTACTTATGAAAATTATTGGGTTTTGTTGCTTAATTCTACTAAGATCTCATCAAATGGTTTAAAATTTCTGTCTTTTTCCTTCGTTGGACTATGATCTTGATAATATGTCCCAGGTTTTATTTTCAGAGTCTGTCACCCAGTATACACTTCATAACCTTTTTTAAATAAGCTTTTTAAAAAAATACTTCATAACATTTGAAAGAATGAGTAAATGATCAGGCTAAAAATGTAATAAATTTAAATTATTTTTGTATCTATAAATATGTGATTTTAATATGTTTGTTAAGTCCCCTGGCCTGTTTGGTAACATATTATTTCACTTGGGGTTCATAGCCTTATATGTGGGTTGAGCTTCATATATAATAAAAATGATTGTCCTGGAGTTCCTGTTTTGGTGCAACAGGATTGTCAGTGTCTTGGGAGTGCTGGGACACAGGTCTGATCACTGGCCTGGCAAAGTGGGTTAAAGAACCAGTGTTGCCACAGCTGCAGCTTAGGTCACAACTATGGCTCAGATCTGATCTGTAGCCCAGGGACTCCGTATGCCATGGGGTGGCCAAAAATAGAGAAAAAAAAAAAAGTGACTGTACTGAGTGTTAAGTATACATAAATAATAAATATTATATCAAGCAAGGAATATAATAAATATTATATCAAGCAAGGAAACATATCAGGAAATTTGTTTTAACCTTATTTTTTTTTAAAAGTCCTTGAGTTCTTTTGATATGGTAAGAGTGTTTATGAATGTTATCCATAAATAGATTTAAAAATCCATATTATACACCATAGAGGTTGGAATAATAAGTAATAAAAAGAATAGTAAGTTTCAAGAAGGTATACGTGAAGGTTGAGTAAACAAATGACTTTTGGTTGGGATTACATTTAAAATGAAGAGAAAACATCAAGAAAATAAAATATATAGTACCCTAGATTCTTAAGAATAAGCCATGAAGGGTAATACTGATTGACAAGCCAGGATGCTTTATATGAGGCTTAATGGATAAAATTCATAATTTGTAAATATTTTAAACACAGAAATAGCTTTAAGTAGTAAATTAAAATCCCGTTTTACAAACTGCTCTGAACATTTAATGTTTCTGAGACTGAGCAATAAATCTTAATTGAAAATATTTAGTACAACAATGGATACTGGGAATGTTGACTTGCATTTAACAGAAACAAAGTTATTCAGACCAAATTGCCTGAAGGCTGCAATTACTTGGTCTTCAGTGATACACACTCATAAAACGCCAGGTTGGTGTTTTGATAAGATTACAATGACTTGTCTTCAAGTTTGTCACCCTATGGATTTCATAGCAAATAGGTAAAGGAAATCCAGTGAATTAAAACATAAAAACAATACCACAAACCAGAAAGCCTAGTGTATCATGACGTTACTGTTTAAAACATGAATTTAAGGATTCAGAAATAATTAATTGTGAAGCAAAATTGGCACAGAGATGAAACTGGTTCTTGCATATCCCTGGCTGCTTAGAAAAGCTGACTGCACTATCCTAATTGGCTATACATTTCTCAGGCGTACATAAGCCCTAGATTTTTTCTTTCCCACCTTCCATGCTTGAAAGAGTACTGGTTTTATTCCCTGATCTTTACTTGAGGTCAGGTAATTACTATATGAAATCAGCCTCTTGGGGCATAGCATAATGGTTAAGATTTAATATGGCTTTGGAAGTAGAAAAACTTGGTTTGGAATCCCAACTCTACCATTCATCACAGGCAACTTACTTCTTTCAACAAGACCCAGTTTCTGAATCTATAAAGGAGGAATAAGAAAGCCTTCCAGAAACGACTACTAGGAGGTGATTAATGAAAAGCATTTTGTAAGAGCTTGACATATTCTAAGTCCTTAACAAGTAGTTGTTTTAATTATGTAATTTTTATTGCCAAAGTGATGATTCTACATGATCAGAATCCACCCCAGTCTAAGTGCATGCACAAAGATGTAACTTCATAGTGAGAATACAGGGTTCATAAAAGCTGATAGAAAAGGATTGTTTTGAGTCGACACTTCCCAGCCTCACCAGATAGAATATTGTGTTTTCCCTTTATATTCTGTACATTTTTTTTCTGTATAGTTTCCTATATATTTTCCAAAATAATTTATAATCTGACAATCAATATGCATAAAGAGAAAAATCAACTAAACAGTAGCTCCACCTTTCCTAATCACCTAATTTTCTTCATGGAAATAGTTTAGGGCATGCAGGGGTTTTAAGTCAGAGATTGCCCAGACAGACACACCATGAAAAAGCAATCACAGTAATTACAAGTACCAGTGAAATCCAGTAAGTAAATAACACAGTAATAAATATTCCTATGTATATAAGTATTTCATAGGAATCACAGTGATCTAACCAAGAAAAACAGGTTTGTACTTATTTTTTCAAACATCATATGTTCATTTATAGTACTAAAAGGCTCCATTTTACAAATCATCTCAGGGGAATTGTTCTAAAAGAATCTTGTAAAGTAGAATTACGATGACATGAATTCTTGAGTATATTTCAAAGATTCTTCCATTATCAAATGTTTCCTTATGAGACTTAACCTTGATGCTACACTAAATAGCAGTTTAAATTTATATCTAAACACACCATTTTTTTTTGTCTACTTATTTTCATCAAGGCTCTAAATTGTCCATGAAGAGGGGAAAACAATAACGGCAAAAAAAAAAGAAAACAGTACTCTGAATTATCTCAGTGAATTATATAAATTGTAAACGTGTTTCCAAATATATTTTGAGAAAATGGTTCAAGCACATACAGTGAAAACATAACTTAAACAGTTACAACTATAGTTTTTAATCTATTTTAAGCAGTACCTATAATGCCCTTGAAGCCAACATCAAAATAACTGTTCCTATTCCTCATAAAGAATTTAAAGTGACTGTAATATAGACAGGACTTTCCCACTATAAATTTACTCACCAGCAATTTTTTTTTTTTTTTTTTTTTTTTATAGAGCCGCACCCGTGGCATATGGAGGTTACCAGGCTAGGGGTCTAACAGGAGCTGTAGCTGCCGGCCTTCGCCACAGCCACAGCAACGCGGGATCCGAGCCGCGTCTGCAACCTACAGCACAGCTCACGGCAACGCCGGATCCTTAACCCATTCAGCAAGGCCAGGGATCGAACCCGCAACCTCATGGTTTTTAGTCGGATTCGCTAACCATTGAGCCACGAAGGGAGCTTCACCAGTAATATTTTTTTATCGTTACTTTACAGACAGAAGCCTCTCTACCCTATTGGACTAGATCAAAAATTGCACTTAATAGGGTTGGAATGAATAACCTTTATGCCCAAAAGAATTTGGTTTTATATTTATACTCTGTGCTAAAAACAATTATCAGTAATAGGATAAATTGACCAATCATATTTTGCTGGTTCTTTCTTTTTATGAGAAATATCTGAGGCACTAATGAGAGCTGGTAGAGTTCAGAACAAGCTGCCCCCTAAAATTCTATGTTGACATTGATTATTTTGAATTAAAGCTATCTAAGAAGTAGCTGGTAAAAGAAAAATACATGACCCTTTTTTGCTTTCCTGAAAGCAGGGGCCAATTCTTCCCTGGGAAGTTATCTTCCCTCTACGAGGAGGATAGAGGGCATTCTTAGACCCAGAGACAAGGAAATCAAGGCCAGGAAAACTGTATAAATAAACTTTGATACTTCTTCATTAGATTGCTAATGCAGGCCCAAATCCCTTTTGTTTTGTCAAATCTTCACAAATAATTGTTTCTCTACCTGAAAGGTATAAAAGCTACTTGCTATGGTCACTTCTTTGGGTCTCATTCTTATGGGGCCCCTATTCATACACAGTTAATTTTTTTCCTATTAATCAGCCTTTTGTCAGTTTAATTACAGACATATCTCATTTTATGATTCCTTGACTTATTGCACTTTGCAGATAACAGTGTTTTTTACAAACTGAAGGTCTATGGAAACAATTAAACAAATCTATCAATACCATTTTTCCAACAGTACTTGCCCACTGTGTGTCTTCGTGTCACATTTTGGTAATTCTATAACCAAAATTTGATAACATTTCATTATTTATTATGGTGATCTGTAATCAGTGGTCTTTGCCATTATGACTGTGATTCATTGACGGCTCAGATGATGGTATATTTTATCATACTTTTAAAATTAAGGTATGTACACTTTTTTTTAAGACAATGTGATCACACATTTAACAGACTGTAGTATGGCATAAACATAACTTATATGTGCTGGGAGACCAACAAGACTGTGTGACTCTTTTTATCGTGTTATTTGCTTTATTTCAGTGGTCTGGAACTGAAGCTGCAATATCTCTGAGGTATGCCTGTATTAAACCAACCAAAAGAACCTAGAAAGGTATAAGAAAAACTTTTCCTCCCCTACAGAGCCAAATGGCCATAGGATTATACAGGGAAGTGAGGAGAAACAGCAAAAGGACAACATTTACATATGGACAACACAGTCCATCTCTGTGATGCAACACAGTATTGTAGAGACCATCAGTTTTAACACCTTGTTAACATGACTAGTAACCAGAAATAGAAAGTTACTGGAAGAACTTGTAAGCAAATCGTCTGTGAACCACATCAAGTACTGCTAGAGCAGGATGAGGGCCCAGTTGTCTATTTGCCCTCGGGGCTGTGCTGGGAAGACTTGAGAGTAGAACCCAGCACTTCAAACTTGTTTGCCTTAACCATTAGCATCGAGATAAAACAGCATTAAATATTGGGTGATCTCAGAGCCTCAGTTGGTTACCTATTTTCCTTTGCAAGATTTCTATGGATTTTATTCTGAGTTTATTCTTCTCTGAACTCACTTATACCTACTAAATACTCCAGATAATCAAATCATTCAAATTCCAGTTTACTGGAATATACCTTCTACTACTACTCCTGACATGTTCTATCTTTAAGGCCAGATGTTCTAATAATAAGTTTTCCTCATTTAATCCTTATGAGAGCTTTATACAATAGGCATTTTGTCTTGACTGTACAGATGAGGAAAACAAGTAGCACCAAACTAAAGGTAATTTGTTCAAGGTCATTGAGCTAAATTCATTTAATGGCAACTAAAAAGGTTTAGGTTCCTGGGTTTCTAAAGGAAAAAGACAATGTCAAATTTTCATTAACAGAATGAATACAAAATCTGGTTCTCAATAAAAACCTAATTATTGAATAAATGAATGTCTGACTCACAAGCCATACCATTAATGCTGATTTAGGATATAGTTTGTAATCAGGTTCTGTGTTATTTCTGGGGAAATAATATATCTTGCACAAACTGAAACTTAACAGTATTACTCTGAATTTCTTTTAAAATAATTTTCAAATAACAATAGCTAATATGAAGTGGGTGTTTAATTTTTGTTATTGTACGTTGACTCACGATCCACACAGAGTTAAAAATATTTGGAGTACAACACCTGAGGAGCCAACTGTAATAGTAATAGTAAATGGTAAATAGTAACATGAATTCTTTCTCACAAACTTTCTTTATGTAGGGTGTTAGGTTTCTTCTTTAATTTATTTGGAGTAGGAAAATGGAAATTTAGTAGTAAAGAAGATAAGGTTTTTCCCATTATAAAAACAAGCATATAAATTAACATTTTGGTGTAACCTATGGCTACCACATTATAATGTAAGGACTTTATTTGCTCATACTATTTCAATCATACTCACTTTTCCATATTAAATATTCTGAACAACTACAGATAAGCACCAACTGAATTGCTTTTGTCCAAATTAAGTCCTTTGTATGAGTTCTAATCTTGTAGAGTCCCTTGTTTCTTATGTTCTATCATCTACACAGAAGTATTAACATTTCAATTTGCTTTTAATTTCTAACACTACCTTGAATTGCAATTGTGCATCAAATCTTAGAAAAAAGGGTCCAAAGAAAAGAGTTTTAACAAGATCATTTTACACCTGAGGTTTATCCTATAGACTACATAAAAAGATTTATTAATTGCAAATCTTATGAATACTATACATTTTTTGAATCATCACTATAAAAAGTGAGATACTTCAAGTACATATACTTCCACATTTCTAAAACTAAGAAAAAAATGCTGAAAAGCTTCATGGTGCATTTATTTTACTCTCCAAGATTTAAAAATATACTGTATTCAGTTCAAAGCCAAATTATCATTTGCACATTTAATATAATAATCAAAATCCAAGTTTGTTATGGATATTTTAAAAGATACTTTGAAATAACCAATAGGAAATATGATAATTCATGTCTCTCAAAGAAATATAAGAAAATATAAGGAAAAAGTGCAGTTTAAAAAGCATATTATAATATATAGATATCTATGTATAAATAGGTAACACTATCTTCTAAAAGAATCATTGTGATTTTCAGATGTTTTATGGGAACGAGTCAAAGCTCTCTTTCAGCACCATGGAGTTTTATATGATGATTTACAATGATTAACAAAGGTAGAATAACAAACTAAAAATCCTGCAGAGTAAATGAAAACTGCTAAAAACTAAATAATAAATACTTAAACTCAAGTCATGAAACTGTTAATAATGCCACAATAGTGATGATCAGAGGAAGCCTCAGTATATCACATTGCTCCTGCAGCAAGGGGTATATCAGACAGTCACCAGTGAGAATAAGATATTTATTACTTACAATAATTTTTAAGCTACTCTGGTACAAAATACTGCAAAAATAATCTTATAAAAAAAAAACTATCTCCTTTTCCAGAAAAACAATGTTTTCTCCCTATCCCAATAGACCGAATGGATTTAATAAGACTGATAAATTCCTGACTTAATTTATATTATGAATCTGTAATTTTTTGTGTGTGTGTTTTTGCCTTATTTGGGCCGCACCCGCGGCATATGGAGATTCCCAGGCTAGGAGTCTAACAGGCCACAGCAACGCGGGATCTGAGCCGCGTCTGCAACCTACACCACAGCTCACGGCAATGACGTATCCTTAACCCACTGAGCAAGGCCAGGGATCGAACTTGCAACCTCATGGTTTCTGGTCAGATTTGTTAACCACTGAGCCATGACAGGAACTCCTGAATCTGTCATATTTTATCTCAGACTCTGGAACCAAGATTCATTGTACAAGTACAGATATGTCATATAGTGATCAACTATTAAAATAAAACAAACAAAACTTACCAACTGGTTCCTTTTGATTCTGAAAAAGAATCTTGCTATTGCTGCCATCCATGTTTGCCATGTTAATTGTGTTTCCATCTGTCCAGTAGAGTTTCCTTAATGCAAAAGAGACAAAAAAAAAAAAAGTGGTTTACAAATATTAGTTATAGACCTACCTATTGGCTAACAGCACACATTGAAGAACTAAGTTAATATTAAATTCTTGGCTCAGGATAAATTTTTTCAGGAAGGCCCTCAAACTGCTGAGCCACTTGACTTGGAAGAAACTGTCATGCTTGCTTCTTCCTGTCTTTGAAGGCAAATTACATTACTTCTTTTTTTCCCCCTACATTCACAACTGAATACTTAATTATGATTAGAGGAAATAATTTCCACTTAAAATCGTTCATCAGGATTAAATCCTCCTGGCTTGGGGAATTCAGGCACCTTAGAAAGTAACAAAGTCATTTAAATCATTCCCACTGAAAGCACTCAGGAGAAAGAATTTCCTTTAGCCCTAAACAAATTCTCTGCATGGGTACATGATGAGTAGCCAAAAGATGGGAGAATTGGATCTACTTAGCAGTGACCATACTATTAACATACATAAATATATTATTAGTAACCATATTTGCCACATGACACAACTTACATGTGGCATCTAAATATGATCTGAATCCATGAAACAAAAACAGACTCACAGATACAGAGAACAGATTGTGGTTGCCAAGGAGAGAAGAGGTGAGGAGAAAAGGGTTGGGAATTTGGGATTAGCAGAGGCAAACTAGCATGTATGGGATGGATAAATAACAAGGTCCTACTTTATAGCACAGGGAACTATATTCAATATCCTGTGATAAACCATAATGGAAACAAATATAGAAAAGAATATCTATCTGAATAACTGAACCACTTTGATGTACAGCAAAAATTAACACAATATTTTAAATCAGCTACACTGCCATAAAAAAATACTAAAAGGAAACTGGTATTTAAAGTGAAATCAACAATTGTTCCAAGCATCTTTTTTTTTTTTAATTTTTAACTGTCACTCTTTAGAAACATAATTAATAAAATCTTATGATAATACATACAAATCTGATTTTATGTAGAAAATATAAATTGCTAAACAGGGATCTCTTACAATTTCCGTATTTAAATTTGTTAGTTTGGCTGTATAGATTATATATGTGCATGTGTCCTCCGAATTAAACAGAGTGTTTATATGGAGTTCCCATTGTGGCTCAGTGGTAACAAACCCGACTAATATCCATGAGGATGAAGGTTCAATTCCTGGATTTGCTCAGTGAGTTAAAGATTCAGCATTGCTGTGGCTGTGGTGCAGGCCAGCAGCTCCAGCTCTGATTCAGCCACTAGCCTGGGAACTAGCATAAGCACCAGGGCTGCCCTATAAAAGAAAAGAAACAAACAAACAAAAAACAAAGTGTCTATATAAAATCAGAGCAGAAGTGTATAAAATCTTTGAAAAACTTAAAAAAAATAATCATACTTTACCCCCTGACTGGGTGAGCTGCAAGACACTGGGGCTTATCGATTCCGTGGATAATTGAGGTTTTCAAGGAGCCATCTAGCCGTGCCACGTTAATTTGCGTTTCATCAAACTCTGAGCTGATCCAGTATAAATTACGTGAGACCCAATCTACCGCTAACCCTCTGATACTTTGAATATCTGTAAAACAGGAAAGAGAAAATTACAAGTGAATGAAGTTTCTCATTCTTGGGGCTTTCCAACTAAGTTATTTTCTGTCTCAGGGAAAATTTAATTTACACTCTGTTAGCTGAAAGTGTACAAGATTGTAATCTCATTCCTTTATCAGCCCTTCTTAAGGCATGAATAATCATTAATGCCTTACTGATGAGCCATTTGAAAACCTGAAGTAACAATTAGCATTGAAATTACACTAACAGTCAATGATTCGCCATAAACACTTAGGAGCAGTCTCAGGCAGCAGTCCTATGGGCCAAGGTGACCAAAATTCAAATTAGGGTAATAGCATCTCTAGTTGGTAGCACATCTTTCTAGTTAGGAGAAAGTACTTGTGGGCCCTCAACAAATGGGCCATTTTATGTTTTAAGTGCCAATTTGTTACTGAAATGAAATAAAACAATTCAACTTTCCTAAAAGAATTACCAGAGTTGAACATCTTTAAAATGGATAATTAACAGAAATTGACTAAGATATGAGCAAAGAAACTGAAGCGCTTTTAACATTCCTCCGACGTGAATTCTACGGAAATTACTGAGATCTAATTATGTTTTGATTCATTACAGTCAATATGAATATTTGGGTTGCTATTACTTGATTATTCAATTAGGCATCTTTTTTTTTTTAAAAAATGACAGATTTAGGTTTACATACATTTGCACATTTTAATTAAAGAAACAAATTAATATGAAAGTGTTAAAACCAATGGATACTAGGAAATCTTTTTAACATATGAACAGATAAAGCAGGCCAGTGTAGTTCCCCAGCCATGGCATTTGATTACTTTAACTTTGTTTTGCCTTTATTTTATATAGTTTTAATATTTTCTAGCATGCTGTACCTGTTAGGCTTCTCCAGACCCCTGTTACTCAAATTTACAAGATACCCGAAACTGTTAAAAGGGAGATTCTGATTCAGTCAGTCTGGGGAGGGCCCTAAGTTACTGCAAGTTCTAACTTGCTCCGAAATTTGCTGTAGCCACAGCTCCAGAGCTGTGGTTCCAACCCAAATGCTTCTAGAAACCCAGAGCAGCTGCTACTTAGCTTGTCTAATTGCTACACCTTCCCCTTCTGTCATTTTCAAAAAGATGCCACACAGCTAGATTTTCAGAAGGTGAAAACTCTGGATTTTTAAAACTTGCCAGCTGGTTCAAAAGAACAAAGTAAGGGAGGCCTGGCATTTCTGGGTCAGCTGTAAGGTGCAGTGTTGGCACAGTAGGCTCAACTCCAAGTTTACATCCTCAAGTTTTGACAGAGCCGATTTTCCTGCCCCATATTCCTTCTATTATTTCTAAATAGCTTTTACTTACATTGCCCTTAAAAGGTATTCCCCATGTTTCAATTTCTCCTCAAAACAACAACTTCGCACTCTCAAGTTACCTCTCATCATTAATTTCTGGTAAGTTGGCAGATTTTGAATGTGAACTTCATTTCTCAATGCAACACTTGAAATTTCTTTTTATTCTTAGTTATTCCCATCTAGTTCCCTCTTTTCTTGAGAAAAAAAGAGTAATATAACACCTCTGTAAAGCTAAACCTGCCACGTCTGATACTTATTTGCCTCACCCAGGATATTTATTCTTCCTCCTTCACCCTCTGGACTTAATTGGTGGCTGAGAAACAGTAATGAGATTTGGCTTCACGTTCTAGGTTGGGTGCCTATTGTTTGTCTTTAATCAAGGCACTTAAATTTTGGCCTCTTTTTTCATTGGGAAAATGAGTCTAATTATAGATAATTCATAGGACTGTTGTGAATATTAGATGGTGTGTATTTATGCAGCATAATGCAGGGTTGAGGGATACTTTGTCAATCCAAGAACTTAACACTTTGTGCATTTTTACCCTGAATTGCTTGTTATTGGCAAAAATAAAACAGGTTTTATTTCCTCTAAAATACATGTTATCCAAAATTTGTTTTTCAGCTGTCTTTGCTGCTCAAAATACTTTTATTTATTTCTGACTGACTCCTTATTCTATGGCCTTGAGAATACATTGTACTCAAATGGGAAAGCATAGTCAAATGTAAGTAAGCTATTAGTATCTATCTGTTCAGTCCTTGTCAGTTCTATGGTTCATGCTCTCTAAAATCTATTTCGATTTTTACTTTTATTTTTTTTTGTCTTTTTGCCTTATTTGGGCCACTCCCGTGGCATATGGAGGTTCCCAGGCTAGGGGTCGAATCGGAGCTACAGCTGCCGGCCTACGCCACAGCCACAGCAATGCGGGATCCGAGCCGCGTCTGCAACCTACACCACAGCTCACGGAAACGCCGGATCCTTAACCCACTGAGCAAGGCCAGGGATCGAACCCGCAACCTCACGGTTCCAGTTCCTAGTTGGATTCGTTAACCACTGAGCCACAACGGGAACTCCAAAAATCGCCATATGTTGAATGATATTAATATATTAGCTACAAGCATAATGGAAGGCAAATAGGAATACAGAGGTTGGTATAACCACAGTAACAAAAACTTGTAATGAGAATTTAGAGATTCCCGAATTATTAGTGGCTCAGTGCAAGAAGATCCAATCCTTAAACTCACAAAAAGTAGCAGAGCTAAATAGGAGCAATCTCAGGATGTCAAAAAGGTCTACCTTCTCGGATGATTGGTGAAAAAAATCTGCTCTTTAAAAAGGTGAATAATTTTTAAAATAAATACAAAACATTTTTTGTCTCTTTTCTGGGTATGAAAAAAAATTCTAAGCATAGGTCTAGAAATGGTAAGAGATTACTAGTTTATAAACAAGGTGTCAACTGATTGAGTAGGGGAGAAATCAAACAAGTAATTCCTGGCTTACAGTGACTCCATTTCCCTGCAACAGAAGCAAGTTCAAATCCTCTGTGAAAGAAAAGAACTTTCTCAACCCAGGCCCTCAGCCATTTCCATATATTGAAGTTATTCTCATAATAGATCAGAGCAAAAAAATCAAAGCACGCACAAATAAACCAGATATAAGAACAAGAATAAAGAAAAATAAACAACAGGTTTAAATCTCCAAAGCTTACATGTTTTTAAATTATTATGTGTAAGACAAAGAACAATGAGTGGAATATTTTAAAGGAAAAATATGCTTTGAAAGAGTAAACTGGCTACAATCATTTATTCTTAAAAATCTTCCTTGAATATATAAATAAGAAGCAAAAATTACTTGCAAATATTAAAAAAAAGATTCATTAGGTAAACTAAGCAGCAGGTTAGACACAGTTCAACTAGTAAACTATTAGACAAATAGAAGCAAGTTAGCCAGAGACAGCACAGAGAAACAAAAAGATTAGGTGAGTTAGAGGTTAGAATGATTAATCTAGCATGTCAAGTCAGAGTTCCCAAAGGAAGGAACAAGGAGACTATGTTCAAAAAAATGGCCAGAGATAATAGTCAAGGGTTTTTTTCTCCCCAGGCTGATGAGAGACATGACCCAGTAGGAGGTGCAACACACTCTATGTGGCTAAATAAAACATTTGCATGAGGAAAAAGAAGCTCTTAAAAGCATCTAGAGAGAAAGACACATCTTGCAAAGAAGAATGACAATAGATAAAATGGAGATTCTGCATAGCAATAAGATATGTGAAAAGACAGTGAAATAATACCTGGAAAAGGTTGAGAGGAAATTACTCCAAACTTGGAATTTGTACTCAATGTTATCTTTTAAACTACATCTCAACAACAACAAAAAAAAAACTGGATCTGAAAATGGGCAAGGTACTCAGTAGCCATGTCTCCAAAGCAGATACAGAAATGGCCAACAATAACATGGTAATGTAACTAATCATTAGTGCAACTCATAAACACAAATAGATACCACCTCACGAACCCATTAGGATGGTTACTATAGAAAATAAGCAAAGAAATAGAAACAGAAACTTATAAATATTAACAAAAATATTAAGAAATTTGAATCCATGTGCATTGTTGGTGGGAATGTAAAACGGTACAGCTTTTGTGGAAAACAGTATGACAGTTCCTCAAAAAATTAAAAATAGAATTACCATATGATCCAACCATTCCACTTCTGTGTATATAACCTAAAGAACTGAAAGCAGGGCCTCAAAGAGATATTTGAACACCTACGTTCACGGCAGCATTATTCACAATAGACAGAAAGTAAAATAAAACATATGTCCTTTGACTGATGAACATATAAACAAACTGTGATACATACATACAATGGAATATTATTCAACCTTAAAAGAAAGGAAATTCTCCCTGTTTTTTTTTTTTTTTTTTTTTTTGGTCAAGCCCATGGCATGTGGAAGTTCCAGGGCCAGGGATCAAAGGGATCAAACCCATGCCACAGCGGCAACATGAGCCATAGTAATGACCATGCCAGATCCTTAACCCACTAAGCCACAAGGGAACTCCAAAAAGAAAGGGAATTCTGACATACTGCAATATGGATGAACCTTGAAGACATCATGCTAAGTGAAATAAGCCATTCACAAAAAGATAAATGCTATATGATTCCTCTTATATCAGGTAACCCAACAGTTAAATTCAGGCACAGAAATAGAATAGTGGCTTCCAGGAGATGAGGGAAAGGAAGGTAGAGAGTTGTTGCTTAATGCATATAGTTTTATTCTGCAAGATGGAAAGAGTTCTGGAGATTGATTACACAATGTACCTAACACTACTGAACTGTAAACTGAAGAAGGGTCGAGACGATAGAATTCTAAGTTACGTGTATTTTACTAAAATTTTAAAAATTATATTTCAAAAAAAAGACTAAATATATTTTCAGGTAGTATATCAGATTATCACTAACAGATTCTAATTCAACTGAAGAAACATTAAAGGATATCATTCAGAGAGACGAAAAATGGTTACAGATAGGAGGTCTTAGATGAAAGAAGTTTGGAGGTAAGCCCATAAATTGGTTAATGTTCAGATAATCTAAATGAAAAAGGACCCGGTTGTCAAACCTCTGCTTGTAAGACTCATTCCTTGCTTTTTTTTTTTTTTGTCTCCTATGACATGGACCTACTCATCCCAGCATCCTGGGGGTAGACATAAAAGCTTCTGCCTAAAATCACATGTGACTTCAAAGGGCAGATATGGTTACATCTGAGGTGGGTTTCTGGGTAATTATGTCACTGTTCTTAAAAGCAGAGTTAAAAAAACAAATTGGCAAGGGAACTATAAATATTAAACATGCCATTTGTTACATTTATGAAAACCTCTGATTATGTATGTGTGTATATATATGTATGTGCGTGTGTATATATATATATATATATACATATATATATATATACACACATATGTTACTATATATAACACATGGTATACAAATTAATAAAATGTCCATTAATCCATGATCCAGTTTAAGACATATAAGATTACAAATACTTAAGGAGTCTTCTATGCTCACCCTCACTAATTTTATGACTCTCCAACTCTGAACACTTTAAAGGTTTATCACCTTTAACACATGTGTGAGCATCCCAAATCTTTTTTTTTTTCCTAGAGAACATAGGGGAAGAATTATAACTTCTTTGACTAATCTCTATATTACTTAATGTCTTAAACATATAATTATTCCTGTCTTGGAGAAACAACTTTCCTGATTTGGGGAATAGTCTGAAGCAAGCCTCCTTCATTTATTTTCATCTGGATCAATGTATCTGATATCCTTCCAAATATTTGGTCAATTTCACCTTTCATTCATAAAGTTCAATTGCTTTGACATCTAACCTTGGTCTCTGTTACCTTCTTATACCCCCCCTTTATTCTAATCAAATTTTCATTTTAGATTTAGAACATTTCTCTAACTTTCCATTTTTTTCCCCCCACATTTTAGGGCTGCACTCACAGCATATGGAGGTTTCCCAGGCTAGCGGTCTAATCAGAGCTGCAGCTGCTGGCATATACCACAGCCATAGCAATGCCAGATCTGAGCTGTGTCTGTGACCTACACCACAGCTCACGGCAACGCTAGATCCTTAACCCACTGAGCGAAGCCAGGGATTGAACGTGTAATCTCATGGTTCCTAGTCGGATTTCTTTCCACTGTGCCACGATGGGAACTCCCTCTAACTTTCTAATTGTATCCTCGCCTATAATTTCTCATTTCTCCTAACATTCAGATTTACACCTGATTTATCTTTAAAAGAGTCTGAATGATCTTTACCAATCTATAAAAGTCTTCGGTGGTTTTCCATTGTCTTGACGGGAAAAAAAATCCAAACAGCTCTTAGAGTATAAGCCCCTCTGTGATCTGCCATTATATTAACTTTCTAGCTTACTCTTCTACAAGGTCTAGCTGCCCCTCAGTACTTGTTCCCCTTTATACATGTGTGTCCAGGCCCTCGTGCCTACTGAGAGCTCAATCTAGATCAATTTTACTACTGTTTCTCCTTAAAGCCTCATTTGACTGCCCCCTACTAAGTGAGAACTTTAGTAATCCCATGTAAGAACTCAGTACTCCTTATGCTAATTTTATGAGAAGTAGCTTGTACCTTCTTAAACTCCTTATTTCACTGAGCTTTGTACTTGAGTTAGGTGTTTACATTTCACTGTTTCACCAGATAAGAAGCTCCTTGCAGTTATAGACTGTCTTACTTAAATAATTGCTATCTCCCTACCCATTCAATGTCCCCGATATAGAATTCAGAATATGGTGTGAAAAAAAAAAAAACATAGAATAAACTAAAGTAGTATTTCTATCCTTCTAACTAAAAGATAGAGGATATATACAAAAGTATTGCTTATTTGGTAGCCTTTGGTATAAATACATAGTTCTCAATGGAATGACATTTATATGTATCATTTTTGCCTTTCTTTTCTTTACTTTTATCTTTTTTTTTTTTAAATCACAGATGTTGACAGTCTTCCACCAAAAGGCTTCCTGGGTGAAAATGAACACTGAAAATTCTATTCAGAAATAGGCAAAACAACAGATGTTCCCCATCTAAACTTTCACTTTAATTCAAGGCCTATTTCCAAAATTTAGATCTCACTGCTATTACTGACCTGTTTTTAGTTCTTTCATTCTCTCTGGACAATTTTCACAATGATTTTTATTTTCTAAGCATTTTTCTTAGTGGGCAAAAATTAAATATGGCTCTTGCAAAATAGAATGAATGAATCTTTAGTACTCACAAAATAATTGTTGGCAGAAGTGGATAACAATTTAAAATAATAATGGAAATCTACTCTGAAACAGGTCCAATTTGATTCAAAGTATCATTGAGAATTAAATTTTATATAGCGGCAAGCTCTGCATTTAAAATGGTTTATTTTCTTGTAGTTTAAAAAAAGTATATATTCATGATAATTTCCTACCATGTAAGAAAGTGGTCTTTAAAGAAACGAACAGATAAATTTCCAGTTTATACTCATCTTTGTTATATCTATTTTATCTTTCACTTAACCTAAAAGTTTAGTTCACTCTGGACTCTGGTAGTAGATTTTTTTTTCTTTCTTTCCCTTTTTTTTTTTTAGGGCCATGCCTGAGGCACATGGAAACTCCCTGATCAAGAAATCAAACCCAAGCTGCAATTGCAACCTGCACCACAGATATACCAACACCAGATCCTTTAACATATAGCAACTATTATTCCATGATAGTATAGCGCTTTACCACTAAAAAGCAAATGTACTTGCCCAAATTGAGTCTTTGATTTTCCAAAGATGAACAATTTATATCTTATCTTAAAATAACCAGAAAAAAACAGAGGTCTTTTCTAGTAAAAAATGAGGTTCTATTGCCGGAGGCCTGGGATTTCATAAAGTTGCCAACATATCTCTAAAAGATTTTCCTTACATTTCAGAATAATCAATGAAATTGATGGTGAGGTGGTGAAATAACCACTGTCCTTCACCCAAGTGCTGCTAGATGAATCTGAGGTGAGTCTACATTTAGTGAGATTGGAAAGGGATGTTACGCACAAACCACTTGGTTTACTACTTGGTTGTAGTAAAGCTTCTGCTCTCCACCTGGCTGAGGTTCCTTATTTATAAATGAAAGAGACACTTTGGGAAAAAGAGCATAGCTTTGGAGACAAAAGGCCTTGGATGTAACAAATCTCTGCTATTTCCTAGCATGGCAAACCTGAACAAAATGTTTCCTCATATATAAAAGCAGAATGTGATACTTACCTCTAAGCATTGTATGAGGAATAAATGATAGATTAAAAAAAAAATGGTAGACTTAAGTGTGAAAACTCAACTGTATTTCTCCTGGCTTATATTAAGAGCTTTAAGGTATATTGATATCTTTTTTCCTTACTCTGTTCATCACAAGCAATACTTTGGGGCTGCTGGTGGTGGGGTCTTTTGTCCGATAAGGTATAATTCTGGGCAGTATATGAGTACTCAGAAAGGGCCACTCTGCTTGTGAGAGGGATTATACTAAAAGGACAACACCCAGTCTCTTGGGATGAAGGCCCAAGTCCTGCTACTGTAAGGAAATAAGTATGACAGGAGCTCTAAACATAGAGTCCTAAGTGTGAATTTGTCTCTAGCATTTTGTCACTTTGGTTTTGAAGCAGAGTTTTAGCCTCTGTGAACTTAAGTTTTCTTACTTGCAGAATACAAATAATTCCTTAAAGGTTTTCAAAGATCAAATGAGATAATGGTATTTGTCCCATTAATGACAGCTAGTACTATACCACATGTCCGAAAAATAAATCTGAGAGCATGAATAACTGAAAACTACTTAGACCAAGTAATGACTCAAGTATAAGAATTAATTACCACCAGAGAGCAGGGCTACAGGCCACTAGCAAGAACATTTGCCATGAATTGTTACAGTCATTTTTTTTTTTCTTGGAATAAAATTAACTTTTGCTTACTGTGAAAGATATATATACATATTTATATTATAAATTATTAATGTATAAAATGAATATGCCTACAGTTATTAATATTCATCCTTTAATGAAGTGTACCTGCTACCACTTATTGTAATAGATTGCTCATGTGGGTAAAACACATTAAGAACAGCTTAGTGTTTTAAGATATGGAGAATGACAAGGAAGGCAAATTATTTCTAATCTCCTTCAAGAAGCCTCAGTGTTTTTCTCAGAAACTGGTCTGATTGGGAAGAAAACAATGGGAACTAGTTGGGGCAATGGGTATACTGGGGGCCTGATTTTTGAGGTTGGATTCACATTAGACTTGGGCCAAGGAAAATAAAGAAAGGAAGAGTCTCTCAAGAAAAGGTCCAGTAGATAGAGGACAGTAAAGTGTGAAACATATAGAGACCAACAGTGTGAGAAGGGTCAGAGTCATTTACACAGAATCTAAAAGATGAAAGGATAAAATAAAGTAGAGTTACTGGCAGGATTTGAGATATTTTGGTAAGTTGAGAAGCTGAACTGCCAAAAGTTCATCAGAAGATTTTCGTTAAATGGAAATACATTAACGGGATTAAATAATAAGTAATGAGGAGTTCTCTTGTGGCACAGCAGCTTAAGAATTCAGCATTGTCATTGCAGCAGCTTGGGTTGCAGATGTGGCACAGGTTTGAATCTTGGCCCAGGAACTTCCACCTGCCATGGGTGAAGCCCCCCCCAAAATTAATGGAAAGACATTAATAAAATTAAAGATGTTAACGGAAAGTTCCTAACAAGGTTTCACTCTGGAAGACAGGGAAAAACAACATCACTTAACTTGTGGGGTAGCCAGAAACCAAGGAGTGGTCCTTGACAATGCCTATTCCTCAACCTTCACATCCAATTAAGTTATTTCATATTTTTACTCTTGGTTATCTCAATAATCTTTTCACATTTCACTATCTCTATTGTTTCCACTCTAGTCCAGGCTTCTATCACCTATTACTAAAATCGCTATAGCAGTCTTGTCTCCCAGAGTCCACTGCTTATCTACTCCCACCCCAGACCTCTTCAATTCTCTGTGAAACATAATAGCTAGAGTGAGCTTTTCCAAAGGCAAAGCTAATCATTTAGTTATAGTCTCCTTAAAACATTTCCTTGGTTTCCATTATTTTTAGTATTAGCATAAAAATCAATAATATATCCTATAAAGGCTATCATGGTTTTGTTTCTATTTTTTTAGCTCCATCAGCTTGTATAGTACCCTCTCGTTCTATGCTTCATCCTAGTCAGTCTCTACTGGCCCTCTTTCAGTTTCTAATCATATCAAAAATATTAAAATATTTGTCTAAATGACTGAATTAATTAATATCTATCCTATTAAGCACATGCATTATTATAAGTGAAAAAATATTATTGCTAAATTTTTGGTGAATAAATGTAAATAGAGTCTAATAAGTGGAAATCAGTCTTTGTGATTTTCTCAAAGACAAAATCTCCAATTTACTACCATTTACCTACCAATTTATAATTGGACAGAAAATTGTCCTCCAATTTTTTTGATGTGGAACATATTTTACCTTATACAATACACAGAGCCTTTGGAAAGTACTTCACATTCATGACAAAGTATGTGAACAGTTTTCTATTAGATTTTGATGAATTTATTCAGAGAAAACCACATAACTGACTGTCAGTCACAGGAAATACCTTATGTCCTTTAACTGTTCTCTCAAGGTTTTTCATGATCATCAACCAGACA
Source organism: Catagonus wagneri (assembly GCA_004024745.2). NCBI lineage: Eukaryota > Metazoa > Chordata > Mammalia > Artiodactyla > Tayassuidae > Catagonus > Catagonus wagneri. The sequence goes on along the minus strand of PVHT020000521.1, from coordinate 11,109,258 downwards.
TTCGTTTTAAATCTCATCTAACAATGATTATTTTTTCCCTTACTCCTGTATAAAAATACTGCACAAAAAGTAAATTTTCTCACTAGCTTTGTAGGAATGCTCTTTTTTATAACAGAAAGTTTGAAATAAATATTTGAACAAGCTTATAACCAATTCATTCAAGTTGCATTAACAGTACTAACCTGAGGTGAATAAAGAATAGCATGAATATAAGAGTACTTTAGTGATTAAATATTCTCAGATCTGCTAATGGTACTCAACCAGTCTTCTAGTAGTATATGTGGAAACTCTTGAAAAATGTGAATTTAAAATCTGCACTTATTGCTTTCATTTGATCATTGCTCAAATAAGGTCTGATTTAAAATTTTCAGTATGTCTTAAAGCAGAGGAGGTTGATATATCTGTGTGGATTACTGACTGTCCCTTTCTTCATCCTCCTTATAATCAGTCTATCATGCTTAGGAGGCATGAAACTAAAGAGCAAGAACATTTTTTTGGGGTGGGGCACATGCGAGACACGGAAGTTCCCAGGCTAGGGGTTGGAACTGCAGCTGCTGGCCTACATCACAGTCACTATCACAGTCACCACAATGCTAGATCTGAGCCACATCTGGAAACTACACCACAGCTCAAGGCAATACCGGATCCTTAATCCACTGAATGAGGCCAGAGATAAAACCTGCATCCTCATGGATACTTGCCGGGTTCGTTACCACTGAGCCACAACTGGAACTCCAAGAACTGTCTTTTATTTTGCAGTCATGTCAAACAACACATGCTCATTTAAGGTTCATTCAATAAAATAGTAATTGCCCCAGAAATCACAACATACCAAAATTTAAGCAAAAATTAGGATAACTCAAAGCTAAATATTTCTAGTTCTGATCACTGCATTTATATGTATGTCTCCCTTCAGTTATATTTTCTCCCTTAAGAAAGTTACTCTTTTTGTTTGTTTGCTTTTTAAATTGTTAATTCAACAACGTTTACTGAAAACCTATAGTTCAACCTGTTGGGTCAGGAGATGGATAAAAACAGGTTTCCTCTCTTATTTGTTTAGTGTAGTTCTATAAAAATATATGCAAAAGAAAGTTGATAATAAGTTTGAATCGGAGAGGGAAACCAGTACTTACCAATATCCTATATTTTAGCTATGCAAATGTAATTATCCCCCCATCAGCAAAACAGTCTTCCAATATGCCTTCTTAGAAATCTGCAAATTTTAAGATCCATTCTGAAATTTTTTCTTCTTATGAAACTAAATTTCTAGCTATCAGACTACAAAGTGCAACATAATTATAGCATGCTATAATTGTTCGGATGTAGCATATCATTAAATCTCTGAATAATCAATTCTAACTTTTAATTAACAACACAGAATTGGATAATAGAAAAAGAATACAAAAGAGACTTGGGAGTATTACAAATTGAATAACAAAGATTTTTTAAGTTGTCAAGTGAAATTTTTACCTCTTGAAATAACAGTTTCTAATCCAGTTCCATTAATAAAAGCCCGTTTAATGGTCTGCGTTTTAATGTCTGTCCAGTATAAACGTTCTTCAGATGCATCAAAGTCTATCACAGTAACATCATCAATATCAGGGACTGTAAAGGCCGTGATAAAGTTAAAATATGGATTATCAATATCCACTCCTCTGATTTCAGAACGCCTTGCATAAAGAAGAAATTTTTTCATTTCTAGAAAAGAAATAGAAATGTGTTTTTTTATAAGCTTGGCAAGTTTGAAGCAGTCAATATTACTTGATGATTTAATAGATTTTAACACCAAAAAATCATGACTAAAATTTGATGGAAACATGAATGCAGAAATAACTTAATCTATTTTTAAATTAAAGTGGTTAATAATAACACATGTAAACCAATTTAGAATCCTTAAATCATTTTTCTTTGGTTAGGAATGCCAAAAAATTATCAGCAACTGACTTGTTCTTAGAATTTCAAAGTTACTGAAAGACATGAATTCTACAAATATCAGCCATATTTGTTCTTTGTATATAATTATAACAAATGTTTTTTGAAGGAATCTGAGAACATTTTTTTCTATACTTTGAGTAAAATGAGAGTAAATATTACTTTTAAAAATCATGTTCAAGTTTTCTCTATCAAAATAAGGGTTCAAATAATGTTAGAGCATATTGTACTGTAAATGTCTCTGAATCTGTAGTAGTTAACATTGGAATGCATTCTATCATTTTTACTTCTATAGGCAACTTTCATGCACTGAGTTTGGGAAATACCAGTAGATTTAATAGAAATAGGAGTTATATATATATTCATTTTTTTCTCTTTGGGGTTATTTTTGATATTTGAGATATGTTATTATTGTATAAAATTAATGAAAGCCACATGTGCCTAATTTCCAGCATTGAATTGAGGCAGACATTCTTTTTTGCCCTTAAAAGTAACGGTTTTGTGAATAAAAAAAAAACCTGCTGGAAAACCCAGAGTCTGATTTTCATTCACAAAAAATTTATTTTCCTCTTGTTTTTCTTTTTTGGCTACACCTGCAGGCATATGGAAGCTTCTGGCCCCAGACCGCTGCAGTGATAAAGCTTGATCCTTAATCTACTGCACTAAAAGAGACCTCCCCATTTTTTTAGCTTACATGTGTTTGAATATTTTTTTCCACAAAATTTTCCAAGAGAAATCCCCACTTTTTAGCTTACATGCATTTAAATATTTTTTTTTTGCAAATCTTTCCAGGTTCTATATTTTACTTCATATTTTCTCCCTTCAAGCTGATATTCCTGTATAAAATGATGAGTAACTTTAGAAGAGCAGGAGGAGATTAAAGCTGTTAAGTACCCTTTGTTATGCAGGCTACCTACATCATCATTTTCTGCACTTTCACTTACAAATCTCCCTGTTTTGTAGAGATAAATTCTGCTAACACACCAAATAAGAAAGTTGTAAGAAAAAAGTGAATACGGTAATAAATATCAAAGTGCAGCATATCACATGCTTAAAGAATTTGTCAGTCTCCCAAAAAGTAGATGAATCATCAACAGTCTGAAAAGAACACCACCTCGAATGTGTTCAAGGACATTAAACACCTCTTTGGCTTTACTTTGAGGAAAACCTGAATGCTAATACAAGCTGAGAGAATTCCATTTGGATTTTAGATAAGAACTGTAAGAAATTTACCATAGCAGGTCTTCTTGTTTGACGAAAGCTTCATCAAGTGGGGGCATGCACAAGCAGCGCTCCTGTTATGATTGATCAGACACATGTGAGAGCAAGGGCCTCTGCCGTCATTAGCTGCACAGGGATTGGGAGCTGTAATTACACAGGGAAATAGTAACAGTGAAGAAGGAAGAACATATCTGGGAGCCTTGATGGTTGACAAGGGTTATTCACTTAATGATTCAAAGTGAAGTTCCTTACACAGCACCCATTACTCAAGTGATTAATGTGACCATAAAAGACAATCATATACAGCAATTACATTAATAAAAACATTTCCTTCCTTAAAGATAACAGTGAAGATATTTTCCTCAGTTTCCTCTAAGATGAAAGGTATACATTCTACTGCCTTAGAAGCAAAGGCTTTTTTAAAAAGGATTTAGTCTGAGTAACAATCAGGAATAATTATTAAATTTGGTATATATAAAATAAACTCAGGTAGACTACAATGCAGGTGTTGGGAGTTCCAATGGATATAATTTTCCTAGTATGGTATTGAAAGAGGAGGGAAGGGGACAAGGCACAAAAAAGGATGACATAGTCCTTAAGAATATGACAAAAGCTGGTTGAAATCAACTAGGTCCAAGATGGTGAATAATTTGACTTCCAACAGACCTTGAGTTTCATTATATGTTCATTGTAGTACATCAGCAGCTAAATGACAGGCCCACAGGTGCCATGACAGTTCCAAGGCCCTCTATAATAGGCCAAAAAATAGGCAGTGGCCTAAATTCCCGGAAACCCCTATACCCCTCCCTGAAACAGTTGGAAAAATCCTCCTACTCATTAGCCTATGAAATTGCCCAGCCCATAAAAAACTCATCACCCCATATTTCAGAGCCTCTCACTTGTTGCCTCTTGCCTTCTGAGATGGTCCACACTTTGTCCGTGCAGTATGTTTCTCTCAGGGCCTCTCTCACCTTTTGAGATGGCCCATACTTTGCCTATCTCTCAATAAATCTACTTCTTACCTATCACTTTGCCTCTAGCTAAATTCCTTCTGCACTGAGACAGTAAGTCCTGGGGCCAGGAGTGTGGTTTTAATTAAAAAAAAAAAAATAGGTTTAAGCCCCCATTCTGGCCTTTGGTCCAATTTGAGTCCTGATCAGTGGGTTTAAGACCCAATCTGACGTGTAAGGTTTCAGCATTTAGATTCCCCTTCTGCCATAGCACACCACTCTTTCTCAGGAAAGTGCTGTTGCATATACTATATATCTTTTCAGGTCATTCCTATTTTTCAAATCAGAGGCCTATGTGAAGAAAAAAAAATTTGTCTTCATTACAAAATATCTACTTCATTTTTTTCTGCATTAACTTATTCCATGGCTAAAGTTTGTTTTACTGTATTCTATGGTATAAATAACTTGTGATATATTCACATTTAAAATAGCATATTAAAGTCTGCAGTTCAATGTCATTCTCTCATTCTTTTATGTTTCTTGCTCTGTCATCATGCCTTTTGGATGAGCTTTTAATCTGAACTGATCAAACTGTTCTCTTAAATCTTATTTTTACAGAGCCTATCTTGTAGATTAAATTCTTTAGAAACATGCTAGTGAATTGAAGGCAGAAAGGAATTATACTTTCTGATTCTACCAGCAATATGTTAGTTTTCAACTAAAAATATCTTCCTAACAAACGGATCTATTGCTCAGTTCAGTATTAGTAGTCTTGTAGAGTTTTAAAAAAATAAAAACCAATAGGTTATAACAAAGCTGTAGAGGATGCAAGAAATTAACTAACTGTGATAAATATTCAACATGGCTTTGGCAGTCTTTAGTACTCTCCCCACCAAGATGACAAAAATAATCCATGTCTGTGCACCTGATTTAAAAAATAAATAAAAGGAATGAAGACTCAAAAATTTTCCTAAGCAAATCAATTAAGAACAAAAATTTTTAGAAAATAGTGGAAACTAAAGTTAAGACTCCTTAGAAGTTCATGTCCCTCTGTCACATGGTTTAAGTGCCACATGTTCTGCTTTCTTTCCTTTTGACTTTATCTATTATAATTGGAGTCTCTAAGGAATTGCAGATCCAAGAAACAAGAGAGTAGATGAGAAGGTTACTGAGGAGGGAAGGTGTTATACAAAAGGAGGTGAAATGAAGAGGCACCAGTGGGGAATGGTTAGACATTTAGAGTAGGGTTAACTAGATCAAAAAAAAAAAAAACCTCAAAGTTTTCAACACTTGAAAAAAGAAGAGGATGAAGAAGAAGGAGAAAAAAAATAAAACAAAACAAAACAAAATAAAGAAGAGCAAAGGGAGAAGGAAGAAGGAGGAGGAGGAAGTTGTTTAAAAACATTGACATAGGAAATACTATTCCCCTCAAGTAAATTAAAAGCTTAATCAGTTGACACCTCAAAGGGATTTCACTTTGAATATCACTGTTTTTAACAGTGATTAGCTCTTCTCAACGTCCTATAATTGTAATACAAAGATTTTTTAAACTAAGGATAACATTAAATTTCTATATGCATACTAAAATAAAAAATATGTTGATTTTGTAGCCCAATATCTCTATTAATGATAACACTGTAATGTAATATTCATAATATTTTGTGCTTCACAGCATGAAAAATCTACAAAGACTTCATAATTTCAATTTTTATCTCTTCTCACTTTGAAATGACAGTGTTAAATCTTTTAAAAGTTCCTTTCTAGCCATGTATATAAACAGATACCTATTCTAACTACCAAATTAAGGAATTTGGTTCACAATACTTACATTTTAATGTAAATCAGGGATTAGCAAATGTTGACCCCAGAGCCAAATCTGGTTCACTACCCATTTTCGCAAATAAAATTTTATTGGAATATAGCCAATCTCATTAGCTTACATATTGTCTACGGCTGCTTTCACACTACAATAGCAGTTGAGCAGTTTCAGCAGAGACCACTTGGTCCACAAAGCCCTAAAATATTTACTTTCTGGCTCTTTACAGAAAAGGTTTGCCAACACCTGATATAAAGCAATTAACTATTTTATGAGAAATACTATTGCAAAATCCAATATCAGTACAGAGGTTGTAAACTCCTCCAAAACCAAGGCTATTCATTTACTGTATCCAGGAGATAGGAAAAGCTGACCAATCTAATGCATAAGCAATCCTAACAGATTAAATTAAAATATAGGTATGCAGACTGGGTTCACTGATAGTTCATATTATTTAAACTCATGTCGACCAAAGAATCTCAGACATGTTAACACCCCTCCTTATATTTGTGCATATATATGAATAAATATTTGTGAAGCACTTCATTGTTCTACCTATTTCTAAAAAGTCAGATATAATAGTAGACAAGACCTATTTCTTTTTCATTTTGATTTTTTTAAAGTTTTATTGAAGTATAGTTGAGTCACAATGTTGTAGTAATTTCTGCTATACAACAAAGTGATTCGGTTATGCATGTACACACATACATTCTCTTTCAGATTATTTTCCCACATAGACAATCAAAGAATATTGGGTAGAGGTCCTTGTGCTATATAACAGGTCCCCATGACCAATCATCCCACATGCCACAGTGTGCATATACCAATCCCAAATCCCCATCATCCTTCCTCAATCTGTCCCCTTTGGTAACTATAATTTGATTTCAAACTCTGTGAGTCTGTTTCTGTTATGTAAATAAGTTCATTGGTATCCTTTTTTTAGATTCCACATATAAGTGACATCATATAAGACATACCTCTTGCACCAAGAAGTTTAATGAGTCTGGACTCTAATCCTATACATCATTCTCTCAAATTCTGTGGTCAGTGGCTCAACTTGAGGTTCTCTCCACCTCTTGCTTGGATTGCCGTTATAACTTCCTAACTAATCTCTTGATTTTCAGTCTCTGCCCATTCCATACAGTTACCTTCCTAAAATACAAACTTGATCATATTGCTGCTTTGATTAAAAATCTTGGATGGCCTCCCATGATCTACCTGACAAAACCTCACATATTATCTCACCACTTGCCCCAAGATTTCTTGGCATTAGCCTGATTGGTTTACTTGCTGTTCTTTCACCTCTAAAAAACAAAAAAAAATCCTGATTCACTACGTTTATTGTTATTGAGGTGCCAATGAGTCTTCCAAATCCATGAAATTTTAAATTCATTTTTTCACTTCTCTTTCACTATCATCTTTAATCAACTGTCAGATATTATCGGAATTCCCCTGATATGTGCCTCTTTCTTTCCATTTTTACCTTTTCCCTTCACAGTAAAGTTTTATTTCATCACTTTTGAACAACTGCTACAACCATGTAACTTGTACCCTGTAGTCATGCCCCAAATACACCAATCTCTCTTTCCAAGATAACAACTTATCTTTTAGCTACATCTGCCACTTTCCTTCCACATACACATTATGCATATGCTAAAATGGACTCCTCATTGTTCTCTGAATATCTGTAGTGTGCCTTTTTCACTTCCACATGATGTACTTTTCTTCCTATAGAATTTCATTAAAAGAATCTTTACATTCTTCTTCTTTTATGAATCAGCACAAGTCAGTTTTCTTCCACAAAATATTCCTAATGAAGCCAGCTAATGCTGATTTCACCTATCACTGAATATTAGTTTTAATTATTAGTATACAAGGCATTAGACATTTATGTTTACCATCTTATTTTCTAATGTTATATGATACATATTCATATATTTTATATCAGTATACCCTGGTCTCTCTAGCTAAGTCAGAGGTATAGACCAGATCTAAAAGGCCAGATGGTAAATATTTTCCCCTTTGTAGTCCTTATGCCTGTCCTAGCAATTTTTTTTATTTTGCCATTGCATCTCTAAAACAGACGTAAAATAATACATGAATTAATAGGTGTGGCTATGTTCAAACCAAACTTTACTGCAAAATAGGCAGAAGGCTGAAGTTAGCCTGAGGGCCTTACCTTATCAAATTCTGAGAGTGTATGTGTTATGCTGGCAGGAACTACGACTTATCTACATACATGCTGTTTTTCCTAAAATTTCCATGGTATCTATTACTGTGTTAGACTTAAGAACTTTTGAATTCATATGCTTGCTCATCAATGTATGTGTACATGCTCTAAAAAACCAACAGTATAAAAATTTGAAAGTAAATTTATCTTCTAAAGCACATCATAGCTGTAGGTGAAGAGACTAAATAATGCTTAACTACAACACTTTATAGGAAAACCAAATGCTAATTATGTAATTGTGGAAGACTGATGTGTGCTCTATGAAGAAAATAAAATAATTCATTTCATATTTCATGCAAACTATGTTTAATTGCAATCTATTTCTCACCAGCAAAAAATAAACACTTTAAGCCCAATTATTTTATCAAGTTCAAATAAAATATAAGTAAATGTGGATGCAATATTAAATATGTATGATATTTATTTACCTAACAAAACTAAGCTCAAAGCAGGAAAATGTCAGGATCTAATTTGTTATGTACAAGGAAGATTATTTTTTTCTGCCCTGTATAGTCATTTTTTTATAGGAACTGTATTCAATTGTATTAAAACTTTACTGTCACAAAAATAACTATTAAAGAAAGCAATGTATTTATATTATAATTTTCCTTTTAGAAAAGAATGTAGTATTTGAAAGGAATTTTCAGAAGGATCTTATAATTAAACACTAATCCCAGATCCTATTTTCATTTTGACAAAGATCTTCATATTACAGTTTTAACATCTGATGTTGAAGAACTAGAGTGATTTCCTTATTTAAAAACACACAACACATATAACAAAATGGGTACCAGTAAAATATGTCCTATTACTTTAATTTTACCAGATTCAGCAATACTAGATATGCAAGAGTTACTTTCACCGAATTACATTTTATTTTTTTACTTTTTTGTCTTTTTTGTCTTTTCAGGGACACACGCATGACATATGGAGGTTCCCAGGCTACAGGTCAAATCTGAGCTGAAGTTGCTGGTCTACCTACAGCCACAGCAATGCCAGATCCTTAACCCACTGAGCAAGGCCAGGGATAGAATCTGGTCCTCAAGGATACTAGTTGGGTTCATTAACCACTGAGCCATGACAGGAACTCCATAAAATTCTATTTTATAGTTTGATTTTATACTGTACTCTATTTTTATAAAGTAGGAAAAACTATCTAAAAATCTTGTCTAATTTTCCATAGATACCTATATTTCAATGGGAAACATTTCTAAAGCCACAAATACTCTTTCCATTTATTGATGCATAGTTCTCTCTAAAACAGTGAACTCAAATATGTAATATCATGTTATATTTATTGGTGAAGTGTATCTTAAAATACCAGTGAACTTTCAGATGTTCTTAGAGGTGATGTGTCTTTCTGACTTGCTATTTATTTTACTTGCTCTATAATTTGAAAGAAGAAACATTTATGTCATAAAAGTTTCTATCTTTAAAACGATTCAGTAATCACAAAAACCTTTTATCTAAAACAGTGGTTCTCAACCTGTGTTGGTGGTAGTGAGTGGGGATTTTGCCCCCAAGGGATACTTTGATGTGTCTGGAGACATTTTGGAATGACACAACTTGGGGTACTATTGATGTCTTAGTAGGTCGGGGTCAAGGATACTAATAAACCTCTTGCAATAAAAAAGAAAGACTTCCACAACAAAGAGTGATATGGCCCCATATGTGAAAAGTTCAGAAGTTAAAAAGTTCTGATCCTGGAGTAGAACAATGGATTCTGCATCTTACTGGATTTGAATGAAGATCTCTAATTAAATCTTTAGGTTTGTATGACTGAGGCAAGTACATCAAACAACCAGTACCAAGGAAGAAAGAATGTTATGGTTCCTTTCTTACTAATCTTTCCACTGCACCAAGGTAAACTTTTATGTACCATACTTTAAAAATAGCAATTTATAATGCAGCAAAACTTAGTACTTTCATACAAATTCACTTACAGTTTAGTTGTTTAATATTCTGCTATACTTTATCAAATAAATAATGCCAAACATGGTAATTAAATTTTTCATGTGAACAAAAAAAATGCATTAATTCATAATATGGTTTGATGATGATACAGAAGGATTGATTGAGAACCTAAATTAGGTGTCAGTCTATATTACTGGTATATACACACAGACATACAGAGAGACAGAGAGAGAGAGGGAAATTTGTTTTATATGACTGGTAGTTAGATTTTGATATAATAAACTGTAGAAGTGAAAAATTTCAGTTACCTGAAAATATGTGAGACTCACTTCCACCATACTGAAACATAGTTTTAAGAGTATTATATTTTTTTCTTAAAGATTTTATTAATTATATGAAAAATATTGCTTATAGTTGAATACATTAATATTTCCAAATGGGATCTCTCTTTCCTCAAGTTTCATAAGTGATACTTTGCCTACTAAAGGAGTAATAATATTACTAATATTCTTATAATCTAGAATCATTTTTGCCTTTTGCAAAATAGGATCAACCAATTTTCTTAGAAATGCTGTCAAGAAAAGTTTTTTTATAGAAATATTTTCCTGAAGCAATTGGAGACACTTAAGTCATTTAAACATTAAAACTACTCTTTGAGAAACTGCCTGAAATTATCCTTATATTGTCATAACATAATGGACTAGATAAAAGTTGATAGAAAAAGTAAAATTTCCAAAAATGGAATAATTCGTTTTTATCACAATATGCTAGAAAAGTGCTAATTTTTTTGTAAGCATTATTTCTTTTATTTCTCTCACTGGCCACTTTTGTTCATATAGATAACTTACTCCCACTTTAAGAAGAGTAAACATAATTTTGAAAAAGATAAAAATGACTTAACAATAACACAACTTTTAAGAGGGAAATAGTTTCACATTCCGGAGTATAAGTACTAATCATTATATACACTCCCTCTCTGAAGTAATTGACTTAGATACGTTCATTCATTGATTTGACAATTCATGGATGCTTTACAGAACAGTGATATGGATACTGCTTTAGAATGTAACTTCAAAAAAATATATAATTAACCTAATTTTTGTAACTGTAAAGATGTCTTAATATTTCATTCTGTTTCTGGATTTTGATTTATTTTTCTAAGGGATATCATCATATTAAGTTGTTATAAAAAAGAGTTTGTACATTTTTGAATTGATAGGTGTTACAAGAACAAAATTAAAAGGGACAGTTGAGTCAGTATCCAGTATTTGAGAGTAAAATAAAATTGTCTCTGTAAAATAGTACTATTTTTATCAACAGATATTGAGTCTCCATTGAACTAAGTCCAATGCAGAAAGAAGAAAAAATTCTCAAAGAAAATAAAAACATTTTAAATTGTTGAAAGCCTAATTAATAAATTTCTGCAAAATTCTATATTTAAAGTGAGAATCATATTTTTGAACTATTTCAAGAAAGGATTTCAGTCAGAGAAACTAAAGAAAGAAATATGAAAGAAAATTGAAAAGCAAACAAAATCCCCCAGACTTTTGGAATATCTCTGTATCCACAAAAAAATTCAACTCTACTAGGCATTAAATCACAACTGAAGTTCTGATTAAAAAAACACCTTTGGGGAGTCTGAATCAAGATGTCAGAACAGAAAGATCCCAAACTCGGAGTTCCCATTGTGGCACAGCGGAAAAAATCCGACTAGGAACCATGAGGCTGCACGTTTGATCCCTTGTCTCACTCAGTGGGCTAAGGATTCAGCATTGCCTTGAGCTGTGATGTAGGTCACAGATGCGGCTCGGATCTCATGTTGCTGTGGCTATGGCGAAGGCCAGCAGCTGTAGCTCTGATTGGACCCCTAGCCTGAGAACCTCCATACACCACAAGTGCAGCCCTAAAAAAGCAAAAAAAAAAAAGAAAAAAAAATCCCAAACTCACTTCCTCCCATAGATACATCAAAACTATAAATGCAGACAGAATGACTCTTTGAAAAAGACCTGAAGGCTAGTGAAACAGATTTTTTTATGACTAAATATATAAAGAAAAAATGACAGCAAGATAGGTAGGAGGCCTAGAGAAAGAGTCTGGTCAGAAGCTACGCCCTAAGTGCAGTGAACCACAAGTGGGAGGATTATCACAACTGTGTAGTTTCCCACTGAGGAGCTAGGGATCCAAGCTCCAAATCAGCAACCCCACAAAAAGTATCTGCACTAGGAAGATGAGGCCCCAGAATGTCTAACTTTAAAATCAATGGAGTTGACTTCTGGGAGAGCCAAATGGCTATGGAAAACAGACTGTTCTTCAAGCATTTATGCACAAACTCACTAACTCAAGTCCCAGAAGAGAAGAAGTACAGCTAGGCAAAATGAATAGACAAAACATCAGAAAAAAGAACTAAATAAAACAAATAACTGATTTACCAGATAAAGAGTTCAAAGTCATATTCATAAAGATGCTTACTGAACTTGGAAGAAGAATGGAGGAACTCAACGAGAACTTCAACAAAGAGATAGAAAAGATAATAAATAACAAATAAGAACAGAAGAAAATAATAAATGAAATGACAAATACATTATAGGGAATCTACAGCCAATTAGAAGATGCAGAAGGACAGATCAGTGATCTGGAATATGAGATAGTGGAAATTACCTAAACAGAACAGCAAAAAGAAAAAGGATTTTAAAAATATGAGAATAGCTAGATGAACTGTAGAATAACATCAAGCATACAAATAATCACATTATAGGTAGTCCAAGAAAATAAAAGAGAGAAAAGGAGACAAAAAAACCAATATGAAGTATTAATGACTGAAAACTTCCTAGCATGGTAAAAGAAACAGACATCAAATTTCAGGATGCATAGAGAATCTCAAGAAAATCAACCTGAAAAAACCCACAAGAAATGGTATAATTAAAACATCAAATGTTAAAGATAAAAAAGGATGTTAAAATCAGAATGATAAAACAACTGAATATGTACAAGGGAAACCCTATAAGACCATCAGCTGAATTTTCAGGGAAAACTTTAAAGCCAGAAGGGACTGGCATCATATATTCAAAATGCTGGGGAAAAAAAATTAAAACCAAGAATACCTGGCAAGGTTATCTCTCAGAATTCAAAGAGAAAGAAAGAGTTGCCCAAACAAGCAAAAGATGACATTTATCACCACTAAAGTGGCCTTACAAAATATGTTAGAAAGACTTCATTAAATGGAAAAGGCCATAAATAGAAATAAGTTGTGAAAAAATGAAAAGCTGAAAAACATGTGTAAAGTCAAACATATGGTAAAGGTAGTGAATAGGCAACCTATTAAACTAGTATGAAGGTTAAAATACAAAAGTAGTAAAATCATCTATATCTAAAATAGTTAAATGATACAGAAAATAAAAAGATGTAAAATGTGCATATGTTGGTACAAATGGATGATATGTAGCCAGAAACTAAAATCCTGTAACAGATATACAAAAAAAAGAAAGAAAAATAAATATAAAAATAACATTAAAGCAGCCATGAAATCACAAGGCAAGAGAACAAAAGAAAACAGGACCAGAGAACTACAAAAATAACCAAAAAACCAATTAACCAAATGTCAATAATACCTATCAATAAATACGTTAAATGTGAATGGAAGTAATGTAAATACAATTTAAATGTAAATTGAAGATAACACAGATACATTGAAAGATATACCATGGAAGAAGTAATATTGATAAAATATCCATGCTATCCCTAGCAATCTATAGATTCAATGGGATCCCTATCGAAACACCAATGACATTTTTCACAGAAATGAGATAAATAATCATAAAACTTGTATGGAACTACAAAAGACCTCAAATAACTAGAGCAAACTCAAAAAAGAATAAAGCTGAAGGTATCCCATTCCCTGATTTCAAACTATACTACAAAGCTGTACTAATCAAAACTATATGGTACTGGCACAAAACAGACACTTAGATCAATGGAATAGAATAAAGAGCCCAGAAATAAACTCATACTTACATGATCAATTAATTTACAGCAAAGGAACCAAGAATATTCGGTAGGGAAAAGACAATTTCTTCTAGAAGTGGTTTGGGAAAGACTGAACAGACAAATAGAAAAGAATGAAACTTTCTTACACCGTATTTAACATATTAAAAAATTAAATATAAGACCTGAAATCATAAAATTCTTAGGAGAAAACATAAGCAGAGTGCTCTTTTATTTTGGTCTGAGCAATATTATTTTTGCATGTTTCCTCAGGCAATGGCAACAAAAGCAAAAATTAACAAGTGGGACTACATCAAACTAAAAGCTTTGAACAGCAACGGAAACTATTAACAAAACAAAAAGGCAGCCTACTGAATGGGAGAAGATATTTGCAAATAATATACCTGATAAGGGGTTAATATTGAAAATATATAAAGAACTCATAGAACTCAATATCAAACAATCTGATTGAAAAAAAAGAGTTGAAAAGCAGAGGATCTTAACAGACATTAATCCTAAGGAACACATACAAATGGCCAACAGGTATATGAAAAGGTGCTCAACATCACTAACCATCAGGGAAAAGTGAATCAAAACCACAATGATATCACCTCACACCTGTCAGAGTGGCCATTATCAAAAAGATGGTTTTGGCAAGGATGTAAACAAAGGGTAACACTTGTGAACTGTTTTATAGCATGTTAATTGGTGCAACTGCAATGGAAAAAAAAACAGTATGGACAAATAAAACTACTAAATGATCTAGCAATTTTACTTCCAAGTAGTTATCCAAAAAAATGAAAACATTAATTGAGAAAGATACACACATCACTAAGTTTACTTAATGATTAGATTATTCACAATAGTCAGGAAATCGAAGCAAAGTTTCTACCAGTAGATGGATAAAAAAGATATGGTATATAAACAAAATGGAATATGACTTAGTCATAAAAATAATGTAATTTTCTCATTTGAAAAAATGTGGATAGATCTGGTAGTTACTATATAAGGAACTAAGACAGAGAGAAAGAAAAAATACTTTATGGGGAATCTAAAAAACAAAATATAAGGACAAGCAAACAAAACAGAAACAGATTCAAAGATACAGGAAACAAAGTGATGTTGCTAGATGACTAGGGATAGGGGTTTGGGAGAAATAGATAATGAGGATTAAGAGGTAAAAACTTCCAGATACAAAATAAATAAGTCATTGGGATATAGAATATATCACAGGGAATATAGTGATAAATATTTAAATAATTTTGGTGACAGATGGCTATTAACCTTATCATAGTGACCAATCATTAATGTATTCCATAAATGTAAAATCAATATGTTGTACACCTAAAACTAACATAATATTGTAAACCAAATTTCAAAAAAGAGTTAAAAAAATCTTTGGTCTCAGAGGCAAACCCGCTGGATGGGAGAAGGTATGATACCAAAGAAAATTATACTTTCTCCAAGTTTACAAACAGCTTCCTTTATAGGGTGGAGGGAGGGATGACAATAAAACAAAGTCAGTAAGAGAATTCTCTCTCCATCCAGCCTTCTGTCTTTCTGTCTTTCTATTGTTTACCTAACAACATTTATACAGAGCTTACTATCTGCCAGGTATCTTCTGTGCTTTAAGATACTAAAGCATTTATCTTTGCAAAGATTCTATTGTATAAGTTGAAAAAACTAAGGTAGATAAATGGTCATGCAGTCAGGATATGATAAACCCAGAATATGAACCAGTCTAGCTCTAGAATCTTCCTCTTGATTACTACATCTCTTAAGCTGACTGCTATGAAAGCTAAAAGCAGTCTTTTTTTTTTTTTTGCATTTATATCCTATTATTTAGGAATAGAGTCCTTATGTTGAATATATTATGTTTTTCAGTAAAAAGAGTCGGATATGAATGCTAATATCTAACCTCGGATACACTTGATCACTACATATGCAAACAATTCCACTGAAATTGCTCTAAATAAAATTACAGCTGACCTTCCTCCACACTGCCAAATCTAGTGAATACCTGCATATCTTCATCTTTACTGACCTCTCTGCAAAAGTTAACACTGTTGGCCACTGTCATTTTGAAACTCTTCTCTTACTTTTCTTGACTGCTCTTTTGGTTCTGAAATCTCTTGGCCACTTTCTTCTCAGCATTCTTCTTTAATGTTAAAGTTTTTTCCAAAGTTCTGTCCTTGTCCTTTTCTCATTTTCCGTAATAGTCTAGGAATTCTCATTTATCTTCTTGTCTTGAACCTACTATTGAATGATGACAAAAGTTCTAACCGCAGCCCAAACTCTTCTTGCCTTTATAATCCTGAACTATGTCCTAGCGGTATCTTAAATCCCATATATCCAAAGTTTAATTTTCTGTTTTACCTTTGAAGTCAGGTATCAGTACACTTTGGCCTGCAGGCTAATTCTGGCCAGTGGCTACATTTTTAAATTGTAGGAAAGAAAAAAAAAAAAAACACCAAAATATAAAGAATACTATTTTATACTGTGTGAAAACTATAGGAAAATAAATGTCCATAAATAAAATATTAATGAAACAGTGGTATTCATTCATTTTTCATATAATTGCTATCACAGTACATAAGCTGAGCTGAGTAGTTCAACAAAGACCACCTGGCTCTTAAAGCTTCAAACACTTACCATCTGGCCTTCTATAGAAAATATTTGCTGACCTCTCTCTTAAACCACTTCACAGTCTCTGTCACATTTTGATGGTGAGGACAATTATAGAAACCAGAAAACTAAAGATATCCCAAATTCTTCCTTTTTCCCCTCAATTCCTCTACTCCACAAATGTCTATCGCTATCTTTTATTGACTTTGCCTCCAAGCATACCTCAACTCTACCATTCTCTCTGTCCTGGTATTAGTGCTCTCCTGATCTAATGAAGGAACATCCTTAACAGTCTCCTACATGCAGTTCAGTCTTTCTTCAATCTATCCTTGTCCAGATGAAGTCAAGTATTTAGCACGCACATCTGCTTTTTTCACTCCCTTGACTAAGTAGTTTTAATGTTTTTCTCCTTTCTTAAGGGTAGTGGTTCTTAAAGCAGCATCAGCATTCTAAGGGAACTTATTAAAAATGCAAAATCTGAAGTCATACCCTAGACCTACTGAATCAGGAGATCTTGGATAGAACCAAGAAATATGTGATTTAATGATCCCTCCAGTAATGCTGAAGCACATTTATGTTTGATAGCATTAGAACCATGTATCTTAGAGGATAAGAATTGAAAATTCTTTGTAAGAGAACCTTTTAAGTCCCACCATGGTTTGATTTCAACCCAGTTTTGTTTCTCATTTATTACCTCCCCAATTCTAGCTGCTCCAACCTGCAAATGAGAAAAGAACCCAGAAGTGAATTAATTTACCTCAGGTAACAAGACTAATGAATGACAGAGGAAGGAATTGAATTAGACTAAGCCCAAGGACTTTTGGAGACTACATAATGCTACTTTTTGAAATATATTTTACTATATCATTATATTTAAAATCTATCCATAATAATTATTATTTTATTAATCCCAGTTGTTCATTTAGTCTGTTTTTCTTCTAGACTATAAACTCCAAGAAGGTAAGAATAAAACTTGACTCTCTACTGCTATCTGGAGACTTCAAATAACAATTCCAAGGAGAATCTCAATAAACATGAACTCAATGTTTTCTGCCTGAAGAGCCTAGAGGTTCAGGCAAGAGCTCTGTGGTCACTCCCCCTAAGGTCAGAAAACTGGT
This sequence comes from Catagonus wagneri, assembly GCA_004024745.2. NCBI lineage: Eukaryota > Metazoa > Chordata > Mammalia > Artiodactyla > Tayassuidae > Catagonus > Catagonus wagneri. Next base: position 11,091,471 of record PVHT020000521.1, on the reverse strand, counting down.
CAATCATCCTCTGGCTGTCAGACCTTGAGCAAATTATTTAGCATTTCTCTGCCTTAGGTTCCTTATTTATAAAACTGCATTGCAAATAATTATCTTCATGGAGGGTTGCTAATAATCATCCTCCTAGAATTATAATAAAAACAGTGTTAAGTGATATTATTATAATTCTTAATATTGTTCTTATAAGGAGCTTAGCTAGACCTTATAGTTAACACAAATAAATAAATGGTACTCCTTTACTCAAATATTTTATAATCTAGGTGGATAAATAAAATAGAATTAGGAAAATATTAAATAACCATACATCCTCTAAGGGCTACCATAGTTCTTTTGGTGTTAACTTTGAGTGTGGAGGAGATAAAATCTGAATTATATAAAGATCTATAATTGGTATGTGGCTTTGAAGTGATAAGGCCTCTCTAGAAAAGGTTTTTTTTCCTGCAAATCTTTATGCAGATTGAGAGTAATACCTATAAAGCACTAAATAAAAGAGTGATATAAGTACACACCTTTCTTATTATTATAAAGTCATGCCATTTTTACTAATGCTTAATCATACAAGCCCAGATCCTATTAACCAAACAAAGACTAACATATGGCTCAAGAATGGTATGTCATAAACCCTTTACGATATTGCTGCTATTGGTTTTTTAATATACTCAAAGTTTATTCAATTAATAACTGCATTTTACAGATAAAAATTTAGGCTAGATGGCCTCGTAAATGTAAATTATTCAGTTTTATCTTAAAGGGAAACAGATATGATATTCTTACTCATATGAAACTAACAAATATGTTTAGTAACCTCTTTGTGCTAAGGAAGCAACATTCTGCTGTGCATTTATTCAGTGAGCATAAGTTTTAACTACATGCTATAAATTGCCAGTGCGTACCAGATATAGAAAATAGAGAATTTAGGTTAAAGTGCCAGTTATTAGTCTAATTAATGGACTAGTGTGACTACACATCTTCCAAAGCATATGCAGATACAATGTGATTATTCTAGTGAAAACTATAGTACAATGTATATGAAATTCTAATTCTCAGTTTCTTCAAATGCTATATTCAGATTTTTGTCCTTGGTCCCTACAGTTGCTGTCACAATAAAACTATTATTTTGTCTTACTTTAGACTTTCTTGATTTACTTTTTTTTTGGTACAGGAGATGCTATATGTCCAAACCACCTGTGTCATCTCCAACCTCTTCCCTCCTCAATATTATCTTCACTTTAATATCATAACTATATGGCTAATACATAAATCCTAAATATCATTTATATCATTAGATATATTTGGATTTGGTACCAAAAACAAAGACAACAAGAGCAAAAATAAGCAAATGGAACTATATCCTAATGAGATTTTGCAAAGCAAAGGAAACCATCAAAAAACAAAAAGGCAACATACCAAATGGGAGAAGATATTTGCAAATCATTCATCTGATAAGGAGTTAATATCCAGAATATATAAAGAACCATAGAACTCAATATCAAACAGAAAATCTGATTGAAAAATGCACAGGATCTCTGAATAGACATTTTGCTAAAAAAGACATGCAAATGGCCAACAGTCATATGAAAAGTTGCTCAACATCACTAATCATCAGGGAAATGCAAGTCAAAACCACAATGAGATATCGTCTCATACCTGTCAGAATGGATATTAAGAAAAAGACAAGAAACAAGTGCCTGTGGGGATGTGGAGGAAAGGGAACACTTAAGCACCACTGGTGGGCATGTTAATTGGTGCAGTCACTATGGAAAATAGTATGGAAGAGTCTTAAAAAATTAAAAATGGAACTACCATATGATCCAACAAATCCGATTCTGGGTGTTTATCTAAAGAAAACAAAAAGACTAACTTGAAAAGATATATGCACCATTGTGTTCGGTATAGCATTATTTACAATAGCTAAGAAATGGAAATATTTCTAACCTTATGTTTTAAATTTGTGAAACATATTTCAATGCTATAAAAGTGTCATGTATTTTTAAAATGTATTATTTTTCATGAGCCTCACATTATTATTCACCAGAAACCAGAGGCATATTATTACTGTATTTGTGTTAAAGCTGAACCTTTTTTTTTTTTAAACCATTATCATTGCAATTCTATCCTTGGTAGTAAAATAGTCAATGTATTAGTGCATCTTTTTCCCCTCCCTAGCACCGAAAGCGTTAATTCACTGAAGCAGATAAACAGGATGGATAATAGATATTATATGATCCGTGATGCTTATAACAGCGAAATGATCTCTGATCATTTTCAAAATTGGAAACTGACTGAATTTCAATTAGAAAATACCAAGTTTTCATCATAGGTGACATTTTCTATAAGTATATAAAGACTAGAATATCTGCCCTGAATTCTAAGAAAATATGTTACCTTAGATCCATGTAGTAAAAACTACCTTACTGGGTGCAAAGTGGAGAAGTCACATATAAGTCATCTTTTGAGTTAAGTAAAGATGTCAAGAAAATCTCCCCTCAACAAAATGACTTACACTCAATGTCTCACTTGCTTTCTATACATATGAAAATGTTGGGAAACCTTGAAAGTATACTGTTTCTCCCCTTTCTAGGGATTGGCTAGGGGTCATGCCTATGATGTGAAGAAGTCAGGCAGTTAATTAGGAAATAAAATGTATTGATTCTATTTTGAGGGAGGGAAATAATATAATACATAGACCCAGACCATTTTTCATGGTTCAATTAATTTAAATCACTCTTAAATAAAAAATTAAAGTTCCTACAAAAGACAAAATAATCTGGGGTACAAAAACACACAAGTACACGTTTTTTGCTTTTATAAAAATTAAAACCAATCCCATAAATGTTTAATATACAGTGTTTATAATCTGATAATCCTCAACATGAAGGACATTTTTAGAAAAAAGTATCTTTTTTATTGTACTAGTGGCACATAATGGTTAGAATTAGGATTTCTTGCCTTATTTCAATTTAGGTAAATCCAGTATATTTACTGAGTACCTATTAGGCACAAAAATGAGTAAACTGTGTTTTCTCGCTTTAGTGTCCTCATGCTTTACAGGTTCATAGATGAAAGGAGTCTAGGAGCTAAGGGTAATAGGAAAGGATCAAAATATTGCTCACATAATTTAGGGTGTGTAGAAAATCCCATGTGACAAAGAAGGATCAATTAATTATAAATGAAAAGTAAAACTGAAAAATTGAGGGGATTTGGGAAGCGACTAGATTCAATCAGAGTAAGTAAAAAGAGGGCAGGAAAATTTTACAGATGAGGATATTTTCATAGGAGAAATAGCATCCGAGGGAGAATGAAGACCAAGTATTGACACAAGGCAAGGATAGATATAGAAATTTTCAACCATAGAGGTGAGTATTTTCAGTCAAGTCTAAGGGAATATAATACAATTTGAACTTAAAATAAGGTTTGAGGTGTGGTTCATAAGACCAGAAATTTCATGGAAGTGGAAGATCTGTTTATTCTACATTGAACAAGGAAGAAAAGGAGAAAATATGTCCTTTACAGGAAACCGTTTGTTATATGAATTTGATACGAGTGAAAGACATGAAATCACAAAACCAGGGTAGAGATTATTATTGACCAAAATGTGGAATACATGTGATAAGTAGCACACGTCGATATGAACCAACTTTTCTTAAAATAGGAAAGCTCAATCCAGATGGTTTATCCTTTATGATGCACCATCCCTTCACCTCCCAATATTCTGCACTGTGACCATTTAGGGGCCAGCCTGAATGTGTCCTTGGTCTCTTCCTCTAATTTACTGATCACATTTAGGTAATAGAATCTAAATCTGAAGACCTTCCACAGCTTCCCAAGTATCTCTCACTGATGCAACAGCAGTGACTAAAACTTTGGGGACTTGTAATAATACCCTTTACTTCTAAGATTTCTCTATTTCTTCCTAAAATAAGTTAAAAGGAAAAGAAAAAAAAATCCTGAGCTAATTAAAAAAAAAAAAGCTGGAACTACTTACATCACACAATACCTAAAATACTAATAACTGTTAACTTATAAAGTTATTTTACAGTTTGAATGTTAATGTTATAGGATTAACGTGAAAATACTTTCCGTATTGTCCAGTAGTCAACTCATAACAAGCACTTACCATGGGGCTGACGACTAGGATGATATATCTGAAGGTCAAACGGCTGTGCACTGGTTTTCTGAATCACACTGACATTCTGCCCCGTCCACTTATTAGCTTTTGACAATGTGTTGGTCCTCCAGTCCGTCCAATAGACATCACTCCCATACAGAGACACCGCAAAGGGATGAGAAAGATACTCATGACCTCGGATAATTTCTATCATGTCTGTTCCATCATAGAGGGCTGAATAAATGGCATCTGACCTACAGAAAAGTAAATATAGCAGTGGTATATCAAAACTCATGTAGAGTCTGATGATGTGATCATACTACTTAGATAAATAACAGGAATTAGTTTTTCCTTTTTATGAACACACCTGAGGTATCTAGAAGTTCCAGGACAGCTGCTGAATTGGAGCTGCAGATGCAGGCCTACACCATAGCTACAGCAATGACAAATCCAATCAACATCTGTGATTTATATCACAGCTTGCTGCAACACTGGACCCTCAACCCACTAAGTGGGAGGGAAGGAACCAGCCTCCTCACTGAGACAACGTCAGGTCCTTAACCCACTGATCCCCAAAGGAACTCCCAGATAAAGGAACTCTCAGATAAAAATATTTTTATATGCCTGTATCTATTTTGTAGAAAGATTTTAAAAAGCCATCATAACAAAAGCAAACAAAAATCACCACCAATTTCAATGTATGAATATAGGATATATGCACGTTAGGACACACTTTGATTTTGTAACTATTATCAGAAGGAGGGTAACAGATACAGAAGAAAAAAATCATTTTTAAACCTGGCATCCGTCCAAACAATCCTTTTCTCAAAGTGGTCCACAGTGAGTCCATTAGGCCAAGCTCCTGTTTTCATGTCTTTGTAGATGGTTTTTCTCCCAGCACCACTCATAGAGGCAGATTCAATGCGAGGAAAATTGGCATCCCAATCTGTCCAGAAAAGAATTCTGAAGAAAAAGAAATAATGCTATTGCTTTAGTCATTCATTTCACAAATATTTATTGAGTTCCCACTACATGCTAGTCACTAGCTAGGTAAACCATTGCAAGAAAAAATAGATGCATTATCTACCCTTGTGGGGCTTAGAATTCAGTGGAGGTGATAGACTAAATAAACAAATAAATATATAATTACAGCTTCTGAAATTTGTCAAGAACAGTTTCATTATGAGGGAGAACAGTAGGTGAGTGATCTACTTAGAGAAGGTGGTCAGGGGAAAATAAAACACTTCGAAGCATAATACTTGCACTGAATCTGAAAGATGAGGAGCACAGTATATTTTATATAATTGTCTTAATTAACATAGTCTAAAACTGTATAATATTCCATCTTGATAAACTGACATAATTTATTAAACCATTCTCTTAATTTAAATAGTTCACTTTAGTATTATGAATGAGGTTGTCATAAACTGCTTCATGCATATGGATATTTGCTTCTGTCGCATTATTTTACCGAGGTAAATTTCCAGGGATAAAATTCCTGGGCCAACATTATTAATATTGTTACTTTGTACTAATTGTTTTTATATGTATTTCTCAATGTACACTGGTTTTAAATAAATTTTACTGCAATAACATTAAAAAAATAAAGAGCATGGAAAATAAATGACAAATACCCTAGTGGGGGAAAGACCCTACTGGGGGAAAGTGGGTGCTTTAAGGAACAGAAATAAGGTCAATTTATCAGAAAGGTGACAGGAGGAAAGAGGAAGAAGCTGAAGCTGAAGAGGGTGATCTTATGGATCTTGTAGGAGAAAGCAATTATCTGAGATTCTATTCCAAGGGCAGAAACATGCTATTATATACAGCAGGATTACAGCGAGGCAGGAGTATGGGAATATCAGGAGGTTATTTTAATGGACCAGGCAAAGACGGTAGTGGTTTGGAATATGGTGGAAGAGAAATGAACGGATTCAAGGAGTGGTTTGGAGGAAGAACTAACTGATGATTGGAGTTAGGTAATGAGGCAGAAAACAGAATCACAGGTGCCCATCAGTTCTTGTTTTGGCATACTCTGAGTAAGGGCAGGCAGAGGGTGTGCAGGGAGTCCATTAAGTGAAATGGGACAAAGGGAAGAGAAACAGATTTTAAGAGCTGAGAATTGAGGTCAGATGAGTGTGGATGGTAATCAAAAGCTGAGTTTTGATGTTTTTGGACCTTAAGATTTTAAGACATAAAAAATGAGATTTCCAGGAAGCTATGTGGTGTGTCAGGGTGAGATTCAGAGAAAGTGGCAGAGCTGGTGACATGAATTTGAAAGTATTCTGCATGAAGATGGTATCTGGATTCCCATGAATAGAATGGATCATGTGACAGAGGATGCAGGAGGAAAACAGAAGGAAATCATACATTTATATATGTATACACATGTAGTTGTTATAATACATTTTTTTATTAGATTCTATACTTATTGCACTTGTAACTCTTCAAATTCATGATATGTAAAGAATTCCACAAAACAGGCATCAGATGTTTCATGTTGTGCATTGGATTTCTTAGCCTATTACGTAATAGATAGTTTATGCTTAATTGACAATAACCTACTGCCAATGCATATTTCTATATTATATATAATATAGTTAGACAACAATTCCATAATCATCCTAACTAGCTAATTTTTTGAGGACTTACTATATGTTAACTTTTTTTTTTGTCTTTTTGCCTTATCTAGGGCTGCACCCATGGCATATGGAGGTTCCCAGGCTCGGGGTCCAACAGGAGCTGTAGCTGCCGGCCTTTGCCATGGCCAGAGCAATGCAGGATTGGAGTTGCGTCTGCACCTACACCACAGCTCAAGGCAATGCCAGATCCTTAACCCACTGAGCAAGGCCAGGGACTGAACCTACAACCTCATGGTTCCTAGTCAGATTCGTTAACCACTGAGCCACTATAGGAACTCCTGAGTGCTTACTATATGTTAAATACTATTTTCAGTGCCTTATAATAGATTATCTCATCTAATCCATCATGAGGTCATAACTAAAATTATCCATGTTTTACAGATGAGAAAACAATCTTAGTGAAGTTAAATTACTTGACCAAGTTACATGGCTAGCAAGTAGTGGGAGCAGGTGAGAAACCAATAGCTTCCCTTCTGTTCTCATGCTTTTAACATCCAACTTTTATTGCCATGTCACTACATGAAATAATAAAGGTAAAGAGTTTGGTATGGGAACATGGCTGGTAATCATTAAATGGTAGTTGCCTTCTCTACCCTGGTAGTCTGACCAGCCCAATGGGTAGCATGGAAATTTGGGAAGAAAGGATGGAAAGAACTGGAGAGGCAGTGACAGTCCAATAAATTTTCCTCTTGTCAGCTCTGAAAACATTTTGGTGAAAAATGGTAAAGTTATTGGTAAAAATAACTTTGTTTTCATTATAATTGCATATAGTTTTGCTATTTTGCAAAATCTTCCCTTATTTTGAGTGATCCTTAGGTATAGTAATTTGGTAGATTGTCTTGGAAAAATGAAATAATCCTCTGGAACAAAATTCAAAATGCAATTCTAACAACCTTTTAAAAAAAAATCTAAGGAAATGTAGAGTGATATAAACTAAATATTCATTATGACTTCAATTTTTAAGATGTAATGGTCTCATAGGATATAGGAAGTTCAAATATGAAATTATCAGAAGATAATATAAAACATTATATAATAAATTTAGTAAGTGCATGTGCTAAAAGTGTATGCTGGACAGGTAAGGAAGATAATGACTTTCTTGATAAGAATTTAGGTTATCATACAACTTAACATAAAAATGTTATTAAATAATTGTGTCCATGTTGAATAGTAGCAATGTATATGTTTTTGTCTCAGATAACCTTGGAACTGAGTTTGGGATCTGTCATTAACTCCAGCATATTTAATCTCAGACTCCATTTTCTCATTTATAAATGAAAAACTATAATAGTACCACTTGTTAGGAGTGTTAAATGAAGCAATGGATGTAAATAATTTAGGACACAATAACATGCTTAGCACATAGAAAGCATTTGTGTCTGCACAAGCATTTACACACACATTCATAGAGTATATTTTTTCAAGACAAAATTTCAAAGTTATCCCAAACTATTTAAAAAATGGAGAGAAAAATAGATGTAAAAACACACATATGTACCTTACACTGACCAGAATGTCCATCATCAGAAAGTCTACAGACAAATCCTGGAGAGGGTGTGGAGAAAAGGGAACCCTATTATGCTGCTGGTGGGAATGTAAATTGGTGCAACCACTGTGGAAAACGGTATGGATGTTCCTCAGAAAACTAAATATAGAATTACCATTTGATCTAGCAATCTCACTCCTGGGCATCTATCCAGAGAAAACCCTGACTCAAAAATATATGTGTACTCCAATATTCATTGCAGCACTATATACAATAGCCAAGACATGGAAACAACCTAAACACCAATGACAGAGGAGTGGATAAAGAAGATGTCGTAAATATACACAAGGAATACTACTCAGCCATTAAAAGGAAAGAAATAACAGCATTTGCAACCACATGGATAGACCTAGAAATATCATGCTAAATGAAGTCAGACACCAATATCATATGCTATCACTTACACGTGGAATCTACAAAAAGGACACAGTGAACTTTGCAGAACAGATACTGACTCACAGACTTTGAAAAACTTGTGGTTTCCAAATGAGGCAGGTTGCGGGATGCAGGGATGTGCTGGGGGTTTGGGATGCAAATACTATAACACTGGGTTGTGACAATCGTTGTAGAACTATAAATGTATTAAATTGATTAATAAAAAAACATATATAAAGAAAGAGAGACAGAGAGATTAAAAATTAATGCTAACATCAATGTTTAGATGTTACAACAGCACCTATGTGAAAGTAGAAAAGTTTTATAAAGTAAGCATGGATCAAGCCATGAGGAAAACATTCAGAGGAGCAGTTCATAGGTATAGATTTATCTCACAGAATGTCTCTCAAAAAATGAGTTTATATTAAAAAACATTTTTTGTTTCATGGGCATCTTTCAGAATTTCCATGACTCTGAAGGTGGGAACATACCCACAGAAATAATGTCTAAATTCTTCATTGTTTAACCACCAAAATACTTGAATAAGTTAACTAAACTGTTGGGAAAGGATAAAAATGGACATTAATATGTCAGAGGACAATGTAATGATAATTTTTGAAGCTGGGTAGAGGGGGGAGTTTATTTTACACTTTTTTCTGTTTTGTGTGTTTGAAAATTTCTATAATAAAGTTTAAAAGTGTAGCTAACCCAACATTTAAAAAAAGATAAAATTTTTAAAAGTGCACCAGAAAGTATTTATAAAATCTTATTGTTGGGAGTCTTTTTGGAAAAGATTAATGTTCAAACATAAGACTGTTCTGTATGAGAAAATGCTAAGTATCTTGAAATGTCAATAACATGCATATTATAAGTTATTTCACATATAATCTGTTGCCAATTAAATAGAAAATACAACAAAGGTTAACTACTATAAAGCTGGTAGGCTATTTGGTTAAGTGGTTGAATGCCTTTCTTAAAAACAATGAAATAAAATGAATTACGTGTCTCAGTTCAAATTTAATTGTGCATGCACACATCTTTTCACTGACACCAGGTTGTTATTTGTCAGCCTCCTTTTAAACTTAATGTTAAAAAAGATTTAAAATAGAAACAAGATCAACAGAGCATCAATCAAATTCACGGTAATATCCTGACAAACAAGATCAAGTAGAGAGATTTGCAAGTTGGAAAAAGATTAGGAAAAACAATCTCTGAAAACAAACACACTGAAGTTGAGAGTCATAGAAAGTCTGAACATCTGTGGTTAGCCACCACTAGTTGCTAGAAACGCTGTAGTTCCCATTCTGGATTGATGACCCAAAGACTTCTGAAGCATTGTCTTTTTCCTGTTACCAAATGGAGAATTGGTGTCTCTCTTTTAACTTTCTACCCTTTTCTGCCCCATGTGGTTGGAGCAATTCCAACATGCATATTGGTAACCCTGCAATTCTACATTCTCTATATGTAGGTTTACCAAAACATGCATGTAATTTGCATGTTCCCAGTGGATAAAAATAAATGGCTTTGGACAATTTGAGGAATTATAAAATAAGTAGTACCTGCATTTCTTCACTAAACATAGCAGCATTAAGCTGTTTTTTTCTGTAGTGGTCAGTTGGCTCCTAATATTTTGTAAATTTAGGTGGGGAATTTCCAATGCTTTTAATAAAATAGCATGTCCTAAAATTAGTTCCCCTAAAAAAGTTCTTAACCTTGCCATAAGTCCATTTATGATCAATTTTAAAAGTTGATTTCAAGGCTCATTGTTTCATAAAATTCTAGGCATTCTTTTATATACTTTGCAATGTGGTATTTGAAAAGAATCATTTTTTCCTTATTACTTTCTTTTTTTGGTTAAAGTGTGTTAGCATTTCAATGACTGTATTATTTCTTCAAGTATACAAAGACTGAATATCCCTTCTTATAGCTTGTATGGAAATACTCAGCCATGATTACTTTTAAAAACGAGACTACAGTCTACCGATTCTACAGTTCTTGCATTTATGGGTTAGTCTGTATCAGGATTAAATTGGGTCAATGGACCATGAACAACTTGTACCATTATGGGCATGAAATGGCTATTACCATCTATCAGGTCAAGCTGTAGAAGGTGAAAATAAAGGATCTTGGGGAAAAAAAAGAAAAGAGAAAAAAAGGTCCCTTATCTATAATCTTTAGGTCTTCTAAAATCAACACTGCTTTTATTAGTTTCATTTAAGAGAATCTCCCAGGTAAAATTAAAATTTTATTTATATGTCTCGCTAATCTTCACAATTACTAAAGATGCTTTCACCAAATGCAATTGTTATAGCAGAATCCAATTATTATGACAAACAAAAACTAAATACCAGCAATGGAGCAGGAGGATGCCACACAGTTGTCTGAGCATAAAGGCAATGAAAGTTCAAGTACTGAAGTGAGTGCCCTGTAGATTCTGAACTCCCTGGTGTCTGTTACTCTCTAATAATAAGCTTGATGTTTAGAGGAGATGCGTGTGCTCTTTCAGGTCACCTTAGCAATAAGTGTATTCCTTTGAAATGGAATGAAAGAAAACGACTCCTCCCTAAGATTCCCAGTTTATCATCTTGGAATAATGTGTCACTTGGGACACTTGGTGGGTCAAAACCCAGGACAATGAAGGAATATGGTGTGACAGCAAATGTTTTGTAATGTAAAATAAATGCTGAGGAAGCAAAGCTGTCAATTAAAAACATTTCTTTTTAGGCCTTTGTTAAAAAGGTCACCAAAGACCTTGACTGCTTTAGGAAACTCAGGTGATACAAATGTGTTTTATTGGGGCTAATGTTAACAGCTTGCTTTATTCCTCAGCTCTGCTGAGGGAGGAAAGTGGCTGGTTGAAAACTGTTTCTTTCATCCGTTACTGTAAAAGAAGATTACAGTATTACCCATTAGTTGTATTTTATTGTATATTTCACTTTTTTTAAGGTATAGCCCTGAGTATTTGCAGATTACATGTAAACAAAATGTGTATTTATATGTATTAATTTATTTAACAAGCACTTACTGAGCACAATTATATATCTAGGGCAGCGAAGGATTTCATAGACTTGGAAGCAACTTTGCCATCAGAAAGCCTACAATTTAGTAGGAAAGGTAATAGTTACACAAATCATATTTCCCAAAAAGTTATCCAGTGGGTTTTTCCTAAAATAAAAATTTTCAAAAGAAGTTTAAATGTCTTTGGAGCTCCTATAATTGTGATTCAAAGTTTCCTTATGAATTTCATAAATAATTTGAGAGACAGGGGAACAGTTATTTTCACTACGTTTGCAGCCTTCTTTAAAAAAGTTTCAATGTTTAAAAATATCTATACAGTTCGGCAAGATGGCGGCAGAGTAAGAGGTCACGCTCACCCTCTCCCACAAATACATCAAAAAACGCATCTAAATATAAAACAACTTGGACAAATCATCATCTGAATGCTGATTAATTTAAACCTCCAAAAACTGCAAAAACCCTTGAAATAACTGGGTGGAACAACAGAGGGGGGAAAAAAAAAGGTGAGAGAGAGAAAAGGAATCAGGACAGCAGCCAGCACCCCAGGGAGGGAGCTATGAAAAACAAAAGGAATCCACGCCCTGGGAAGAAACCTAAACAAAAATCAAGGATCAGCGGAACTAGAGGGACATCAAAGCCTGAGAAAAACGCAGCAGCGGGATTGAGATAGGAAAATCGGAGTTAAGAGACTCACACAGATGACCTGAATACCAGCACAGACACCACAGCCTGAGGCACCGGGCGGTGCCTGGGAGCTGAGACAAAGGCTCCTAAGGTTAGTCCCTGGAAGAGTGCTGAGGTCAGTGGCTGTGGCGGTTGTGGGGATAGGATAAGGAACAGCGATATTCTATGAATTGTGGAGAGCAAAACCAGGACTGAGGGAACCGGGGAAGTTTGGTCTCACAGGGGAGGCAAGCCTCCATTGTCAGGGAGGAGGAGAGGAGGAGGGGCTTACTGTCATAGAAAACAACTTGAATTAGCGCGCTGGGTGGGGTGACAGTGCCTGTGCCAAAGAGAGCAGAAGTGGGGAGGCGCCAGTGGAGGCTGCAGCTGCGGCAGCGGGGGTGGAGCCTGTGCCTTGAAGCCCGTGGGCAGAGCACTGTGCCAGGTTGTGGACCCAGGTACCTGCGCCAGCCAGCATTGGCGGGGGTGGCAGGGCCCTGTGCTGGTCCATGGACCTAGGTGACTGTGCCAGCCCACAGAGTTGGTATCTCTGGCGGGCGGAACAGTATGCAACCACACGGAGCTTGCATTCACAGAGTGGCGGATCCAGCGCCAGCTGCTGGAAACAGGAAACCACCCCAACCAATGAGCAAGCATCAGCAGAAGGGCAAAACCAATGCCAGCCTGCTGAACCAGCCTCTGACTGGTATCCCTTGTGGTTCCAATCACCTCAAAGAAGACTTTGCAATCAAACACTAGCTTTTGTGACTCTCACTCCCTGGGGAAATCATACTTCCTGCTGCTGCTACTGCCAAATGCTCTGGACACTTGGGAGATCTGCCTAGAGCTCATGACCACTTCCCAGGGCTGGGCAACTAGGAGTAGACAGGCTACCTTCCTGCAATTGAGAGCATAGAGACTAAGCACCAACTGTTGACCAGAGCTATTCCTACACTCTCACAGAGAACACTCCGAGTACCACTGAGATAACAGCCTACTCACTCCAAAGAAAAAGACACCAAATATTCAAACTCTTACACCAAAAATAAATAGTAAGCCCACCAAAAAATACAAAGGGGTGCCCCTCCCTAGAAGTAGCCTTCCAAGACTACAGCGTGGCTTCCCCAAACTCACAGAAAAAGAAAACCACAAACAAGATGAAGAAGCTCAAAAACCATTCCCAGTTAAATGAACAGGACAAGTCATTTAAAGCAGGCAACAATGAAACATACCTCTGCAGTTTGTCAGAAATGGAGTTCAGAAGGGAGGTAATGAAAATATTTGAGGAATTAAGGCGGAATATCCAGGAATTAAGAGAAGATGCAAACAGCAATGCAGATTCCCTTAGAAAGGAACTAGAAATCATAAGGAGGAGCCAAGAAAAGCTAGAAAACTCATTTGCAGAGATGCAAACTGAGCTAAAAGCAATAAAGAGCAGTTTGAATAATGCAGAGGAATGAATTAGTGATGTAGAAGATAGAATAATGGAAATCACGCAATCAGGACAGTAGACAGAAAATCAAATTAAAAAACATGAAAGCAATATAAGAGCTCTATGGGATAATATAAAGCAGCCCAATTTACGCATAATATGAATTCCAGAAGGAGCAGAAAAAGAAAAGGGCATTGAAAAAATATTTGAAGAAATTATGTCTGAAAACATTCCAAATCTGAAGGAATCTGACATCAAGATACAGGATGCTCAGAGGGCCCCAAACAAGCTGAACCCAAACAGACCCACACCAAGGCATATTATCTTAAAAACGGCAAGAATTAAAGATAAAGAGAGGATCCTAAAGGCAGCAAGAGAAAAGCAAAGCATTAAGTATAACAGATCAACCATAAGACTGTCAGCTGATTTCTCTACAGAAACATTACAGGCTAGAAGGGATTGGCAAGATATATTTAAAGTGCTGAAAGGAAATGGCCTGCAACCTAGAATACTCTACCCAGCAAGAATATCATTTAAAATAGAAGGGGACATAAAAAATTTCCCCAACAAACAAAAGCTAAAAGAGTACAGCAATGCTAAACCCCTTCTAAAAGAATTGTTGAAAAGGTTCCTATAAAAAAAAAGAAAGAAAAGTAAAAAGTAAGAATTAGAATGGAGGAAACCACAATTAGAAAGCAATCATTCAAATAAGCACACATGCAGATCGAAACATGAAGATGCTAAAATAAATAAATTAGTTAAAATAAAATAAATTACAAAAAAAGAGACAACAAACTCATACATTGTGGGGAGGGAAAGTAGGAAAATATACACTATTTCTTTTTTTTCTGTTTTTTTTTTAAATTTAAGGAAAAAAACAACTTTTTTCTCTAGTCTTTTTTTCTACTTTCTTTTCTTTTTTTTTTTTTTTTTTTTTTTTTTTTTTTTTTTTT
>PVHT020000521.1:11061149-11072727 GCA_004024745.2 Catagonus wagneri | reverse complement strand
ATGAAATTGAGTATGTCATCAAAACACTCCCTACAAATAAAAGTCCAGGACCAGATGGCTTCACAGGTGAATTCTACCAAACATACAAAGAGGAACTCATACCCATCCTCCTTAAGCTTTTCCAAACAGTTGAAGAAGAAGGAACACTCCCAAAGACATTCTATGATGCCAACATCACCTTAATTCCAAAACCAGACAAGACACCACAAAAAAAGAGAACTATAGGCCAATATCTTTGATGAATATAGATGCAAAAATTCTCAACAAAATTTTAGCTCACCAAATCCAACAGCATATCAAAAAATTCATACACCGTGATCAGGTGGGATTCATCCCAGGTGCACAAGGATGGTTCAATGTATGAAAATCAATCAACGTCATAAACCACATTAACAAAAGAAAAGTTAAAAACCACATGATTATCTCAATAGATGCAGAAAAAGCATTTGACAAAGTCCAACATCCATTCATGATCAAAACTCTTACCAAAGTAGGAATACAGGGAACATTCCTTAACATTATAAAGGCCATATATGAAAAACCCATGGCAAACATAATACTCAATGGAGAAAAGCTGAAAGCCTTCCCACTAAAGTCTGGAACAAGACAAGGATGCCCACTCTCGCACCGTTATTCAAAATAGTATTAGAAGTCCTAGCTACAGCAATCAGACAAACAGAAGAAATAAAAGGCATCCAATAGGAAGAGAAGAGGTAAAACTGTCACTGTATGCAGATGATATGATACTATATACAGAAAACCCCAAAGACTCAACTCCAAAACTACTTGAACTGATCAACAAATTCAGCAAATTAGCAGGATATAAGGTTAACCTTCAGAAATCAATCGCATTTCTATATACTAACGATGAAATATTAGAAAAAGAATACCAAAATATTTTACCTTTTAAAAGAGCACCCCAAAAAATCAAATATCTGGGAATAAACCGGACCAAGGAGGTAAAAGACTTATATGCAGAGAACTACAAAACATTAATCAAGGAGATCAAAGAAGATACAAAGAAATGGAAAGATATTCCATGCTCATTTTGCTGGAAAAATTAATATTGTTAAAATGGCGATACTACCCAAAGCGATCTACAGATTCAATGCAATCCCTATCAAATTACCCATGACATTCTTCACAGAACTAGAACAAACAATCCAAAAACTTATATGGAACTGCAAAAGACCCAGAATTGCCAAAGCAATACTGAGGAACAAAAACCAAGGAGGAGGCATAACTCTCCCAGACTTCGGGCAAAATTACAGGGACACAGTAATCAAGAGAGTGTGGTACTGGTACCAAAACAGACATACGGACCAATGGAACAGAATAGAGGCCCCAGAAATAAACCCAGACACCTACGCCCAATTGATCTTTGACAAAGGAGGCAAGAACTTCAAATGGTCAAAAGAAAGTCTTTTCAGTAAGCATTGCTGGGAAACTTGGACAGCTGCATGCAAATCAATGAAACTAGAACACACTCTCACACCATGCACAAAAATAAACTCTAAATGGCTTAAAGACTTAAATATAAGACAAGACACTATTAAACTCCTGGAAGAAAACATCGGCAAGACATTCTCGCACATCAACCTTACGAATGAATGTTTTCTCAGGTCAGTCTCCCAAAGCAACAGAAATCAGAGCAAAGATCAACCAATGGGACCTAATCAAGCTGACAAGCTTTTGCACAGCAAGGGAATCCAAAAAGAAAACTAAAAGACAACTTACAGAATAGGAGAACATTTTTTCAAATGACGCAACAACAAGGACTTCATCTCTAAAATATACAAACAACTGATGCAGCTCAACTGCAAAAAAGCCAACAACCCCATTGAAAAATGGGCAAAGAACCTGAATAGACATTTCTCCAAAGAAGATATACAGATGGCCAACAAGCACATGAAAAAATGCTCAACATCATTGATGATTAGAGAAATGCAAATCAAAACTACCATGACATACCACCTCACACCAGTCAGAATGGCCATCATTAACAAGTCTACAAACAACAAATGCTGGAGGGGGTGTGGAGAAAAGGGAACCCTCCTGCACTGTTGGTGGGAATGTAAGCTGGTGCAACCACTGTGGAAGACAGTGTGGAGGTACCTTAGAAAACTCTACATAGAACTAACATATGACCCAGCAATCCCACTCTTGGGCATATATCCAGACAAAAATTTGCTTGAGAAAGACACTTGCACATGCATGTTCACTGCAGCGCTATTCACAATAGCGAAGACATGGAAACAACCCAAATGTCCATCGAGAGATGACTGGATTAGGAAGATGTGGTATATATACATGCTGGAATACTATTCAGCCATAAAAAAGGATAAAATAATGTCATTCACAGCAACATGGATGGAATTAGAAACCCGCATACTGAGTGAAGCAAGTCAGAAGGAGAAAGACAGATGCCATATGAAATCTCTTATAACTGGAGTCTAAGACACTGCACAAATGAACATCTCAACAGAAAAGAAAATCACGAACTTGGGGAACAGACTTGTGGTTGCCAAATGGGTGGGGGGTGTTGGGGGAGGTGGAGGGGGAGGGGGTGGGAGGGAATGGGGATAACTAGCGCTTTAATGATGGAAAAGTAAGGAGATTCAACTGTATAGCATGGGGCACTATATCTAATCACATGTGATGAAACCATATATGTACATGTAACCGGGTCACCACGCGGTGCAGTTGGAAAATCTGACAGAAATCTGTAAACCAGCTATAGTGCAAAAAAATAAAAAATTATAAAGCAGAAAAAAAAATAAAAGTTTTCTTCATAAAAAACATCTATAAACTTTTTACCAAAATATCCAATAAACCTGAAAATATTTTAATATTTGTATTACATTTTAAAATTGAATTGCTACATTTTAAATTTAACTTTGCAACTGGGCTTTAAATGTTGTTTACATGAACCTCATATCTTAATCATAGCAATTCTTTATAAAATAATTTTTAACAATAAAACCTCTATCTTATTCTGATATCCAAATCTATCAAACTTTTAATTTACTCAGAATTAAAGTGGGAGTTAAGTAAATTAGTCCTGTCACTTGAACTTTGGTTGTTTACCGTAGAAACAATTTAATAAGTGTTATTTCTTCATCCATTAAATAAAAGTATTACCACTGTAATTATCCTAATTAGCCTCACAATTTCATAGCAGCAATTAGTAATGGAGGGCATCAACTTTCTCAGAAGCATTATCAGGTTTTCCTTCCTCAGAAACTGACTTTCTATATTTTTTAACTCTTAGAGAATATTTTAGTTCTGAAGATCTCCTTATATCACTGAAATAGTGTATGATATATTCATTTAAGTAGCATTTGTGGGCTTGTGTGTCTTTTGCATTTTTGTTTTATTTTCCCCCTCCCCTTAGGATATATATTCCCCAAAGAAATTGAGATAAATAAGTTTATTATAAGCATTGTCAGTTCAAAGCCATAGAAGATGAAGCTTCAGCTCCTAGACCTACTGCTTTGTTTGCTTGGACTATTTTCAAAATTTTCATACACCTGTTTTGTCTATTTGCTTCCTCCCCCCCCCCCAGTGTGACATTTTTAATTTGAGAAACATTTGCAGTTCTCCTATCAGTTCTCCTATCATGGGGTATACTTGCTAAAACTAAAACTTTCTCTAAAATATCACTTTCCTATATTCAGAAAGTTTCTCAAGCAGATAAGCTGCTGGTACAACTTAGGTCTAAGAAGTGAAAATTTCACATCAGTAGCTGTTACCATTGAGGGTAAAACCTCCTTTGATGATGGATCTCCGTGGGAAGTAAAGGGTCAGGATCAGCAATTTACTTGTAACATCAGGAACAGTCTGTTTGAACTAGGGGATTTCTCATTAAACAGCTGATCTCTTCCTGGTGAACTGTTATTATAGGAAGTAATGAGTGAAATAGGCAAAGCGTAAACCATATAAACTGGAGAACACACCTCCAGGCTAAAAGATACAGATACTGTTCTGTTCATTGTTGTGAGATCTCCCTATTTTTTCAAACGAAGCCAAAAATCCAGAGTTGAATACAAAATCTATCAATATTTTAAATGTTGGCAACTAATTCAGATAAATTTCAGATACCCTGGAAGATAGACCAAACACATCAATGAGCATTACCAATTTTAATTTCTTTTAATTTCAGTATCTGAATTGAGGAAAAGGAAAACTAACTTCCCAATCTATTGATATTTTGAGTCTTGCACAAAACACAGCCCAAACCAGAGACCAGGAAGCTGACTTAAACACAAGGCTCCTTTTTCTCTCTTCTGCATCTCATTAAAGTTCCTCCTGGCAGATTCCCCTCTTGCCTCTCTTCTCCTTGGACTTTTAAGTAAGGGTTTAAAAGTATTACTTAAAGGTACAAGGGCCAAAAAAAAAAAAAAAAACAAACCAAAAAAATTCTCTCCACCAATCCTTTAAACTTGACTAAAATTTTGGATTTATTAAATAATTACCAAAGAATAAATAATGCTAATAACAGAGCATTCCCACATAGAGGAGTTATATATTACCTTCCACCTTTTTACTGTCTCCTCAAAAACAACCCAATTATCAAAATATTATTATCTCCAATTCACAAAAGAAGAAACTGAAATTCAAGGGAAGGTAATGCACTTGGGTAGGTTCCTCAGAGGATAAGTGATTGAGCACAATGGGAACCCTCATTTTCTATCACCAAATTCAGTGTTTCTCCCCTGCTCTTTCGCAAAGGAACACAGGGGAAAAGTTGGGGCAATAACCTGAGTTATACATTTGACCTTGTTTTCCAGAGCTGTGTGTTTTATCTTTCAAATGTCCCAATAGTTGGTGTCTCACCACTGGACTCCTTCAAGCTTACTCTCATTTTCTTTTACACTAACTCCAAGTACATACAAATACAAATGAAGGATGAAGTGGTTAACATCCCTGACTGTTTGGACCAAAGACTGGTTCTGTGGTTTGCAACCATTAGAAATAATTACAGCATCTCTGGCAGGTCAAAAAGAAATTCATTAAATTACTGCTTCAAAATAGCGTTACAATAGCTTTCAAAATAGAGTTACAATAGCTTCCTAACGCCCATATTTAGAAAAAAAAAATCTGTTCTCTAAAAGTAACAATTTAAGCAATCCTATAACCAAACTCATGGTAATAAACTAAAAGTGATTGATATATATAGACATAGATGTAGATACAGTATAGATATAAAGATATAGATATAAATATATACTTGTATATAAGCATATATATGTACACATATACACACATATTTACATGTACAAAATAAGTATTTTGATAACTGATGAGGTAACTGAATTCAATATTAATTTGAAAGATTTTTTTTTTTTAATGCCAAAGTGAATTTGTGAAAGGCAAACTTCCTTACCCATATCTTGGGTCCAAAGCGATGGCCCTGGGGTGTTCCATGGCTCCTGCTATGAGTGTAGTTCTTAAGGAACCATCTAGTTTGGCCACTTCGATTTGGTCCAGATTGCTGTCTATCCAGTATATGTTGCCAGCTATCCAATCAACTGTCAGTCCTTCTGGGGTAGCCAGGCCATGCTCCACAACCACCTCAATGGCACTGACACCTACAAAAAATGGAAATTAACACTTGCACCCATTCAAGGAACCTGTTAAGCACAAAGGAAAAGGCCTACTTATCAGCAATAAGAAATAGTTAACATTTCATGAACCCTAAGAGATACAGCGCACAGAGGAAAGTGTTACCTGGCACAGAGGAAACATAAGAAGGCCCCAGATTTACAATCACTGATATTCCCTAGCAGAGATTTTTTTAATCTCTTTAAATTCTTTAAGTGGTAATTTCACAACCTTTTTTCCCCACTAAGGGCTGCATGTGAGGCATATGTAAATTCCCAGGCTAGGGGTTCAATTGGAGCTTCAGCCAGAGGGCCACACCACAACCATGTAGGATCCGAGCCACATCGGTGACCTACACCACAGCTCACAGTAATGCCAGATCTTTAAGCAAGGCCAGGGATTGAACCCACATCCTCATGGAGACTAGACAGGTTCATTATACTGAGCCACAACTAGAACTCCTTTCTCATTTTAATGAAATTTTTAAACAACTCTGAGGCTTGCAATATGTAGGTTGCAAAAAAGTTATTTTGTGTTTCTGACTTTTTAGGCAGAACAAGGGATTTTGGAAATAATAATGATGTGCTGGTTACAATCAGTGCAATTTAATTCAAACATTGATCCTCAGGTAGAATAAAAAGAAAAAGTCCACCTGGGGCATCATGCATCATTGCTAGTCAGCACCTGCTCATTTTTGAAGCACGGCTGTTAAGATGGCTGTTACTGAATTTAACCTTAACAAAGATAAAACCTCAGATCACAGCCCCGTTCTCCACCCAAGCCATAAGACTTGCAGGATACAACATGTTGGAAAATAAAAGAAGTCAGTAGTGTAGTCTGAATTAAAATAAGCAATTTGGTAATTTCCTGTAATACTCTTATTTATCTCCTCCTTAATTTCTTTTGAAATTAAACAAAAATATATGTATGTATATATTTAAAACATTTTTTTCTAATAGGATAACTATAATTTATGACACTGCCAGTGATTTTGTTAGGACATCTTAGTAGTTTTTTCTTTTTATTGTATTTTTCTCCTGTTTTAAGACCACACCCATGGTTCATGGAGGTTCACAGGCCAGGGGTCTAATCAGAGCTACAGCTGCCAGCCTACGCCACAGCAATACCAGATCTGAGCTGCGTCTGCAACCTACACCACAGCTCATGATAATGCCGGATCATTAACCCACTGAGCAAGGCCAGGGATTGAACTTGCAACCTCATGGTTCCTAGTCGGATTTGTTAACTGCTGTGTCACGATGGGAACTCCTTTTTTTTTTTTTTTTTTAAAGACAGTTAACCATCTAAAATCATGGATCAAATCCATTATTTGCAGTAATGCCACAGGACATGAAATCGTGTAATTATACTGAGTGTTCAGATACACATTTTTTGATAATTCCAAAGGAGACTTAAGGAGGAATTTCAGTTTTGATAGAAATACCTGGCCTTTGGAATGCTACACAGATTTAAGATTTTCAAGAAAACTCTTATTTATTTCAAAACCTTGCTTCTTAAGAAAGATCTAGATTTGACAAAAGGGATGTCAAATTATGGAAAAACATTTTTATCTCACATACTCATATTTTGTATCTATATTATCTCTTTGTAATAATTCATTATTTCTGTGAATTAGGCTGAAAGACAAGCACAAAATATAAAACGAGTTGTTTTAATTACCCAAAATATGAATACTAGTATATAGAAGACATTTTTTTTTGTAAATAAATTCCTTCACCAATTATGCATGAAAAAGTTCACAATTTGGAGATGATGTGACCAGTACAAGCATCACCACTCTCCTCCCCTCACATGCCTTCACAAAGACACACCTCACACACCTGGTTTTAGACATATGAGGGAGAAGATAAAGAACCAAAGACCAAAGATGAATCAAAATTCCTTCTCATCACGGCATACTTTTTTTTTGTCATTTTCAGTTAGAAATTAATCCAAAAAAATAAGTCAAATTGTAATAGGTGTACCTCCACTTTCAGAAAACTTGCCCCGGTATATTCTGTCTTCTACAACATCTGTCCAATAAAGTAAACTTTGATTGAAGTGAAAATCAAGTGCTATTGTGTTTCTCAATCCAGGAACAAGTAGGCTATAGTCTCTTTTATGAAGATCAATCCTTCGGATCTCATGGCGAATAGAAAAGATGATGAATGCTTCAAAAGGATCTGAAAATAAATTTAATAAGCTTATGAAAATATTTATGTGCTCCAGTAAGTGGGATAAAGTGCTTGAGGTCAAAATCCATTTATTTAAAATATAATTCATTACGTAATTTTCTGTCATTAAAGGAGCAATTTCTTTTAACCCCAAATTTAAAAGAAACTTGAAGAACTTAGGTTTACCTGTATGTATGTATTTATTTTATTGCTTTTTAGGGCCGCAGGTGCAGCATATGGAAGTTCTCAGACTAGGGCTCGAATTGGAGCTGTAGTTGCCAGTCTACACCACAGCAATAGCAACTTGGGATCCAAGCCACGTCTGTGACCTACACCACAGCCCACGGCAACACTGGATCCTTAACCCACTGAGTGAGGCCAGGGATCAAACCTGTATCCTCATGGATACTAGCTGGATCTGTTTCCACTGAGCCATGATGGGAACTCCCACCTGTATCTATTGAAATAAGGTATAAATGTGTTTTTATTCCTGGGTTTTTTATATACCCAATTCTGATTTTGAAATAGAATTGTTGCAATTCCAAGACAATATGTGAAATTTTCTGTTTTAATTGACAATCCAAACCTCATCAACATAAACATTATCATAGGAATTGCTAGGAGTGAAATAAAACTACCTAGACCACTCTTAAACCTCATATGACTATAGATCCACAGAAGACAGAGATCCAACAAAAGAGAATTTGTATGAAGAGAATTATTGGGCTTATAATTAGTGGAAACTCTTGGTAAGAGGGAAGACAGCTTTCTCAACAGTCCAAGAAAATCACGGCTAGTTTTAAATCTTGGACTAGACCAAGAGTGGGAAAACAATGAGAAGCAGCTCTGAAAACAGATATTGAAGTTTCACATTTTTGTAATGAAAAAAGATAATGTTTTAACACCCCTAGGTTACTAAAATTATGTCATTTTGAAAAATGCAAAAAGTCCTATGCCAAATTATTTTTGGACACACTAATGTGCTCTAGACATGAATTCTGCTTAATGAATATACACTTTAAGGGAGGAATCCAGGCTCACAAAAATTTCTCCTGTTTCCATGTAAGTGCTACCCTTTTGTTTGTTTACTTAGGGAAACTGGTTTTCCTATCAAAAGTCTATGCATGTGTCTGAATGTGAGCTGTTAAAAGCATCCCTAACCACAATGGTTAATCAAGAGATAGGTATGAGATCTTCGGAAGATGGGTTCGTAAATTTCCAGAAAAGTTTTCAAGCTGAGGGGAAAGAGACTCTTTTTTCCTAAGACCACAGATTTCTCAGCCAAGTCTTGTCAGTCCACATCAGCTCATGTGCCTGTAGTTTATTTAAATCTACTTGTGGTACTATAGGATAAGAGGGGAAAAAAAAAAAGTCTTAGAAACAGAACAGTGATGACCTAGGGAGAGACCATGTCCCAAGGGCATTCAAATCCATAGTTCCAATTATCTCTAAGACCATCTCCTTCCTTCAGATCCCCTATACATTTCTCATACTGGCAATACGTAAGCTAATGCCCTTAACTTTACTCAGCTTCATTTGAACTGGGCTTTTGTCCATTTCAACCAGGTTTATGGTGCTTATTAATCTCATTTTCTCAGAGAGGTCTTTCTTGATCAGTTATCTAATAAAAAAATCTCCCAAAGCTGCATGAGAGAGACTGCAAACAGAAGTTCAGCAGAATGAGATTGGATTAAGATGGCGGAATAGAAGGACTGGAGCTCAACTTCTCTCCCAAAAAACAGCAAAACTACAACCAAATGCCAAGCAACCTTCAACCAAATGGACTGTAGACCTCCAAAAAAGGCACTCTGCTCCAGAAGACAAAGAGGAGACCACATGAAGAGGTAGGAGGGGCGATTACACAATAGAAGCAATCCCATACCTCCCGGGTGGGAAGCCCCACAGACTGGAACGTAACTGCATCACAGAGACTCAGCTACAGGACTGAGAGTTCTGAGCCCCACGTCAAAACCGCACACCTAGGGATCAGGCACAGGGAGAAAGAGCCCCCGGAGCATCTGGCATTGAAGGCCAGCGGGGCTTGTGTGCAGGAGCTCCACGGGATTGGGGGAAACAGAGACCCCCATCCTTGAAAGGCACACACAGACTTTCACGTGCACTGGGTCCCAGGGCAAAGCAGTCTCCATAGGAATCCGGGTGGAACCTTACTGCAATTCTTGGAGGATCTCCTGGGAACATAGGGGTGACTGTGGTTTGTTGTGGGGGAAGGGCATTGGAGGTGAAGCTCTCAGGAGCATTCATCAGCCTGCATTTCTCTGGAGGGGGCCATTTCTGGGAAAATCTGGTCCCTCCCAGCAGCGCTGAGAAGCCCCAGGCCAAACAATAATCCAGGTGGGATCACAGCCCCACCCATCAGGAAACAGGCTGCCTAAAGACCCCTCAGACACACAGCCAGCCTCTAATCTCATCCAGAGACAAAGCCCCATCCATCAGAGGGATAGGAATCAACCCCACCTACCAGTGGGCAGGCATCAGTCCCTCCCATCAGGAAGCCTACAGCAAGCCCCGCCCATTACAACTTTAGTCACAGGGGAGGCAAACGCCAGAACTAAGAGAGGCTACAACTCTGTTGTTGGAAAAAAGGTCACCACACCAAAAACCTATAAAAATGAAAAGACTGAAAACTCTAACCAAGATAAGGGAGAAAGATAAAAGCCCAGAAAAACAGCTCAGTGATGAGGAGATTATCAGCCTCTCAGAAAGAGACTTTACACTGTTGATGCTGAAGATGATGCAAGGCGTTGGAAATAGACTGGAGGCAAAGATTGATAATTTACAGGAAACACTGAGCAGAGAAATACAAGCTGCAAAAATTAAACAAGAAGAGATGCAAAATACAATAACTGAAATAAAAAATTCATTAGAAGCAGCCAATAGTAGAATACAGGAGGCAGAAGAATGAATCAGTGAGGTGGAGGACAGATTAGTGGAAATCACTAATGTGGATGAGAAAAGAGATAAAAGATTGAAAGGAAATGAGCTGAGTCTCAGAGAACTCTGGGATAATGTTAAATTCAGCAACATCCGTATTATAGGGGTGCCAGAGGGAGAAGAGAGAGAGGAGGGGACAGAAAAACTATTTGAAGAGATAATAGCCGAAAACTTCCCTAATATGGGAAAGGAACCACTCAGTCAAATTCAGGAAGCGCAACGAGTACCATATAAAATAAACCCAAGGAGGAACACCCCGAGACACATATTAATCAAAATGACCAAAATTAAAGACAGAAAATTTTGAAAGCAGCTAGGGAAACAAAACAAATGCCATACAAGGGAACCCCAATAAGGTTATCAGTGGATTCTTCATCTGAAACTCTGCAGGCCAGAAGGGAATGGCATGATATACTTAATGTGCTGAAAGGGAAAAACTTCCAACCAAGATTGTTTTACCCAGGAAGGCTCACATTCAGATTTGAAGGAGAGATCAAAACCTTTACAGATAAGCAAAAGCTAAGAGATTTCTGCAACACTAAACCAGCTTTACTACAAATCTTAAAGGAACTTCTCTAGTCAGAAAAGAAAAGGCCACAACCAGAAACAAAAACACCACAAATGACAAGGCTCACCAGTAAAGGCATATATACAGTAAAGATACTAAATCATCCATGCACAACTATGCTACCAAAATCAGAAATCGTGAGAAGAGAGCACAAATGCAGGTCACTGGAGACGCACATGCAATTAAGAAACCAACAACTTAAAACAATCTCATTTGTATATAGACTCCTATATCAAAACTTCAGGGTAACTGCAAACCAAAAATCTACAATTGATACACA
>PVHT020000521.1:11046511-11060149 GCA_004024745.2 Catagonus wagneri | reverse complement strand
TAAAAAAAAAAAAAAAAAAGAGCAACAAAAACCCCAAACAGTTATTACAATGGCAAGAAGAACATATATATCAGTAATTACCTTAAATGCTAATGGACTGAATGCCCCAACCAAAAGACATAGACTAGCCAAATGGATACAAAAACAAGAAAACAACCAATGGATCACTGAAGAAATCAAAGAGGAAATTAAAAAATACCTAGAAGCAAATGACAACAAAGACACGACACTCTAAAACCTCTGGGATACAGCAAAAGCAGTTCTAAGAGGAAAGTATATAGCAATACAAGCCTACCTCAGGACAGCTGAGGTAAAAAAAGCTGAAATAAACAACATAACTTTACATCTAAAGCAAGTAGAGAGGGAAGAAGCCAGGTCATGGAAACAACCTAAATGCTCATTGACAGAGGAGTGGATAGGGAAGATATGGTACATACACACGATGGAATATTACTCAGCCATTAAAAGGAACAGAATAACAACATTTATAGCAACATGGATGAACGTAGAAATTATCATACGAAGTGAAACCAGTCAGACAATTAGACAGCAACACCCAATGCTACCGCTTACATGTGGAAACTAAAGAGACACAATGAACTTCTTTGAAGAACGGACAATGACTCACAAATTTTTGAAAACCTTGGTTTTTCAATTAAGACAATCTGGGGGGTGGGGGGTGCACTGTGGGTTTGGGACAAAAAATCTATCGAATTGACTTATGATCTTTGTACACCTATAACTGAAATAAAGTTCATTGTTAATGAGAAAAAAAGAAAAAAAATCTCCATTATTCTACATTACAATAGCCTATTTATTCTTTTTGAAATATACTTTAAAATCAGTATTTCCTCATTTGCCTTTGATGTTCCTCACTGGAGTATAAACTCCTTTAAAATAGAGATCTTTCCTATCTTACTCATTATGAGGTCCCCAATATCTAGCACCAGGGAAGACATAAGACATTTCAGGTCTTAGATTAGAAGGGCACTGGCTGTGTTTGGTGTAGAGGAGTCACCTGCCATTTTTTTTTTCCCAAATGGACATGAATCTACTTTAGGGAGCTCTGCCCAGCACATTAAATAAATGTGTTCTGAGTGATTAAATGAGGAGAAAAACTGAATCCATCTTAAGAGACTATCCGACAGCTAGAATGTGAAAGAGCCCTGCCAAAATCAGCAGAGTCATATACTTGATCTGCAGCACTGATCACATAGTATAAGCAAGCCCAGACAAAACCATAAGAACTGTCCAGAAGTCCTGAGAACATGTGGGCAGAAATTATGTATACTGTTGTGATCACTTTGGTATTATAGTAATTTATTGCACAGTATTGTGGTGTTTATTGAACAATGTAATTATACCTGTGGTAATAGCAAACTGATAAAAGATATGAAACATGTACAAAAGAAATACTTCTAAATTTCTCCCAGTAGAGAGAATATTCATAAAATTTTAAATCCAGAATTTAGCATCTCTAAAGGAAAAACAAAACAGTTGTGTTGGATGCATAGTTGTTTTAAAGAAAGAATGCCTAATTTTGGATCAGCAATCCTTATTCGATTACCTGCTTTGGCCATGAAACAAATGTTTGCTTAGAAAAATTCTTTATGTTTTCAGGAATTAAATATCCTCACCTATAAAATGAGGTTACAATAACCACCTGCCAATCAGACTTAAACTGCTGCTATCAGCATCCAGTTAAATGATGTATTCAATCTCTTTTATAAGCTAAAAATCATTAAAGTAAATACAAATGTAGAGGTAACTATAATGTAGTCAAAAAGGAATAGACTTGGAGTCAGAAAATGGGATTTAAAACAGAGCTCTGCTACCAACCAGCTGTGTAACTTTGATAAATTTAGACTATTTGATTTACAAATAACTCGTATTTGTAAAATGTACCATATGCTGAGTAATCATGATAATTGACCATTAAAAGTCTGGATGCTTAATAATATTTTAATAAATGTTTAATCATTATTATGAGTATCAGGTTCCAGAGATCACACAAAGAATAAATCGAAGAGATATCATTTAAGAGATAACACTGGATGATAACATATCAAAAACCAGTCAGATATTTCTTAGCATGTGCCCTATCCTTTGGTTTATAGTTTGCCTTTAGTTAAGCAGTAAATTACAGGTGCAGCAACTGCTAGCTAGAGAAGTTCATATTGAACTGTGATAAAAGAACATATAGTTTTTAAATCACAGAGTAATGATGTGCTATCTCTTCCCTAAGAAATCAAACCAGAAGAGGAAAGGAATATAAAAACAGAAAAAGAAAGAAATGCAGTTTCACTAACGCTATAAGATATCTACTACCAAAATACCATGGCATTAGAGGAAGGCTGATGAATACATTAAAAGGGCATAAAGTTTCTGAGAGAGGATATCTGCAGATGCAGATAATTCAAAAGTGTTGACCACACAATTCTCAAAGGAGGTAGCAAAACCTAAGGGGCAAAGCCCCCAATCACTTTTAGAAAAACTGGAATAGGGGTAACAGCCTCATCTCAGGACCTTCTCTGAACTATTGGCACCACAGAGACCCAAGAGGAGGGTCTGAATGAAGAAACAAACAGGCAGGGTTTATGTTAAGTGAAATGAATTAGGTTTAAAGACTGCACACTATGTGATCCCATTTGTATGACATTCTAGAAAAGGCAAAACAATAGAGACAGAGATCAGTGGACACCAGCAGCAAGGGTTTGGGGGAGCTTGGCTATTGAGGAGAATGAGGAAATTTCAGTATGGTAGTACTGTTCTGTATTTTGTTTGTGGTGGTGGTTACATGAGTCTATGCATTGTCAAAACTATCAGAACTGTACACTAAAAAGAGCGAGTTTTATCTTTTAAAATTGAGTTTTGATTTTAAACCTTATTTTAAAAAGAAAATAAAAACCTAGGAGAAAACTACAAAAAATTAAAAAAAAGCAATAATATCACTTAGGCTTAACTGCATGAAAATTTTCTATTAAAATATTAGCAAATAGAATTGAACAGCTTAAAAAGAAAAAAAGCACTAAGACAATATGGGCAAGAGGGGCTCATTTTGCAAATACAAAAACTGTTCAATATTAGGAAATCTATTAATATAATTTATCAGGTTAGTAGGTCAACAAGAAAATCAATTATCATCACGATTACCAAAATGAAGTAAAATAAAGTTGAAAACCCACACTGGAGTATATGTTTAGAAATTAGGATAAATGGCTGCTTCTTCAAACGTACCTACTTTTTTTTACAATTAAATACATGTGTATAATCTAATCGTAATCTAAAATCTAAGATCATATTTAAATGGGAATCTCTGAAATCAATCCCACTAAAGTGAAGTAAAAGATCAGGAATGTTTACTAATTTTTCATCTTTTTTGAAAGTTTTAATTGATGTAGACAAGTGAAGACAATAATGGTAAATGGAAAGAAGCTAAAATTATTTATGTATTAAAAACTGTATACTTGGAAAATCTAGGATAATAAACTGGCAAAATTATGCAGAAGAGAAAGAGAATTCAATGATACGGTTGGGTACAAAATTTTAGACAAAAATCACTAGCTTTCCTATAAACAACAACCGCTAACAAAACAAAATGAAAAAATAATAAATGTGCATTAGCAACAATGAAACATAACAACTAATAAAGATAAAGAATTTAGGAATAAAATATTAAGAAATATACAAAGAGTATATGAAGAAATTTAATAACTGCAAAAAAAGGAAAGATGTATAGTGTTATTAGAAACAATGCCCCAAATGTTTTGTTTGGGCATAAATTAATTTATAAATTTACTTTGATGAAACAAAATTACAAATGCCATTCTTTAAAATGATACAAGATAATTCTAAAGATCAAGCTAAAAAATTGGGACTCAAGAGTTCCTGTTCTGGCTCAGCAGGTTAAGAACCTGACATAATGTCCATGAGGATGGTGTTTGCTCCCTGGCCTTGCTCAGTGGGTTAAGGATCTGGATTGCCTCAAGCACAGGGTAGCTTGCCCATGTGGCTTGGATATGGCATTGCAATGGCTATAGCTGTGCTGTGTGCCTGCAGCTGAAGCTCCAATTTCACCCCTAGCCTAGGAACTTCCATATGCTGCAGGTTTGCTGTAAAAAGGAAAAAAAAATGGGACTCAACAGGAAATTGTATCCTGTTGGGACAATTTAGGGGAAATGTAGAACAGTGATTAAATCCATCAGATACTAAAATAATATTTCAAAAAAATACTCTGGTATTGATCCATAACTGACTATAGGGCTGAGAAATGTGATAGTTCTGGGAACATTACGAAAAAAATTAAATTGGAAAATTTCCTGACTTATAACAAAATATAATTTCCAGATGGCTTAAAATTTTTATTGTAATGAATGAAAGTATAAAAATCTTCAAAGTAAATATAGAAGAATTATTTTTAGTATGCTAGAATGAAGAAAGCCTTTCTGAGTTTGACACAAATCATAGAAGACTTAAAGAAAGAATGATGTTTAAAGTACATTGAAAAAATTATAGGAGAAAGTAATGTAAAATGTCAAAAGATAAATGGCCATCTAGGTAAAATATCAGCAATATAACAAAGGACAAAATTATTTAATATATACGAACTGTAAATTGACAAGAAAAGAAAACACGAATAATAGGCTAAAGGAATTAAAAAGAAAATTCATAGAAGGGAAGATATAAACAACTTTAGAATTTTTTTTTTGTCTTTTGTCATTTTAGGGCCACACCCACAGCATGCGGAGGTTCCCTGGCTAGGGGTCTAATCAGAGCTACAGTTGCCAGCCTACATCATAGCCACAGCAACACAGGATCCGAGCCATGTCTGCGACCTACACCACAGCTCACATCAATGCTGGATCCTTAACCCACTGAATGAGGCCAGGGATAGAACTCACAACCTCATGGTTCTTAGATTCATTTCCACTGAGCTATGACGGGAACTCCAACAACTTTAGAATTTTAAAAAGTATTCAATTTTTTTAGCAATAAAATGCTAAATGGGTTTTAAATATTTGAAATGAAATATGAAAATATTTGATAAGACACTGTTGATTAAAGTGTAGACAAAAGGCTCTCTGATATATTGATAACAGAAGTATAACCCCTATGGAGAGCTACTGGGCAATCCATCAAAAGTTTAAATATATATACACCCCTTGCAAAAGATTAAACAAAACAAATGTTCATCAATAGATGACCGAATAAATGATGTATGATATAGTCATACAATGTAATATAATAATTTTAGCATTTGCATATACTTCCTATTTAAATCAATTTGTTTTATGAATAGAAATTTAAACCAGTAATAGAAGGAACTATCATATTCAGTCCTAAGAAATACTCAAAAGTAAAACAGGAATTGTTTGGGAATGACATATATGATAAGCAATGTAATTCAGTATGATGAATACCGTAAAACACATTTTTCCCTTCAGGAGAATTCAAGTTTCCAAGAGACAATTTACTGCTCTTACTTTCATGCTATGGGTGAGAAAGTATATTCTCTTGACCAGAACTTACTGACTTGCCTCTTACAACTGAGTAGAAAGAAATTTTACAACAGAAGGCCTGGATTCTACACTTGCCTCTGCTATGAAAATACATCATTAAAACTGCATAGGTCTTCTGTACTCTGAAAACTATAAGATGCTGATGAAAGAAATCAAGGATGACATGAACAGATGGAAAGATGTACCATGCACTTGGATTGGAAGAGGAAATATCAAAATGACTGTACTTCCCAAGGCAATCTACAGATTCAATGCAATCCCTATCAAATTACCAAGGATAGTTTTCAAAGAACTAGAACAAAATATTTTAAGGTTCACTTGGAAGCAGAAAAGACCCAGAATAGCCAAAGACATCCTGAAAAAGAAAAATGGAGATGGAGGAATCAGGCTCCCTGACTTCAGACTCTACTACAAAGCTACAGTCATCAAAACTGTATGCTACTGGCACAAAGACAAAAATATAGATCAGAGGAACAGGATAGAAAGCCCAGAATTAAACCCAAGCACCTACAGTCAACTAATCTGTGACAAAGGAGGCAAGAATATACATTGGAGAAAAGACAGCCTGTTCAATAAGTGGTGCTGGGAAAACTGACAGCCACATGTAAAAAAAAAATGTAATTAGAACACTTCCTAACACCACACACAAAAATAAACTCAAAATGGATTAAAAATCTAGATATAAGACCAGATACTATAAAACTCTTAGAGGAAAACATAGGGCAAATACTCTCCGACATAAACGAAAGCAACATCTTCTCAGATCCACCTGTTAGAGTAATGACAATAAAAAGAGAAATAAACAAATGGGACTTAATTAAACGTCAAAGTTTCTGCACACCAAGGGAAACCCTAAACAAAACGAAAAGACATCCCACAGAATGGCAGAAAATATATGCAAATAAATCGGCTGACAAGGGATTGATCTCCAGAATTAACAAACACCTCCTACAGCTCAATACCAAAAAAACAAACAACCCCATCAAAAAGTGGACAGAAGATCTAAACAGACAGTTCTCCAAAGAAGACATTCAGATGGCAAATAAACACATGAAAAGATGTTCAACATCACTATAAGAGCAATGCAAATCAAAACCGCTATGAGGTACCACATTACACTGGCCAGAATGGCCATCACCAAAAAGTCTACAAACAGTTAAGTGCTGGAGAGGGTGTGGAGTAAAAGGAACCCTATTACACTGTTGGTGGGAATGCAAATTGGTGCAACCACTGTGGAAAACAGTGTGGAGACTCCTTAGAAAATTAAAAGTAGAATTACCATTTGATCCAGCAATCTCACTCCTGGGCATCTACCCAGAGAAAAACATGACTCAAAAAGACACATGTACTCCAATGTTCATTTCAGTACTCCACATAATAGTCAAGTCATGGAAACAACCTAAATGCCCATCGACAGAGGAGTGGATAGGGAAGATCTGGTACATATACACCTTGGAATACTACTCAACCATTGAAAGGAATGAAATAACAACATTTATAGCAACATGGATGGACCTAGAAATTATCATACTAAGTGAAGTCTGTCAGACAATGAGACACCAACATCACCTGCTACCACTTACATGTGGAAACTAAAGAAAGGACACAATGAACTTCTTTGCAGAACAGACAATGACTCACAGACTTTGGAAAACCTATGGTTTCCAAATGAGGCAAGTTGGTGGGTGGGGGGATGCACTGAGGGTTTGGGATTGAAATGCTATAAAAATTGAGTTGTGATGATTTTTGTACACCTATAATTGTAATAAAATTCATAAGTAATTGGGAAAAAATAGAAAACCCTTTTCATATACATAAATCTCATTTAATGTAATCATGTAAAAAAAACCTGCATAGATCTTGCTGTCTTTTTTTTTTTCTGCACATGTGGCATGCGAAAGTTCCCAGGCCAGGGATCAAATCCCAGATGCAGCTGCAACCTATGTCACAACTGTGGCAAGGCTGAATCCTTAGCCTACTGTGCCAGGCTGTGGATGGAAACTTGTGCTGCTGAAAAACACCAGATCCTTAACCCACTGCACCATAGCAGGAGCTCCCTGATTTTTAAAATAAGTAATTTTAGTGATGCATTTGTTCTAATATTTTATTTGTCATTAGTCATAAATTATTGACTTATTAATAAACAAACATTAAAATTAGCCAAATTGACTTCAAAGCAACAGCTTTCATGGAAATAAAAAACCTCACTATTATATGATAATATATACAATTTGACAGGTGAAATATAACTTTTAAAATGTTAGTTCAATAATATAGACTAAGTTCTATATATAAAGCAAAATTTGCCATAATTAAATGGAGAAATTGATATCCATGATCATGCTTTGTGATTTTTTAACTACAACCCACTCAAACAGATAGAAAAATATGTAGGATTAGAACAACAAAATAAGCATAAAATGACCCATAGGAAATATATAGAAATAAGTTACACCAAAATAGAAGACATTCTGTCCAAGCACACGTGAAACACAACAAAATGATCATGTTCTAATTCCAAAGTTCAAGAGATAGAAAAAAAACAATCTAATTATAAACACATGCTCTGAGCACAATGGAATTAAATTAAAAATCAATAATAAAGACTTAAACTCCTCATGTACTTTAAAACTAAAAATAATTACTAAACAATTTCTTGACAAATAGGACCTCAAATAGGGAATTCAGAAACAGAGTGATATTATGGCATCAAAGGAATAGATTAAAAAGCACAAACAATTAAAAATTAATGAGATAGAATAGTTCCTAAATGGTGGAGTAAGGATCTCCAAAAATTATCTTATAAAAATAATGAAAATACCAGAAAAATGGTCAAAATCATCTTTTTCTAAACTCTAGAAATTAGTTTAGTTAGAATTAACCAAATTTTAGCAAAGATCCAGTCAGTGTTTATTCAAGAAAAAATGATGAATATCATTAAGAACAGCAAATTTTGTGGCACTTTAACATTACCAATCCCCTCTCCCTTTTCCCAGTTTTGTGGCAGACTTGGAAGTGAATAGCACAGAAATCACCAGAGAAGCCAGTTGGATTTGGGGCTCCCCCAAAAGTCCAGTCTCTAGAGAACTATTCAATGAAGAAAAAGAATCTTTGCAAGAATTGAGCTGGATTTACACATGTAAAAGCATAAAAATGGAACTTTACACCACATATAAAAATTAACTCAAAATGTATTACAGACCTAAATATAAGAGCTGAAACTATAAAATTATTGGAAGAATATATGGTAGTATATCTTAATGACCTTAGTTAGATAATGTTTTCTCAGCTATGACAATAAAGCACAGGCAACAAAAGAAAAAAAAATGAACTTCCTAAAAAAAAAAACTTGATGCTTCAAAGGACAACATCAAGAAAGCGAAGAAAACAACTTACGAAATGATAGAAAATATCCACAACACATGTCTATTTAGGTACTTACATCTAGAATATGTAAAGAACAATTATGATTCAAAGATGAAAAGGTAAGTAACCAATTTTAAAAATGGAAAAAGGTATAGAACAGACATTTTGCTCAGGAAGATACAAAATGACCAATAAGCACAATGTAACAATGAGATACTATTTCACACCCACTAGGATAACTATAATAAAAAAAGAGGGACAATAAAAACTCCTGGCAACATAGTTTAGAAATTGAAGTCTTCATACATTCCTGGTGGGATTTTAAAGTGATGTAGTCGCTTTGGAAAAGTAGTTTGACAGTTGCTCAAAATGTTAAATACTATAGTCACCATATAACCCAGCAATTCCGCACTTAGTTTTTACCAAAGAGAAATGAAATGCTTCTACACATAAACATTTATACATGAATATTCACAGCAGAATTATTCAAAATAAGCAAAAAAAGAAACAAATGTCCCTCAAGTGATAAATGGATAAACAAAATGCGGTACATAAAGACAAGAAAAATATTTCAGCAATACAAAAATAAGTACTGATGTATGTTAAAACACAGATGAACCTTGAAAACATTACAGGTGTAAGAAGTCAGCCAGAAAAGACTACATACTTCATGATTCATTTTTATAAAATCTCCAGAATAGGCAAATCTACGGAGACAGAAAATAAAATAGCAGAGTCTGGGGTAGGGATTGATGGAGATTTTTAATGACATGATTAAAATATTCTAGTACTGGAGAGTGGTAATGATTTTATCACTCTGTAAATATACTATAAACCACTGAATTATGTATATAAATCTATCTGTCATAAGAAAAAGAAATATGGTGATACATGTAGAAATGTACAAAAAGTAAAAAACTGATTACTATTTTTAACTCAGTTAATTAAAAAACATAGAACTTATAGGTCATTTGGATTAATCTGTATAGCTATACTCAGCCCTGAAAACTTTTCCATCTACGTAAGGAAAGATAATACAGCAGTCTTACAATTTAAATTTTTTCTTCTCTGTGTATTTATGCTAGTTGAAAAAAATAGATAATTAATCCATTAAAATTAATAATATTTTACTCAAGAACTAAGAAAATATAAAAAACAATGAATTTAAATTAGAAAGAATAAAATAAACTACAGAAAGTAGCAAAATAGATAAGTGTAGATTATAAAAAATCCAGTCATTTATTTAAAAGACTAATAAAATATAGATAAATCTATGACAGAATCAATATACATACGTATGTACAAATGAAGAGCAGAAGAAATGATAATAGGAAATAATTATAAATATATAAAATGAAAATAAGAGAATGAGATATACATTTTAATAATATATTTGAAAATAGGTAAAATAAGTGATTTTCTAGAGGAATATTTTACCAAAATTGACTTAAAAAGAAATAGAAAATATGAGTAGATCTATAATCATTAAAAACAATGATTTAGTAGTAAAATTATGCCTTCCAATCAAATGTTAAAAAAAAACAAGGCAAGAGAGAGTGATTTAGAGAAGGTATATGCACAGACTAGTGTCAGTCTACAAACTATTTGCTATTAGTCAATAAAGAGATAACTGCAGAAATTGAGACTATTAAATTTTTAAACCAATTAAAACAGCAAGATCACATTCAACCTATCAGGTAACTATTTAGAAGTCTGAACGTTATTGTAATAGCAAATACTTAACAGAGTTCTTAATCAAATTATTCTTAAATTTCTATAAATCCCAACTTATACAATATTCACAGTCCTAAAAAGTGGGTGATATTATCATCCCCATTTTGACAGGACAAAACAGAGAAGATAAAGAATTATGTGTCAGTCATACAGCTACTAACTGAAAGAGCATTTGACCCATTGTTCTGATTGGTGTCAGCTATGATTTGGAGCATCAGAAACTTTCATAAGCTGCTGATGGGAGCATACATTTGTACAACCATTATGCAGATATATTTGGCAGTAATAAAGATGAATATATGCAAGTGAGATGCACATATACTTGAACCTGTGGCTCAGTTTGTGCACACTTGCACAAGCAGAAGTAAGAGTATTCACTACCACATAGCTAGATGTAGCAAAATACTGTAAACTTCAATGACTATAACTAAGAGAGATTTGATAAAACTATTATCTTTTCATACAGTAGAATGCTATATAGAAGTTAAGAGGAATAAACAGAGCTCTATAAACTACTACAGATAAATCTCAAAATCTTATTTGTGGGTTAAAAAAAAAACTAGATCCAGGTGGGTGGATATATAATGTTCATAACTGTAAATCTAAAGCCATAAGCATCATATTACATGTTGTTTAAGAACACAAACTATGATAGAAAAGATACACCAATTTTGCAAATGTAGCTATCTCTGGGGATGGAAGAATGGATACACAGAGGGCTTCAAAGTTATCTAATGTTTCATTACTTTTAGAAAGTGACTTGTGCCTCGAATAACAAATTTTCAATACTTTGAAAATATTGGCTGTGAATACATTATTCTTCACTGTTTTCAAATATGTTTGAAAAATTTAATGATGAGTTTCGGTCTTTTGAGCACAAGATGCCCATTTTCTGGGCTTGGCCCTGCAGTAAACCTTTCTCTGCTCTAAATTCTGAGTTTTTGGTTTATTTTGGCTCACTGTACATTAAGCACACAAACTTACATTTGGCAAGAGATTAAGAGTTATGCCAATCTCTGTTAAGAGAAGCAGAATAATTGCTGAATCATAATGATATTTGTTTTCTTTTTACCACTGGAAAATTGCAGATATAGGAAATGTCGAGGTGACAATTTGATCATAAATGTGTGTGTGTGTGTGTGTGTGTGCAGGTAAGAGTGTGTAATGGGGGGGGAATACCTAAAGCATGGGTACTTTAGATAATACCATGTGGGTTTACACAATATATATTTCAGTTTGTGAATGGTAGAATGATTTGTGATGAAGATTCATAATATTGTATGCTATCTGTAATCCAAAACTTATATTTTTTCAGGAGGAAATAAACAATAGAGATAAAAAATAAATAAAAGTGAGTACCCCTCATAGCATACTAAAATACAGAAAAACCCAGATCTTTTTCTTCTTATGCAGGGGAAAACCCAGTTCCTTCTTTCTCTGCTTCTCTCTTCTATGTCTCCTTTACAACTCATGCAAAACACTTCATTTATGACGATTTAGATAACCAATTATTTTGGGGGGATACTACACAACAACAAGAAAGTCTCAGATACAAGTTCAACTCAATTCTAACACGTTAGAGTTTTAGTCTTTTACAACACTGCCTCCACTACCACCCTTGACTTCCGATGCCATCTGCAAGCCCAGATTGTGACATGAGCTTTTGGTCTGACTACAAATTAGGGTTTCTAACAATCCCTTCCAACTCAGAATGCCAATCACAAGTCCATGTTGTTACCTGTACTTTTGATTAACTGTCTATAAATCAGAGGTTCCTATACGTTATATTATATACTGTTGGGAAATTATAGAGACTGGTTTTTAAAATTCCAAGTCTCACAATGGTATGTTCTTTAATGAAAACAAAGAACAAGCAAACAAAAAACTCTACATAAATCATTTAGAGATAAAATGCAATGAAGAATTTTCTGGTATTTCAATTTGGATGTAGATATATGTTTCTTTTGAGAAAAACTCAATTTGGAATAAATATCAACAAAATGGGATGTAGTCATCATTTTTACAGTCTTCTAACAATTTTTCCAGTATACTAGCTCCTATCTCATAAACGATTGAATTTACAGCTCAGACCAGCATGTCACACTCTTAATATAGAAGTGGCTTGAAATTTTCTACTTTAGTGTATTATGATATGACATACACACCAAAAAGGAAGCTTATAATTTACATTTTTGTAATAATGAATTTCATGTTTATAAATGTAGCATATTACAAGTAGTTTTTTAAAAAACAGTCAAAAACCCTATCTATAATTCTCTTTTCTTTGATGTTCTTTCAGTCCCACTACAGTTTTGCATAATGATTTTTATAAGACAGACTAAGAAAGCACAGATGACTACTCTAAAAGTATTCTATAGTCCTCTAAGTATAAATTGTGATTATAACTTCATATGAATAGTTTTTGATTCTTTATCATATATATAATATCGTCAAACAAAAAGTAATATTATGGTTACAATGTTTTCTCTCCTGCCATTTCACAATTTTTACTGTCTTCTCTGTTCTCATATTTAAGAATTTATTTGGATGTCTTGGTTCTCATGATCAGATTTTCTCTTATACAGTAGAAACCTATGAAATAATAAGTTGTCTATCATTTCTGTGACTCAATAGATATTATTAATTCTTTTTCTGCATTCCTTCAGCTATAGTTATACTGGGAATGAATGATTATCAAATATTACTGAAGTATGATAATACATGAAGGCAGAAGACATAGAAACTATAGAATGAAGGGTAGAAGAGACTTTTTAAATATTACTCAAACCTATGAATTTATAAGGTTATGTCATTAGCTGACCATCGATTTTTACTGAAAGACGATATTTTTGTTTCGCTCTTTTTACTTACATGCCTGAAAATCTCTAGTATTTATTCTCAATAGCTCTGCTTTGTGTTTCAGTTTTTTTAAACTCCCTTATTCTTTCCACTAATAAGTGGTAGGAATCTGAATTTGTGGGGGGTGTGTGTGTGTGTGTGTGTGTGTGTGTGTGTGTGT
>PVHT020000521.1:10956744-11045511 GCA_004024745.2 Catagonus wagneri | reverse complement strand
AACCTATGAATTTATAAGGTTATGTCATTAGCTGACCATCGATTTTTACTGAAAGACGATATTTTTGTTTCGCTCTTTTTACTTACATGCCTGAAAATCTCTAGTATTTATTCTCAATAGCTCTGCTTTGTGTTTCAGTTTTTTTAAACTCCCTTATTCTTTCCACTAATAAGTGGTAGGAATCTGAATTTGTGGGGGGGGGTGTGTGTGTGTGTGTGTGTGTGTGTGTGTGTGTATGTGTGTGTGTGAGAGAGAGAGAGGGAGGGAGAGAAAGGGAGAGAGAGGGAGAGAAAGAAAATGTGATTAAAGGAGAGAGAGAGAGCACATTTACTGGGTTAAGGGATTGATCAAAAAATCTTTGCATTTCTAAGACAGCTCAGAACCTTTTGCTAGACTGCATTTAATAAATATTTATGATTGTATAAGTAAATGAATGATTAATTATAAGAATCAATAAATAAATAGCCCAGAAGACATTTAATATGAAGGAGATAAAATTGATTACTAGAGTAAGTTAGAAAAGAAATGGAGCAAAGAAAGGAGTGAATGAGGAAGGAGAGAAATAAACAGGAATGTTTTAACAAAGGTCAACATGAATGAAGTTTAATAGTTGGATGACTGAATGGAGAAAACTTTTGCAATTCTAAAGTTTAGGGAGTTCCCCATCGTGGCTCTGTGGTTAAGAAATCTGACTAGGAACCATGAGGTTGCAGGTTCGATCCCTGGCATCACTCAGTGGGTTAAGGACCCAGCGTTGCCTTGAGGTGTTCTGTAGGTCACAGACGTGGCTCAAGTCCCACATTGCTGTGGCTATGGCGTAGGCCTGTGGCTACAGCTCCGATTAGACCCCTAGCCTGGGAACCTCCATATGCCGTGGGTGTGGCCCTAAAAGAAAAAAAAAGACAAAAAAAAAATCTAAAGTTTAGAACATAAGGCTAACTCTTACAAATCAATATGAGAATGAAATAATCTTAGGAAAATGGCCAAAGTAAATGAAGGGCTGCAAAAGGCTAACAATATACAGAGATGCCCAAACTCATAAATGATGAGAAAAATATCAATTAAAGCAATGAGATATCACTTTAGTCCTGCATATTGGGAGAAAGAATTAGAAAGGTTGATAATATTGCAAGGTGGTAAGGATGTGGGGACTTTGGACATGTACAGTCGGTCAGATGTAATCAGTTGAATCACTCTGAAGAATAACTGATACTACTTACTCTTATTAAGTATAAGCACATCCCATGAGTCAGTTATTTTGGCCCTGATAATTTTTCATACAGATGTATAAGAATACAGCTAAGTGTATGTTTATGGCAGCAGTATTTGTGTAAACATTGGGGCAACATGAGTGTACTTACATGGTAGAATGGACAAATAAAAATGGCGGGGACATACCATGTGATACCACGTAGTGGTTAGAAGCAGCATATCAATTGTACAGATCATAAAAACATAGTAAAAACTTAGAATTTTAGGTAAGAAAGGAAGCTTTTATATTCAGCAAGCATTTGCTAAAAATTTTATTTCAAGCAAAGTATAGAATAATCTGATTCAATCTCAGCTTGTAAAAAGTTAAGCTGTAACTAAAATAATAAACCCATAAAACAGAGACTACTCAATGGCATCAGGGAAATCTGAGGGCACATAGCACCTGGAGATACCCTGGATCTTTGAAATAGCTTATAAAAACTTTTGCTTAGGAGTCAGGAGGAATGAAGTTCAAAAGCTTTTCCCTAACACTCTTTACAACAAAGCTCTAGGCAAATTAAATAACCTTTGTGTCTCAGTTTCCACAGGCATAAAATCAAAGTATTAATATATAATTGGTTTCATGTGAGTTATAAATAAATTACCATATTTTAGATGCTTGAAAATGGTAGTTATCAATAATATTATAACTAACTTCAAGAAATGATTCATAAAGGAGAAACTTTTGAATACAGTGAAGGATTCAAATTTCCAGAGAGACTATAAAAGATATTGTCATACTGAAACCTTATAGATGACAGTGAAGTGTGTACGTGAAGGAGATGGTAAAGTGAAGTGATATATGTGAAAGTAATTTACACATTCTTGGCCATTATGTATTTGCTATCATTACTAATGATGAAACAAAGTAATAATGTGTGTGGAGCAGAAACCCAGAGTGGAGGACAATGAACCATCAGATTAGAGAGATTAAATGAACAAAGATGAAGAAAGCCCTGAATGGTAGGCTGAGGGACTTGGAAGTTCTTTCTGTAAATAATAAATAGCTACTTTAAAATCATGCATGGAGACTTTTACAAGCCTCACTTTACTGAGATAAATAAAGTAATGGAAGGCCAGATCATAACCCTCCTACAGTTTCATTACTCTGATCTCTTCACCTTTACTTTCTATCATTCCCCAAGGTAGTCTATTTGCTTATCACTTTATTCTTTGCTATATGCCTGGGCCTCTTCCATTAATTTACATCTTCCAGATTTGGATTTTCCACTTCATTTTCAATAAAAATATATTCCTTCAAGTTTTCTGCTATTTTATTCCTTGCAACTGTAGAAACAGAGGATATCCAAAAAAAGGGGTAGAAAGAAGACTGCCATCATTATTACAACATGTGTAACTCCTGGCTTGTGCTGTGGTAGAGATGCTTTCCTTTTTTTTTCTTGCAGAATTAAAGTTTGGGTGCAATAAAACATTGTTTAAATAAAAAAATAAAAAATAAAGTAAATAGATCTCCAAAAAAATCAACTCATTCAATAAAAATTATAAAAAAGTAAATGGAGATCCAAAACAAAACAAAAATTATGACGTTTAGGTGATAGGCACAGTGTACTAATAGATGATCACTAGGTTTACGCATTTTTGTTTTCAAAACAATGACCTCTTTCCTAAAAAGGATATAAATTTTAAAATAAATACAATTTTAAAAATCCTTTAAAAATGAGCAATTAAGAAGAACTATTTTGGTGGGTAAGTCTAACCTAATTCAGGCTAAGAGAAAATAAAAGAGGGATGATACAAAGTTCTTTTCAATGTTACTTAGAAACGTGCTGCAAATTTTAAGTGAGTTACCTACCAAAGGGCAAAGTAACCAGAGATAGAAAAGAAATGTAGTCAGTAGTAGTATTCTGGGAATTCATAAGTAAAAAGAAAATACTTAGGAGAAAGGTGACTAATAAGTTATATATTAAAGAGGGAATATGTAAGGAACTCATAAAGTATCCAGGTACTGAAGAGAAGTGAGATTCACAGGCATTGTAAATAAAAGATAAAGATCATAAAAATAGTGTTATAAAAATCATTATTGTTAACTAATAAGATGCAAAGAGTGAACACAGAAAATAGAATGAAGTTAGCAATTCAGCTATAGACATATAAAGAATCTAAAAAGGAATGGTTAGAGAGAAATGAGACAATATGAGATAACTACAGCAGAAACTTCAAAACAAAAAAATGGGTGAGTTATGCTTCTAATTCAAGAAATAAAGAATACAATTATTCTTCATTTTTAAAATGTCAGGAGGAATAAGCACAAATACTGTATTCAATAGAGAGAACACATTTTAAAAGGAAGGACCCAGCTTAAAAACGATGGAGAAAAGTAAAAAAAGAAAAGCAGGAAAAAAGAAATTTGACTTTTAAAGTTCAATTGTCAACAGTCAACTCATTTTTATTGAGCTGTGAAT
Source organism: Catagonus wagneri (assembly GCA_004024745.2). NCBI lineage: Eukaryota > Metazoa > Chordata > Mammalia > Artiodactyla > Tayassuidae > Catagonus > Catagonus wagneri. Next base: position 11,041,837 of record PVHT020000521.1, on the reverse strand, counting down.
TTGTTGCAGGACTTTCAAAATGAAATGATATTAATGAAACAGAATACATCCTTTTTTAATACATGAAAATTGGCTTAAATCAAAAATAATTTTCAATGCCTAACAAAAACTATATTATCTGTAACAATATAAATACTGACAATGGTATTTGGTACACTGTATATTAGGGAAGGAATAAATTACCAGCAGGTTAAAATGTCCATGTAAGAAAAACTCCACATTAATTTTAAAAGGTAAAATATACTTTTACTTCTCTCTTAAATTATAAACAAAGCCAGGTGTGAATGATAGTAATCTTAACAGTGAGAAATGATATAGTACTATTAAAGTTTTCTTCTGAGCTGAGAGTAGAAGGGGGTCAATTCCATTAGAATAATTATCTTTGCACGTGGTAACTTACATTCAAATTCTGAATTAGTGTAGTATTCAACCTGGGTTATTACTGCATAGAGTACCAAAGCACAATAAGAGGTCAATCATTTTGTCGTCTGTATCCCCAAACCAGATATGGAGCCAGAATTTAGAAGGTGATTATAAATATATCTGAGGTCAAAGTTGGATCTGTCATTCCCTACTCCAAACATGCATATAAATGAAATGGCTATGTTTATTACAACAGACTGCAGTTTTTTTTTTTTTTTTTCTTCAGCCTCTCAGGCCAATTACTTTGTGCAAGAGTTTTGGAGGATACAGAGTCAAATAAATGTTTGCTAAACTTATGCCTCTAGGACTCAAATTTTAGCAGCTAGGAGAAAACAACCATAAAACAATATTTGAAATAAAATAATGAAATAATTTAATATTCTCTGAAAAAAATCTTGTTTTTGATTGCATATTATTTCATTGGATGTCACAGAACAAGAGAAAAATTTATAATATGGTTTTTTACTTCAAGATGCTTTTTATTTTACTGGAGAGATAAGGAGAAAAGAAAGAAAATAGAAATATAAAATAGTCAACTAAAAATGTGACTGTATTTTTTTGGTATAACTTCTAGACATAGAAAGGAGAAATAAGTGGAGAGCAAGAATATTTAGGAGAAAACTCCATTAAAGAAGAAGCATTTGAGCTAGTAGATTTTAAAGAATACCCAGGATTTTCAGAGACAAGGAGAGAAAGTATAGTCTAAGTAGAAAAAACAAAATGAAAAGAGTTTATAATGTATACATTCTTTCAGGAGCCTGACGAAGCTTATGTACTCCTAATCAGAAAGTTTTGAAAGGTACGAAAACAAAATGAAAGAAGTAAAAATAAGAGTTCACATTGAAAAAGAATCAAATATATTGAAATACAATGACCAAAATTAAACAAAAACTGCTTTTTGATACAGTAATATATGTTTTTTAAGTTAATCCACTTAATAACAAGATTGAGTAGTGGGTATAATGACTCCCATTACTGAGGTTGTAGTGGTTTTCAAAGCCTTCACATATGTGATACTCTGAAATATTAGCAACAACTTTAACATGATATGAATTTCCCATCACTTCTATTGAAGACACAGTCATAGTTGCTGCTAAAAACTGGTCTATGGTATACATTCGCAATGGAAAGAAATGTTAACTTTCAGTGAGAGGTTAAAAAAGAAAAGATGAAAAATTTTCCTACCAAAGTTCATGGACACCTTCAATTCTATCTACAGACCTCTAAGTGTCCTATTACTCAGTCTAAGGATCTGGAGAAGATAATTAAGAACCAGTTGTGTTGGGGTAGGGGTGGGGCACAGTAAAAAGTGCTTCATGTTACTCTTGCAACATGTTGTTGTAAGGAGCACTGATATTTGGAAGAGGAGAAAACTGATGATCAAGAAGTTTTAGGTAAACCTGCCTGGGGCCATGTACATGATGAATGCCATCTATAGGATTGGAGTTCAAATTGCAGATTCCGTAGCCTTAGTTTGCTTTTCCTGTTGTGGAATATTACCTAGAGAATCTACAGAACATCTTAAATGGGCAATTAGAAGACAAACACAGGCAGAACATGGAGGTTGTTTTCATAGGTAGTAGAAATCCAATTGGAAGTGTGGGACAGGATCAGATTTTGGAGGAGTCTGTGAAGCATTCAAAGATAAACACAAGTAAATCCTTTGGAGCATACAAAATAAGCCCTAGGGAGGATGATGTTAAAAGCAGTTATTTAAGGAAAAAATAATCTGGTGGATTATAATGCTAAATATTCTTATCATATTTTCTGTACTGAAGATTTTGAAATAGGTCTTATATGACATATTTCACTTCAGTGTTTTCTCTTAAATTAGTTGACTCCATTATTAATTTTCTGAGGTGACTTTGGATTTTTTTTCTCAATATCCACTCAAATATAGCAAGGTACACAATACACACACACACACACACACACACACACACACACACACACACACCATCTGCTCTTCTTAAATATGGCAAAACACAAATCTACTTACCAATGCTTGTGCAACTTTCACCATCCACATCCAGCTTCCACCCCTCATAACATGAGCACTTGACCGTGTGCTTGTGCTGCTCACACACTTGACTGCACTTCAGATGACTGCTACAATAATCTATGATTTCACACGTTTTATTGTCTCTGTTGAGTTGAAGCCCTTCAGGGCAGGAACAGACAATCCCTCTTCCAGGAACAACAGAACAGTGGTTGCTGCAGCCTCCGTTGTTGAATGAGCATTCATCTATAAAAGGAGAGGAAGAGATTATAGGACATTATCAATTGTTTTTCTCAATTAAATCCTAATCATTGAATTCAATTATCGAAGGCTGTAATTAGATCACAGACATTTTAAATGAATGCAGAAAGCTCTTTTTAGAATTTTTTTCCCCCCAGAGGTTGGTGTGAAATGTTGAAAGAATTCATACAATGAACAAATATAATCCTATGTGACAGAAATTAGGAATGGAAGATATTCATTTTTATGTCTTTGAAGTAGACTTTGCCTCATTCCTAGAAGTAAAGTAAGTTCAATGTTTATGTTATTACTGGAAAGATTATGCTCTGCTTTTAGTAGTTGTACAAAATTAGTTGTTGAGGTCTTCCAAAAGGGATATACATATGCTGGTGATCTGAAAACCTACTTATCCTGGTGTTTATAAATAAACAGTCATATACATACATACATATGTATTATATTTATATATCTTTTTCTACATCTATAGTTTGATTTATAATGGATTAGTTATAATCGAGAATGGAGTCATCTGTCCATTACTGGCTACAGACATTTATTCCGTTGGTAAATTGTACATTGTGCCTTATATATTGGTAATTATGATCAATTCAATGAAGACATGGAAACATTAATACACATACATAAAAACTTGACCTGGTATTTTGGCTGAAATAATGAGCAACTGGTATTGACTACCTGTATAATATGATTGTTCTTTAAAGAATGAGAACTCTTCTTTCATGGAATTTATACTTTGTAACTATACATTAGATATATTACTTATCATTCTATTTCATCACATGGTTGTAGGATCTATGAGGGTATACAAAATATTTGTTCTGTTTACCAGTGTATGTCCAACAGCTAGTATAGTGCCTAGCATAGGTACAGCAGCTGCAAATATTTGTTGCATAAAAAATTTAACAAAATTGTCCAAACACAAACAGTTGCTCCCCCCCCATTGAGCTAGTACCTGTGCAAATGGGAAATTTCAAGGATTATACTTATCCCCTTGACAAAAATAGCAGATAATTGTCTTCACAATCACAATATTACCCATTACTACGATTGTTAGGTGGATGGTAAGAAGGTCAAAAGAAGCTTTGTCTTTCTTTGCTCTAAAAATACGTTTGAGTAGTTTTCAGAGCCTGCTCAATTAGGCATGTTTTGAGACATACTGAAAAGGAATGTTATTCAATGATTGGCAAATTTTAAAATGTTTCCTTATGTACCTCAAATATTTCATTCTCTCTACGGAAATTTATCCAGTTCAAAAATTGGACTGAAACGTAAGGCTTTTAAAAATATTCTCTACACTTTCTAAACTTCTATATGGGTCAACTATTCTTCATATTATTTGTCACCACAAAAGAATTAACATTAATAAGAAAAGAAAATGATAACATTAACTGTTTTCTCTATGAATTCAATTCAAGTTTGGTATTATTTAGAAGAAAAAAATGTAGACTCATTTCTTAGTTCTTCCAAATATGTCTGTTCACCTGTAATCATAATCATTTCAAAACATCAGTAGTTTCAAACTATTTGCCCCATTTTAGCTCAACTGACATTCTTTTCCAAGAGAATTACTGTAAAGAAATGTTATCATACACAGCAGGTGAAAAAAAAATTGTTACAGTGCTTTTAGCTTATTTCCAGTATGGCTGTTCTCTCAGTATTCAAGTGTCTCTTTCTGACAACTACCTGTGAAATTAAGTCATATTGAAATCTACAATTTAATATATACATTTAATGCCATTTTTTTATGCTAATCCTTTGTCAATTCTCTCTTAACCCCTAAATCTATCTTTAAATCCTACAGTTTCTTTTCAAATTTTTTGTTACCTTGAGAAAGACTCTCTCACTGAGCAAATGCTAGTCCAGCTTCTCTGAGCCTCTCTCTCTCTCTTTTTTTTTTCTTTGTCTTTTTGCCTTATCTAGGGCTGCACCTGCAGCATATGGAGGTTCCCAGGCTAGGGGTCTAACAGGAGCTGTAGCTGCCGGCCTTCGCCACAGCCACAGCAACACGGGATCCAAGATGCATCTGCAACCTACACCATAGGTCACGGCAACGCCGGATCCTTAACCCACTGAGCAAGGCCAGGGATAGAACCAACAACCTCATGGTTCCTAGTCGGATTCGTTAACCACTGAGCCATGACAGGAATTCCTGAGCCTCCTTTTAACTAGCCCTCAATCTTGGCCTAAAAAGCTTTAGACACTCAGCATAAACAATTTCACTGTCTACCCCTCTTCCCAGCCACTTCCTCCCAAGCCAGTAAGAGATTTGAACAAACAATAGCACAGTTTCTAACAGTTTATGGCATCATCCCCAGAGCGACCTCAGCCCCCCTTCAAGTGCCTGCCTGGGAAAGCTCCATGACTCCAGGAATTTATTGTTTGGTCCAACCAAAGTCTGAGGTTAGGAAGACAGGGCCCCTGAACCCAATCTCAGAGGAGTTAAGGTGAGAATGCTTGCAATATAAATCCTTTCTCTGCACTTTTGAGAGTTAATCTTCTATCACTCAATCTTTTTCAAAGGCCACAGAGGCATCGTTTTGAAATGCAAACATTTGAGAAAGTAATTCTCTCACTCTTGTTCCCAACACATAGGCACCTGGCTCTGAATCATAACCCTGCTTCCTGTCATAAAGATATGAGACTTTGCTCCTTCTCTGGTGTGAGCACCAATTAACAAACCCTGATGGTCAAGTCGCATGGGACAACCCTCCCTTAACCCCCACTTATTGCCTTTCCCATAGAATATTCCAGTTTTTACAAAGTTTCTTATCTTTAGTTTTGATGAAGTTGATTCCAATTTATGTCAGGCATTCTTCCCTATTGCAATAGTTATTAATGACTAAAATTTCTCACTAGCTGTATTACTTTAGCTAGTGTTTAATTTTATCTTTGATGTATCCTTATAACAAAAATCAAGTTAACTTCACTCCTGAATGATTTGTCTTTTCTTATTTTGTTTCTTAAGTGCATATCACTTTCCTTTGAAATCACTTAAAATTCCCTCTGAAAAAAAAAACAATCTCCACACTAGGTTAAGTTTATCTTCTTGAGCACTCCTCTTCTAAAAAAATTTTGTATATAGGTTTTATTTGGAGAAAACAAAGAACCTCACTGTCCAAAGGATGGAAGTTTTATATCTCAAGGCATCTTCTAAGTTCTAAGTCTACAGATTATAAATCATTTTCATAAATTTTGCACATATTAAGGAACAAGATATGAATCAATCCCTGTTTTTGTTTCAATAGGCAGGGTAAGGGATAGGGAAAAAAAAACAGCTATTTTAGATACAATTATTTGGAAGGAGTTGACTTTAAGAAGGGAAACCCTATGTTTTCATTATCTATAGGAAATGGTTTTAAAAACACTTTCAACTTTGGGGATCTTGCTCTAAAAGCCCTTTCTTAGCTACTAGCAAATCCAAGCCAATTATTTAAAGTGAATTCACTTGGTATATCTTTCATGTCCACTGGGTAAATAATTCATTACGACCATTGCTGTATCTCTCAAACCAATACCCCTGCCTGGCTGGTCAGAGCCTAACCTAGGATTGACGGAAAGAGGATTAGAAAGTAAGTGTCATGTCTGTATAGGAACCAACATTGCCTATAAAAGATACCGCATACCAAACTGACAGCATAAAGGTGCATATAAAAGTAACTTTTAGGAGAAAAGAAGACCCTTTTGCAATTCAGTCCTTTCCCCAGTGCTTGTTTTTGTTTTTTCATTGTTCTATTTCTCCCTTAACTTCACTTCATGAAGGGCAGAGCACATGAGTTCAATATGCCACAGTGCTGCAATCAGAAGAAAAATGTCTATCTTCTTTACTATCTCCACATCCAACTTTACTTAAACCTTTTCCACTCAACTCTAATCATTTAAAATCTTTGAGCAAGGTTCCTAAGCCAATGAATATAGCAACTTGATAAGCAAGAAGTGATTTTCAATCTTAAAATAGACAAAGAAATGAACTTAGAAGAAATCATTTTTCCTCTTTTATTTTCCCAATTCAGGGAGTAAAGCATAGGAAAATAAGGCTATGTTTTCATACGATTCTCTTCATTTTCCTTAATGACTTGTATTTTCTCTTCTTTGCCTTTTATTTACTTCATTTAACCCAAAAGTTGAAGAAAAGGTGGAAAAATGCTCATTTATTTCAATTCCTGTAATGCATTAGGTAATATTAACATGATTTTCTGATAGGTAGAGTCATCTCCATTTTTGTTATGAGGAAAATGACAATTCCAGAAATTAAGCCACGTGCCTGAGTGACTTAATTAAAGTCATTGAAGAATAGAATTTAAACTTGTAAAAATTTCAATTTTTTCGATAATTGTACACTTTCAATTTTAAGACTGTTGATAGTTTCCTTCTTTTAGAATTGCTCTTACAAACTTCATAAGTGATTCTCAAATATTATCATAATGTAAAAGACATTTCCATTTACTAAATTACTCCATCAAGGAGAACAAGTTGGGGGAAAAAGAAATGAATACAGATAAACTGAGTCTATCTTCTTTTATTGATAATTTTTAAATTTAATTTTAGGGCTTTTGTATGTTTCAATGTTAGCATCGCTGAATGAAGACTGTTGCATTTGCTGTTTCAAGGTTATTTTATAGAATCACAGACTCTTTGGAAGAAAGGATGTTTCATTACATAAATGTAAAACAGAATAACAGTCTGTTTCTATAACACTCAGTATGCTATTAACGTTCAATTCAGATCAAAATATGATAACTTTAGACCTAAATGTAGTTGTCTTTCCCCTTTCCAATCAGGCAGCTTCATCATTTCCTAAAGTCATTTTCTCACAGCCTCAAGTCATCTCATTATTGTTCTTATCATTCTGTAAACTCTTCTTCATTACTCTATTGATGTCACCTTCACTACTATCTAGAAAACATATTTTGAAAATCTCCTTGCTAAATCTCTGATCTCCCCACAGAGAAGGAAATGTAATTGCTTTATATGTGCTTGTTGGCACAAGGAGATGGCTAGTCAAAAGTGATTTCAAAGCTCAAAAGCGATTAGATCGAAATCATTATTTTAACTAGATAAAGAACACTAAAGAAAGCTATTGCACGAGGACTAAGAACTTCTGAGAAAATTATATAAAACTGAGAAATATTCTATTGGTTTCATTATCCATTCTCTTTCTCTCCTCTTTATAAAAAAGTTTCCACTCTAATGATCAGAATGCCTGACAAAATCACTGGGTAGTAGTTAACCTCAACCCATACTTCAGTAAGAAAAGGAATCTCCTGTTTTGAGTGACTCACTGACAAAAAAAAAAAAAAATCACAAGTTCAATTGTGAGAATAGCCTTGACCATTCAAAGACTTCAATGATTAACACAGCTATACAATTGTGAAGTTAGTTGGATACAGGTTAACGTTTTCTGCTTGATTTTTAGAAATTTCTGGTCCTACTTCATTTTTAAAATTACAGTTCCTGAAAAATATTGGGTCGGGCTCAGTGCTAAAAGTTACATTTAAAGGGAATAACTAGAAGGAACAAATAAGCATCAGCAAGTGAACTGAAAAGGTTCTAGCCTCTAGAGAGAAGCAATGTAATGAAACGTGCAATACCACAGAGGTCGCCTTCATCAGACCCATCTGGACAGTCCTTTCTCCCATTGCAGAGTTTCTCGGGCTGAAGGCAGACTGAAGTGTCATTAGCACAAGGGTACTTGGGTGGCCCACACAAGAAACTGTCACAGTCATCTTCATCTGACTGATCTTCGCAATCGATATCTCCATCACACACCCATGCTTTGTTGATGCATCTCCCTTAAAAAAATAGAAACAACAGGCATTTGAGTTTTGTAATGAAGTCACTGTAATAATGAGGGGTCATTATCTATTATCTTCAGGCAGAGGCAGAACTACTTATCATTAGCAAGAAATCTATATGCTGAAGTTTTGGCAGTTTATTTTCATGATAGCATTTGAATAGTTTTTATCCTGATTGTTAAACTGTTCTTAGTGTGAGGGCCTTGATATTTTCTTTAGTGTCAAGTTATTGCCTTACTTTATTAAAAAAAAATCTGACTCATTGAAAATTTAATTATAATACTTTTAAGTAAACTTTAATGATAAGTTTGTAGAGTAGTAAATAACTATTTGTATAGTAGCAGAATTCTCTTTCAGAGCCCTAAATTTAGGTAAATGCTTTATTTTAACAATTGAAGCTATCTTTCTATTTACATTTATAATCTAAACACCTCAACTCCTCACATCCAGACATATGTATATGTTTATTCATAGAAGAATATAAAATGTACCAAGTATTTTAGTAGCTAAGGGACAAAATTTATAGAAATACGTTTTTCTTTATTGCTTTTTAATGGGAAAAAAAGATTATTGATTAGCGAGAATGTTTTAAAAGTAACAATGTTAAATTCCTAGAAAGCAATGATTATTAACTATGTAAACATTTTTCTCATTGCAAATTATTTCTCCTTTCCAGAACATTTGCGTTTTTCTTCTAATTAATTATCTTTTCTGAATTATACAATGTTAAGGTGTAGTGTAAATTAAAAAATGTATCTAAAGGTAAATATCAGTTATCAGTTGACCACATACCAACGTCTGATAAAATGAGTGGGGTAAATAAAAGGGAAATGGAAAACTATTAAATTATGTACGGCTAAGTGTCATTATGTATTTAAATGATTTCTTCAAACCTAAGGTTTTTGAATTTTAAAATACTTAAAAGAGTGGTGAAAAGATGTTTTATTTATATATCAGTAATTTTCCATGCTATTATAAGTCAAACAAAAGAAAAACACGTGATCAGTTCCATAATTAACATAAATACATTTGATAATATTCAACATTAAGTATTGATCAAAATAAATTAAAATAAGAATGGATGACTACTTCATAAATTAATTTGATCACAAATGGAGGAACATTATAAAATTTTGCCTTAACATCATAAATGAAACTAAAAATAATATATTGTCTGGAAATGATATGTACTGCCATTAGGCAATAGAAATAAATGAGGTATAAAATTAGAAAAGAATATCATTACATGCAGTTAATGTAATCATATAACTATAAATCTATAAAACTAAATAAGAATTATAAGAAACTAAGGATTAAAGAAATATGTAGCTAGTGTCAAAAATTATACAAAAATCAATAGATATCATATATATAAAGATAATACATATAAAGCTAATATAGTAGAAGAAAAGGTCAAGCAAAAAAAAAAAAATAACCTACCACAAAGAATTTTGGTTACACTGCCCAAGAACTGTATATAATTAATAAGAAAAAAATTTAAAAGTTTACAAAGAAACCCAAAAGAAGCCTTGAGTAAAGATGTAGTTGTTTTTGGAGAGGAAGATGTATTAATATAAAGATGTTTCTCCAAATTAATACCATTGGAATAAAATAGTAACAATATTATTATAATACTATGAACTTCTCCTAAACTTCAGAAAATAAAACTGAAAATATCATTAGGAGACTTCTAAAAAAAATAGAGGAAGATTGATGAATAGCAACTATATGTGCCAAGTATTTAGAGGAGTTTTAAAGTAAGAGTAGTTCATTTTTCATAACAGGATAGCAAAAAATCAGTAAGTAATTAGTATAGAAACATCAGAAATAAGACTCTTTTTTTTTTTTTTTTTTTGCCACATCCATGGCACATAGAAGTTCCCAGGCCAGGGACTGAACTCTTGACAAAGCTGTGACCCAAGGCACAGTGGTGACAACACTGGATCCTTAACTTGCTGAGCCACCAGGAAACTCCTGTATGTGATTTCAATATACAAAAATTGGCAATTCAAAATACTAGAGAATAAATAACTATAAAATTAATGACGCTATGGTTTATTGATGAGCTACTTGGAGAAAAAAATAAAGCCAAATTTTCACTTGACTCTTATACCAAAATAAATTCTAGACAAATCAAAGAAATAAGCATTTTAAAATAACAATTATGCTAAATACATGAATATTCTAGAATAAAATAGCTAATAAGACAAAAATGTGGAGTTCCCGTCGTGGCGCAGTGGTTAACGAATCCGACTAGGAACCATGAGGTTGCGGGTTCGATCCCTGGCCTTGCTCAGTGGGTTAACGATCCGGCGTTGCCGTGAGCTGTGGTGTAGGTTGCAGACGCCGCTCGGATCGTGCATTGCTGTGGCTGTGGTGCAGGCCAGTGGCCACAGCTCCGATTAGACCCCTAGCCTGGGAACCTCCACATGCCGCAGGTGCGGCCATAAAATGACAAAAGGCAAAAAAAAAAAAAAAAAAGACAAAAATGTGAAATAAATAGTCATTATATAAACATAGAAAACATAAAGGGCAAATTGACAAATTTGTATATTTTTTATTCCACATTAAACAATAAAATCCATGTACAGATTCAACATAAAGTTAATAAAATAAAAAAATCACTATATTTGACAAAAAGAGCATATTTTTTTAAAATACAAAGGCTTTTAGAAATCAATATGATAAAGATCAGTAAACCAACATAAATGCAAGATCCATAATAAGTCAATAATGGCTTAAAACATATGATGTTCAAAATACTTTCAATTAAGAAAAGCAAAAAAAATAGCAATTTGATACCTATTTTCTCTCTTTAGGATTAAAAAGTTGTATAATTCAAAGAGAGATTTGACAATGGGGTCAGTGTTAAAGTAGGGCTACAAATTGGGACAATCTATCTGTAGAGCAGTGTTATGAAATCTAGTAAATGAAAAATGTATCAACTCTTTACCACAGTAATTCTAATTTTAGAATTTTTTTCCACTGGTATATTTACCCAAATGCACAAAGATGCATATGCCAGCATGTGTGTTGCTGCTCTGTATATATTGAAAATGTCTGGTTAACAACTTACATCAGCATTGTAAGACTGGTGACATCAATTACATTTTTGCATCCATACATTAAAATCATATGACTGAGTGAAAAAGAATGAGATAATTCTGCCTAAATTAAAACAAAACAATCTTCAAAACATATTGATAAAAAAGGCCTACAACTGAGTATATTGTAGACTTTCTTATATGTTAGAAGAGATTTATCTGTTCACCAATATCTATGACTGTATTTCCACATGCATGTCAATATAAGAACATGGAATGACTTGTCTCTACATGAATTCTTCCTGGAGGGCTACACAAGAAATAGTTAAACCTAGGAACTCTCCTACACTGTTTGTGGGAATGCAAATTGGTACAACTACTAAGGAAAACTGCATGGAGTTTCCTTAGAAAACTGAATATAGAACTACCATATGGTCTACTTCTGGGCATATATTCAGACAAAACTATAAGTCAAAAAGATACATACACCCCTGTGTTCACAGCAGCATTATTCACAATAGCCAAGACAAGGAAACAACCTAAATGTCCATCAACAGATGAATGGATTAAGAGAATATGACTCACTTATGTAATGGAACACTATTAAGCCATAAAAAATGAAATAATGCCATTTTCAGCAACATGGATGCAACTAGAGATTCTCATACTAAGTGAAGTAAGTTGGAAAGAGAACAAATACCACATTATATTACTTATATGTGGAATCTAAAATATGGCACAAATGAACCTATCTACAAAACAGAAACAGAAACACAGACATAGATGACAGACTTGCTATTGCCAAGAAGGAGGGAGTGGGATGGACAGGGGTTTGGAGTTAGTAGATGCAAACTATTACATTTAGAATGGATAAGAATGTATATCAGAGGGAACTATATCTAAACTCCTGGGATAGAACATGATGGAAGATAATAAAAGAAAAAAGAATGTGTATATATTTATATATGTATAACTGGGTCCCTTTGCTATAAAGCAGAAATTGGTACAACATTGTAAATCAACTATACTTTAATAAAAATAAATAAATATAAAAAATGGAAATAGATAAAAATGACTGCCTCTGGTGAGGAAGACTTAATGTTACTGGAAACCTAGAATAGGAGAGAGAGATGGATTTTTGATTGAATCCTTTTGTTTTATTTTATTTTCCTTCCACCATATTCCTGCATAATTTTTCAAAAAAAAAAAAACTAGCTCACTTTTAAAATGGTAAAGATGAAATGTATACACATGTGCCACAAAGTCTGATAGTTTCTACAGATACAGAGGTTACTCTGTGCCTTAAGCTTTCGTATAGGAAAGTTATAAGACCTGTCACCAAGGAGTTTATAATCTAGTTAGCAAGACAAGATAAATGCGTAGCATATAATTGTAGTCTAAAATGTGACACCCTGTACTTAAGAATTAAATTGTATGGGATCATCTGCAAGTATAATAGAATGAAGGGAGAGTTCAAGAATAATACAGTAATTTCCATTTTTAGTTTGGTAAATCAAGATGCGACTTCCGTTTGTTTTTTCTCTCAGACATCACAATCCATCACGACATTCTTAACCATTGACTTCAGAATGACCTTAGAATTGTTTCAACAAACCCATCCATAAATCATTATCAATCTCTTACAGTCAGAATAGCAGTAAAACCTATTTGCCATTCCTATCCAAAGGCTGCCTGGAAAAGGTAAAGAAAAATCTTATGCAAATGACTAATAGCCGTAAGATGGATTATGTTATCAGAGATATGAATAAATATGAACACATAGCTTAGATAAAATCTACAAGTTCTAATAGGTCTCTTCTGTGATTGATTTTGCTGGGGATATCTGAAGCTTAATTGCTTCTCTTTTACTTATTTGTTTGTTTCTTTTACAAAAATATAGATAAGAGGGTATGCCTGGTATGATTAAGTTTCTATTTAATGACCATTAATTGTGTAAAACTCAAAAGCAAATGACTTTAGTAACTATGCTTAAAGAATGTTGATTTTTACTTGATTTGTATCAGGATGAATCCTTACATAGTCAAATCATTGGATATAACATTAAAAAAACTAATATTACAACTTTTTGTGTTTCAGCTTCCACCCTTATATATAAGAAATTTAAGATTCAGGTCCAATTAGTATTATTAAAACAAAATAAAGATTAATAATATCAAGTCGTGTTATAGAAATAGCAAAAATCGTCATGTTGGTATCATGGCAGCTACTATAATCACTTAAACTAAACACACATGCACATACATGTATGCAGACATGTACTCCTTCTCTCATACATACACTCAGGACACTGTAAGGACTGTCTTGATTTGTGTAATCTTAAAATACATAGTTTAGGTTAAAAGTCAGTACAAAGTCAACAGGTATAGGAAAACTAAGAGTTTCTAGGAGTTCCTAGAAAATGTGCTGATTTCCTCAAATACATATATATCTTTGCTTCCAGAGTTTCTCTTATGCCTGTCAAACAATTCTGGCTATTTCTTAAAAAACAGAGTTATTAATCAGTAAACTATTTGACTTGCTTTTATCTTAATGAAATATAACACATTATTAACAGGAAAATTTCTGTTCAGGGATATGACTGGCAGATAATATAAAGAATATGGGTAAGAAGATAAGTGAGTCTTTATAAAAATCCAATGATTTGCTCAATAATGTGACATTTTTTTGAATACTGGTTTTTTGAAATGCAATTTTTCTTTTAATTTTTATACTCCTAACCTGATACCATGTATATACTTATTTCTCTAACAATGTTTGGCTTCAATTCAATTCAGCAAATATTTATTGAATATTTTGTGCCTGTCTAGCTACTGAATATGGTAGAAAAACAGGAAAGATAAGTTCCTGATCTTATGGAGCAATAAGTCTAGTAGTGACAAACATTCTATAAAAAAGGATAAGATAAAAGCCATATAACCATCGAAGAGTACTGTGGAATTTCAAGGAGCTAGAAAATATGTATGATTGAAAGGCTGAGAAAAAGCTTTACTAAGATGTTATTTGTAAAGGGGTTTTGAAGGGTGGCAGTGGATATTAGATATGAGCACAAGAAAGAAAGCATTGCATATAAACATCTGCCTTATGTGTAGTCTTAACATTTCAATATATACATTCTGCCATAGAAAAAGCAAGTAAAAGGAAAAAGAGAGAGAACAATTGAATAATACGGTGATTACTCTTGCTACTCAATGAGAAAATGTCAGGCATAGACGGTAAAAATAAACTCTTCCTTAATTTGGTCTCTCTTCCATTTCTGAGTGAATCCATTGCAAATAATATTTTGTTTATTTAGTCTTTATTTTATGTTGAATACTATTTTCTTAATGATATAGTCGTATGTACAAATTTTTATCAGAGCTGTATACATGGAACCATGTATTCTTGAGTTTTACGGATGATTTTCAAGGATAAGTTTGAACATATGCAGTTTTAACATTATCTGTTAAATCCAACCCACATATAAGATGCAGTTCCTGAGGAGTTCCCATTATGGCACAGCAGAAACAAATTTGACTTGGATACATGAGGATGCAGGTTTGATCCCTGTTCTCATTCACTGGGTTAAGGATCCGGCATTGCTGTGAGCTGTGGTATAGGTCGCAGACACAGCTCACATCTGACCCCCAGCCTGGGAACTGCCATATGCCACAAGTGCGGCCCCTAAAAAGCAAAGCAAAAAAAAAAAAAAAAAAAAAAAAGATGCAAATCCTATGTAAATACATAGGATGAAAAAGGGTGGGACTTGCTCCAGAAGTAATAATGAGACAGTTTGGGGGCATAGTTCTTGAAATGTTGATTGTCAATTCAAGGAATATTTCTTAATCTTACAGACAAAGGAGAACAACTGAAAGACAGAGAAATTATGTGCTCATGCTCTAGTTTATGAAGGAAGAGGAAGGTAAAGACGTGTGTAGAATAGACTGAAGACAATAATTGTCAGGGATAAAAACAGTAGACCCCACAAAGTTCTGAGCTTACATTTAAGCTATGATACGTGATTGGAAACAACAAGAATGGATGATGTTAGAGAAATTACAAAGGTAACATTAGTAAGACCTGGAAAATTATTGCAAGCTAGAAGTGTCAAAAGGTAGGTTCTGCTTTAAATCCAAATGGTTAGGAGATTGAAGATGTTTCTAACAGAAATTGAGAAATGAGAAAAAAATTTCTGGCTTTGGAGAGAAAGCAGAATGTTGAGCCGAGCATTTGGAAAAACTGGTTTTGAAGCACAGGTTAAACGTCTGTGACAGAAATTTAGGAGGCATTGACCTGGAGGCGATAATTGAAACTGGGAACAGAAGAGATCACAATGGATGCTTGCAGAAAGATTAGAAGGAACAAAACAAAGTAATTAAGAGAAAAATGTATGCAATGTCTGAGATGGATTATGTGTTCAAGATATTTTTAAATTAAATGTAAGTGTTAGACAAAGGGAAAAGGACAAGAGAAAGTGAAATAAAAATAGAAACCTAAATGTTGAGTGGAGAGTGGAAAATTCAATATGAGATTCCATAAGAAAAAGTTTCAAGGAAAGGATATGTGTTAGAGAGAAAGGTCAAGTATTACAGAGAAAGAAGACACTGCACGGTATTAATAGCTAAAGGTATTGTTCATTAAGCTCACACTGTGTTCTAGGCAGTTTTTGTACATCCTATTGGTTATTATTATTATCCTCTGTTTTACAAGTGAGAAAATTAAACCTTGGAGAGATCTGGTAATTGACGTGAACTCATATAGTTACTGAATCCTAGAGCAACACTCAAGACTGAAAAGAGGATGGACTGAGAATTCATTTCTGGTGACCATCGAAACAGCAGTTTTCATAACAAAGGTAGGGGCAGGTTGTTAGCAAAAGGTGAAGGAATGAATGAGAGAAGAGACATCCAGGTACACTACACAATATGATTTAACGAAGAGAAGTAGGAAGAGAGGAAAAGCTCATAAAATCACATAGTTCTGAGGTTATTGTGCTAGGTATATTTATAAAGAGAAGAAAAAAAGTGTGAAGAAAGAAACTGAAGACATAAGAAAAGTAACTAAGGTCCCACAAGATGTAGAGGTCACAGGATCAATAGCTAAAGAAAAGCCATTCTGGGCAAAATGGAAGGTAGTTCCTATTTTAGATACAGGATGGAAAAGGGAAAAGAATAAGTATACAGTGAAGCATTTAAAACTGCCACCAAGAGGAATCAAAAGAGTAACATACAAGGATTATAAGAAGCAATATGCAAACAATTTTTATTAGTTTTAGAGCACAGAGACAATGAAGAGCTCATCAGGTTATTTCATCAGAAATAAAAGTATTCCATAGGGTCGGTTACAGGAAGAAAAAAAAAAGTGCTGCATTTAGAAATTCTTCATATATTATCCATTATAAAATTCCAACAAAATCACTATTCCATTGTGGGATATTTTGGTTCTAATTATCCAGATTGATTTGTAAGAGTCACTAAATTCACCACTTCACTTTTTATTTACTGATACAACAATAGGGAAAAGAGGAAAAAAACAACCACCTAAACACGGAAAAGAATAACACTGCCATTCACACAACCCTACAGTGATTTTTCATTACATAAGAGGATCAGAACAGAGGATGATGTCTAGGAAGCCACTGTCAGAGGTAAATCCCCAAGTGCTTAAGTTAGTTTTGCTACATTCCTTTGCTAAGGACCGCTTTATTCTTAACCCTTTACTCTACTCTGGGATGTGACTTGAAAACATTGTGTTGCTTCTTCCAATGGAATCTAGAGCTATGGGTCAGCACCAATCTACAACCACTCCTGGAAACAAGGTCACGCAGTCAATCATAAGGGGAGACTACATAGGTATGACACCTTCTCACACTTTTTCCCTAGCCACACTTCTCCCCATTCAAACACAAACATATATATATATATATATATATATATATATATATACACACATATATATATATATACACACACACACACATATATATATATATTTGCCTTTTTGCCTTTTTTTTATCTAGAGCGGCACCTGAGGCATGTGGAGGTTCCCAGGCTAGGGGTTTAACAGGAGCTATAGCCACTGGCCTTCGCCACAGCCACAGCAACGCGGGATCCGAGCTGCGTCTGCAACCTACACCACAGCTGACGGCAACGCCGGATCCTTAACCCACTGAGCAAGGCCAGGGATCAAACCCGCAACCTCACGGTTCCTAGTCAGATTCGTTAACTACTGAGCCACGAAGGGAACTCCTGAAACACAAATATTGACAACAGTTCCTTGTTACTCCTTCTAGAAATATCTTTATTATAGAAAATAATATACTTTTATTTATTTTCTTTTAATTTAAACAGCATCACATACTATGCCTACTATTACGTAAATTAACTTTTTACTCAACACTTAATCAGAGGGAAACACCCATGTCAGAGCATTACAGTGATTTCTATTCATTAAAGTTGTTGCAAGGTATTCTACCATATGGATATACAATAATGTTTCTACCTATTGCCCATTTTTCAGTCTATTTAGGTTGTTTGTATCATTTAGCTATTAAAAACAATTTAGTTGCAAATAGAACGTGAAACGATCCTCCACACCTTATGTCTTTAGGGAAATGCAAACTTAAACGAGATACTTCTAAATACCTATTAGAATGGAGAAAATCCACAACACATATATCCAAATATTGACAATCATATTGAGAAACAATAATTCCTCATTCATTTCTGGTGGGAATGCAAAATTATACAGCCACTTTGGAACACACTACGGCAATTTCTTACAAAGCCAAAAGTACTTTTACCATATGATCAATCACATTCCTTGTTATGTTCACAAATGAGCTGAAAACTTATGTCCAACAAAAACCTATACACAGACGTTTATAACAGCTTATTCATAACTGCCAATACTTGAAGCAACCAAGATGTCTTTCAGTTGGTTGAATAAATAAACTGATGTACAACTAGACAATTAAATATCATTCAATGCTAAGAAGAAATGAGCTAACAAGCTATGAACAAAACATGGAGGAAACATTAATTCGTGTTACTAAGTAAAAGAAGTTAATCTGAAAAGGCTCCTTATTATATGATTAGATTGACCTTGTGGAAAAGACAAATCTATGGAGACAGTAAAAAGATCAGTGGTTCCCAGAGGATGAAGGGAGTGAGTGATGAATAGGTAGAGCACAGAGGATTTTTAGGGCATTGGAACTATTCTGTATGATGCTGTGGGAGCACATATCATTAAACATGTGTCAAAATCCAGAGTTTGTACATCAAGAGTGAACCCTAATGTAAACTATGGACTTTGGATGTCCATGGAGGAATGTAGGGTCATTGACTGTAACAAATGTCCCACTCTGTGGTAGGATGTTGATAGTGAAGGAGTCTGTGTGTATAGGGTGGCAGGGCGTATATAGGAAATCTGTTTTTTTTTTTAACTTACTTTTTCTTTGAGTTTAAAACTGCTTTAAACCAAAATCCAATTGGGAAAAAAAGCTTTCACAGAAATTTTATTGTGTAGAACATGCTATTTCATTCAGTTATAATTATTTAAATATGTATGTATTATGATTTCTTTATCAATCCATTATTTCCAACTGCAGTTTTAATTTTCAAATGTATGGCTTTCTAATCTTTTTGATGCTAATTTAATTTGATTAAAGGAGAATGCTTTCTGTGAATTGTCAATTATTTGAAAATTTTAGGACATTTTCGGAATCTAACATATGGTCATGTTTGAAAATATGTGAGTTTGCTATGCATATAAGGATTTCAATAAATCTCTTGGCTTAAGGTTACTAAACACATTATTCAAATACTGAAAAAATTATTTAAATGGATTATCTTTGTAAATATCACTCCTTAAATATATTTTTATGGAAATATATTTTATTTTATGAAAAAGTCTTAGAGGTAGAATTGTGGGTGAAAGTGTACTCACATCTTCAACTGTGATATATTTTACCAAAGGAACTACCATTGAAGGTCAAAAGGTTGGATTCATATATTCCCAATATGATAAAATATTATTGGTTTTGTTAATAATCACCAATCTGCTACTAAAAAAAAAAAAAGCAGTTCCCACCATAGATCTGACTTTCTTTCATGAGTGAGGTTGATTGTCTTTTTACATGTTTAAGAGCATTCTCTATTTCTTTTGCTGTGACTTTTGGCCAATTTTGTATGGGTTATTGTCTTTTAAAAACTGATACCAAGGAACTATTATGTATCAGGGCAGCTAATTATCCATAATCTGTGTTGCAAATATTTCTGTCAGTTTATTCTGTTAACTTTCTTCTTCAGTTTTGGACCATTCTTGCTTTTAAAGACACAAAAATATTTTTCAACAGTGAATTAGTCCTTTAATGTATTGCTGGATTTGCTCATGTTTTAGCTAGAATGATGATAGTAATAGTCATCAGAAAGACATTTTGTAATTTTAGTGTGTATGGGGGGGCACTAATTTTGGGGGTTGGAAAATCAATATTACATTGCTTAAAAGAATAAATATTGTATTCCCTTCAAATGTGCTAGAGGAGATGAAAGGGGATTGTAACAATATTCCTTAAATATCTCATAGAATTTTTCATCTGGACTTGAAGCGTTTGGTGGAATAGTAACAAGATACACATATTGATCATTTTTTTAAAAAATTTATAAAATATATTGCCTATTTTCCTTTCTAAAGTTAATTTTGGAAATTATACTTTTCAAACAACACAATTTTATTAATACAGGTTTTAATATTCACTATTATGATACTTCATATTTTCTTTAATTTATAGTATTTCTTTAGCACCTATGATAATTTTCCTATTTTCACTATGTGTGCTGAAATTTTAATGTGTTTTTATTTTTATTTATTTATTTATTTTTTATCTTTTTGGCTTATCTAGGGCCACAGCCGCGGCATATGGAGGTTCCCAGGCTAGGGGTCTAACAGGAGCTATAGCTGCCGGCCTTTGCCACAGCCACAGCAACGCGGGATCCGAGCCGCGTCTGCAACCTACACCACAGCTAACGGCAACGCCGGATCCTTAACCCACTGAGCAAGGCCAGGGATCGAACCTGCAACCTCATGATTCCTAGTCGGATTCATTAACCACTGAGCCATGAAGGGAACTCCTAATGTGTTTTTAATAGGTCAGTTAACATATTAGCAATTTTAGTTATTCTTTCGACCATCTAACACATGAATTTTTTAAATTTGCTCTTTTCTTTCATTTTTCTAAACTGAAACATTATTTTGATATTTGGGTTTTCCTTTGGTTTGTTATGTTATTTTCTAAGTTCTTGAGTTCAATGTTGGTTGCATTAGTTGGAAAAAGCTAGGATGCAGTAACAAACTCTAAAATCCATTGGTCTAATTCAGTAAAAGTTAACTGCTTGTTCACATAAAAATCATGTGAAGGTAAAGTAGCCTTCCTCGTTGTATGTGTGCCTGCTTGTTCTGTAATTTAAAAGGTCAGTGGGCAGAAAAAAACAAAACAAAACAGAGGAGTTCTCCCTACAGCTTAACTGCCTTAGCTTGGAAATGATATAATCCCTTCTGCTCATAGCTTGTTAGCCAGAACTAGTCATTTCGCCCTAATCTAACTGCAAGAGAGTTTAGAAATACAGTAAGTCATAAGGAAAACTGGTGAATACTGTCTCTGGGATGTCTTGCTAAATGTATATATATACATATATATAAATATAAATTCTTCAGAAATAAACTCAAGACACCTATGGTGAATTAATCTTCAACAAAGGATGCAAGGATATAAAATGGGAAAAAGGTCTCTTCAGCAAGTAGTAATGAAAAAACTGGACAGCTGCATGTTAATCAATGAAACTAGAACACACCCTCACACCATACACAAAAGCAAACTCAAAATGGCTCAAAGTCTTAAATATAAGATATGACACCATAAAACTCCTAGAAGAGAATGTATTCTCTGACATCAAACATACAAATGTTTTCTTAGGTCAGTCACCCAAGACAATAAAAATAAAAGCAAAAATAAACTAATGGGACCTAATCAAGCTTAAAGCATTTGCACAGCAAAGGAACCCATAAAAAAAGAAAAGACAACCTATGGAATGGGAGAAAATATTTGCAAACAATGCAACCGACAAAGACTAGGTCTAAAAAATTATGAAAATATTTCATACAACTCTACAGCAACAACAAAAACCCACATCATACAATTGAAAAAAGGGCTGAAGATCTAAATAAACATTTCTCCAAAGAATACATACAGATGGCCAATAGGCATATGAAAAAATGCTCAATATCACAAATTTTTAGAGAAATGCAAATCAAAACTACAATGAGGTGCTACCTCACACTAGTCAGAATGGGCATTATCAGTCTACAAATAACAAATGCTGAAGAGGGTGTAGAAAAAAGGAACACTTCTATACTTTCGGTGAGGATGTAAATTTGCATAACTACTATGAAAAACAGTATGGAGTTTCCTCAGAAAACTGAATATATGATCTGGACAAAGCTACAATTTAAAAAGATACATGTACCTGTATATTCACTACAGCACTATACACAACAGCCAGACATGGAAAAAACATAAATGTCCATTGACAGAGGAATGGATTAAGAAGATGTGGTACATATATATCAAATGGAAAACAACTTAGCCTTAAAAAGAATGACATAATGCCATTTGCAGCAAACAGAGATTATCATACTAAGTGAAGTAAGAAAAGACAAATACTACATGATATCATTTATAGGTGGAATCTAAATGATAGCACAAAAAGGAGTTCCCTTCGTGGCTCGGTGGTTAAGGAATCCGACTAAGAACCATGAGGTTGAGGGTTCGATCCCTGGCCTTGCTCAGTGGGTTAAGGATCCGGCGTTGCCGTTAGCTGTGGTGTAGGTTGCAGACGCGGCTCGGATCCCGCGTTGCTGTGGCTGTGGCGAAGGCCGGTGGCTACAGCTCCTGTTAGACCCCTAGCCTGGGAACCTCCATATGCCGCGGGTGCGGCTCTACATAAAGGCAAAAAAGACAATAAATAAATAAATAAATAAATAAATAAGCAAAAAATAGCACAAAAGAACCTATTGACAAAACAGAAACAAACTCATGGACATAGAAAACAGACTTGTGGTTTCCAAGGGTTGCGGGCGGGAGTGGTATGGACTGGGAGTTTGGGATAAGTAGATGCAAATTATTACATTTTGAATAGCTAAGCAATGAGATACAGCACAGAGAACTATATTTGTTTCTTAGGGTAGACCTTGATGGAAGAAAATAAGAAAAGGAATGTATATATGTATATATATGTATGTATACTATATACATGTATGACTGGGTCACTTAGCCGTACTGCAGAAATTGATACAACATGATAAAACAACTATAATAAAAATATGTAAAAAAAAAACAATGTAAATACTCGTGTCTCAAAAACCTTAGGCTAGATTTAACCTTTAGTAATTTTAGAAATATAAATGCTACAAGCATAAAAATCATTTGAAAGTTTATTTAAACTTACAATTTAGTAACTTGAGTTTTAATTATATGTAATTTTATACATTTTGAATGTAACATTTTAAGTATATTTTTGGCTCATATTCTAAAGAACTACTGTAATTAACAAACTACTGGGAGCAAACTTAAAATTTTATTATTCAGGATTCATAAAACTAAACATATGTTAAAGATAACTAAAGTTTCTAATGTTGTCTTTTGTAATTTTATAGCATTTATACTTCTGAAATTGTTAAAACTTAAAAATACATCGTTTTGGGATACTCTACGTATAAACATAAATTAACAATTTCTTCTCTTGGACAGGGTTATATTTATGTTCCATATGTCCCGATGATTATGTATCTTTATTTTGTAAAAGTTCTATCAGTTTAAATTGATTCCCTCTAAAATTAAGATAAAGACCATTTTATTATTTAATTTCCAAGCAAAAGAGTAGTTTTCATAATTTTAGGTTTATTACACTATGATCAGAGAATTCTATTATTTCTACTTCTTGGAATTTATTGAAGTTGTTTAGGACAGTAAGTGCTCATTTTAAAAATATTCCATAAGCCTTTTAAAGGAAGGTTTATTTTTTTGCTTTCTGAGCACAGAATTGCATTTTTATTCATTTGAGCTAAATATTAATTCTTCAGATCTTCTACATTCTGGCTTATTTTTCTTCCATTTAATTTTTCAAGGACTAAAACAAATGAATAAAATTTATTGCTTCTAGTATGGCTTTCACATTGTGGTTTCTGTAACTTTTACTGTATATTATTTAATATAAGATATTCAAGACTGCAAAATCTTTATTGAAAATGTCTTTTTACCATTAAATGTGCTATTCTAAGTTTCATCAATGTTTTATTCTGGCCACTAAACTTATTTCTCTCATTCTCTCACTAAATCCTACATTCTTATTGCTCTATTAATTTTCTTAGTGAAGCTTTAGTGGAAAAAATACCTTGTACTTTTTATGTCTCTATTATCTGGAATAATATCTTAGCTAGGTATCAGATATTAGCCTGAGTGTCTCTCCCTTAGCTTCCTATTACCTTTCTATCCGTGTGTTTCTTAATCAGTTCTTAGATCATCTCATTTTATTCCTGGGAGTTTCAATATCTGATGATTTAAAATTTGACATATAGGTTTGAATTAACTCCATTAATTCTACTCAGAAGTCTGAATATACTTCTTTGTGAGGAATGAAGTTCTTCAGTTCAGGGAAATCTTAGCTATTTTTATTTTGTGTTTGTTTACTACTAGTACCTATATTCTTTCATGGAATTTCTGAGACTAGCTTTCCAGCCATATATATTGACAGCCTTTTCTTGTTTATTTATTTGCTTTTTCTCTGTGATGTTTTCAGAGTAAACAATATATTATTATTTTTCAATTCACTGTCTCCGTGTCCAGTCTAGCGTTTATTTAAAATTCCATGTGGATATATTTCCTTCTCAAATCTAAATATGTTTCATTCTCCACCTTTTCAGGGTACAATTATTCTGATCATATCTGCATTTATATATCATGTCTATATGTATCTAAGTCCATACATGCTCTTTTTCATTTTAGGGGTATTTTTTATTTTTTTAAACAAGGATCTCAAACATATTTTTTAAACTATTTTTTTAAGACTTGTTTCTCATTTTCATTTGCTCGTTAAATTCATCTTACATTGATTTGATTTTGATGGCTGGTTTCATTAGAGAGTTTACTCATGTATTTTAGTTTTGGTTTGTAATCTCATCTTGGATAGGGGTTTCCTTTTTGAGTTTATGTGTACTCATTACCATGTATATATATTGCTGTTTCCACTTCAGCCCAACCCACTACTGCTAGCACTCTTGCCTAAGAAATATATCTTATATTTGGCTTGGGGGAGGGGGGATTCTATCCCAACACGATATTATGTTTTTACTAGATTCAGTCTTAAAGCCAGTCAGAGGCTGGGTTTAATGCCTATGCCCTCCATGTTCTCTAGGCAAATGAATTTATCAAGTAACCATCCTTGGCAGTAACTAGCAGCAACTTCTGTTTGTTAGTCTTATTCTCCTTCAAAAACAAAGGAATCCTATTCTACTTTTCGGTTTCTAGTCAACTTCATGTGGGACAGCTTTACTTCCCATTAAATCTAAGATTTGAACACCTGTGCATCTCTACTGGCTTCTCTATTGAACCCAATCAGGCATCTGGCTTCTTCCCAGATCACCACGTGTTATTCTGTTTCATTTTAGTTCATCAAAAACATGCATTGGTTGTTAACTGGACTATATCTCTCTCATCTTATCCTTTGCGTTTTATTTTCACCTCTATGTGCTTTTAGCCGTGGAGAGAGGATTTAAAGTGTGAACTTAGAACTTCATCTAAATGTGTTCATACACCTTCTTAATGACATTAGAATAGTACATTGTATGAATACACTGTAATCATTAAGTAGTTCCCTTACTGATGTACGATGCATTATTTTTAGTTTTTTTTTGCCATTAAAACAAAATGTTGCATTGATAATATTTGTGTATATATTCTTATGCATGCTTGCTATTCTTTACATGAATATCTAGAAGTGGAAAGGCTGAGTCAAATTTATATTTCTACTAACAGCTTGAGGGCTTATTTCCCCTATAATTTTGCTATCAATGTATAATATTAAAAGTTTATTTTTCAATTCTGAAGAATGGAAAATAGTTTTTTTTTTTCCCCAATGAAATAAAGACTGAAATTTCCCCCCCTTATTCCCTATTATATACACTTGATCTTCAATGTGGGGGTACTCTTCAATATGGGTACAGTTAAAAGTCCACATACAACATCTGACTTCTTCAAAATTTAACTACTAATAAGCCTACTGTTGATTGAAAACCTTAGCATATATTTTGTACTTTATACTGCATTTTTACTATAAAGCGGGCTGGGAAAAGGAAATTGATATTAAGGAAAATAATAAGGAAGAGAAAATAAATTTATGGTACTACGCTTTATCATTATATAAGTTCATGTTTTCTGTTCACAAGATGAATTATCTGTCAGAGCCTACATCAATATTGTCTTACATTATAAAAATACTATAGATGCTATATATATTACTAATACTAGACATAAAACATAAAAATATAATGTGTATAAGATTCATATTTACTTACAGGTGACAATTCATGCATTGATAATGAAGAAGCAGGAAAATGATAGCCTAGTATAATTGATATGATTGCTAATGAATGAATTGTCAAAACATTTTATGACATTTGGTATTACAGTTATATTCAGATCAAAAAAGTAAAAGCATTGTTACTTTTTTTTAAGAAACATTTAGCTGTGATGGTAGTCTGATACATGTTTTCTGCAATTATGAAAGACAGAGTTATACTGTATGGTAGTTCTCTGAAAGCAAAGTTACAAACGGTAAGAAAACTAACACATTATTAATTTTATGTTTTAAATATGATTCACCTCATGGCTATGTTAGGACAGGCTATCCACTTCATCCAAGTCTTGTAAATGATGTTCTACATATGAATATTTAGGTGATAACGACAATGACAAAAAAAATCTTATATAGTTCTTGCTGTACAGTTATTAGAATTTTATATAAAGACATTCTCACATACACAGAAGATAATTTATTGAGAGTAGGACATGATGGTCATTTACTCTGTATTAAGTGGAAGTGGACTGTCATAAAGGTCTTCAAACTCGTCATCTTCATGTTGAGTAGCTAAGGAGGAGGAGGAAGAGGAGCGGTTGGTCTTGCTGTCTCTGAGGTGGCAGGTGTAGTAAAGAAGGCAAGAGAGGCAGGCACACTTGCGGTAACTTTAGAGAAATACACTGTAATTTCTGGCTTCTTCGCTCTTTTATTTCTTAAAAAGTATTTCTATATAGCACAAATTCTTCTTCTGTCATTTGCTTTGGTTTTAGTGTCTGTATCACAGAAGGGCCCGTGTCATAAAAGAAGTTAAAATCAACTTAAATAATTGTAACCATTCTGCCAAATCATTTAATGTTAATTTGTTTTCTGGTACTGCTCTTCTAAAATTTCTTCCTTATCTTCTGGCACTAGTTCAGAAGCATTCACCTCCATTAAGTTCTATTTTGTTAATTCCTCTGCTGTGGTGTCTATTAGTTCTTGAATTTCTCTAAGATCCATATTTTTAAACTCTTCATTCCCCTCCACCCTACTTTTTCTGCTACATCTATAATCACTTTCCTCGTTTGTCTCTGTTTTAAATCCTATAAAGTCATGTACACCATATGGACAGAGTTTCTCCAGCAGGAGTTTATTGTTTTGGGTTTGATGGCTTTCTCAGATTTTTCTCTAACAGTGATGACATCTTCAATGGCGTAATCCATCCAGACCTTCATGATATTCTCTTGATTGGGGCTCCTTTCTCAGCAGTGACAATCCTTTGTCTAGAGCACCATGTGTAATGAGACTTAGTGTTCCTTATGACTCCCAATCTAGATGTTGAATTAAAGACATGTTGTTTGGGGGCAACTAAACTACTTTGAAACCTTCACTACTGAACCCATGGGGTTCTGGGTGGCCAGGGAACACTGTCCAATATCAAAAGAACTTTAAAAGGCAGTTCCTTACTTGCAAGATACTTTCTGAGTTCAGAGTTCAGAGACAAAGCATTGATGAAATCAATCCAGGAAAAGAGTTCTCATTGTCCAGGCTTTCTTGTTCTATGACCAGAAGATCTGCAGCTAGCAGTTATCTTTTCTCTCAAGGCTCAGGGATTAGCAGCTTTCTAGAAAAGGGTGTTCCTGATCATAAGTCTGACTGCATTTGCACAAATCAGTAAAGTTAGCCTGTCCCTTCCTGAGTTAAATTCTGGTGCTTGCTTCTCTTCTTTCCCAATAAATATCGTTTGTGGCAATTTTTCCCCCAGAATATGGTACTTTTGTCTGAATTAAAAATCTTTCTGTCAGATTTCCTTTCTCCTGAGTGATTTTCCTAATGATATCTGGAATTCATCTGCTGCCTCTAGGTTGGCAGAAGATGCTTCTCCTATTATCTGGACATTTTTTAAACCATATCACTTTCCTTTCTAAAATTATCAAACCATCGGAGTTCCCATTGTGGCTCAGTGGTAAAGAACCTGACTAGTATCCATGAGGATGCAGGTTTAATCCCTAGCTTCACTCAGTGAGTTAAGTATCCAGTGTTACTGCAAGATGTGGTATAGATTACAGATGTGGCTTGGATCCTGCATTGCTGTGGTTTGGCTGGCAACTGCAGTCTGATTCAACCCATAGCCCGGGAACTTCCATATGCCACACCTGCAGCCCTAAAGCAAAAGCAAAAAAAAAAAAAAAAGGTAAGTAAATAAATACAACTTTCAAACCATCCTTTGCTGGTGTTAAATTCTTCAGGTTTAAATCTTTCTGTTTCCTTTTGCTTGAAGTTGTTGTTGACTTCACTTTTCCTGAAATGATATTAGAGTCTTTACATATCCCTTATAGCAATGCTGCAGTCACATAAAAGCTGCATTTTCAGTATAGGATAAAAAGGTATTTCACAAATGCAAAGTTTTGGCACCTACTTACATAGCTATATGGATTTCTTTTTGATTTTTTACAGTGGTCCTTATGCTGGATTCATTATCTTGAAATCATGGGTAACTGCAGCTGCAGACCTCAATCTATAGTACATATTAAGCAATTCATCTTTTTCTTGTAATACTATGACTTTTCTCAGTTTCATGGAAACACTTCCAGCACAACTAGTGGCACTTCGTATGGGTTCCATGGTGTTATTCATGGTTTATGGTATTCCACTAAACCCAATGAAAAATATGCAAGAACCACAGGAGATCACCTTTTATTGCAGTATGCAATTTACCAGAGAGACAAACTGCTCACACAAAGTTGACTAGTGTCACATGGTGTTTTCAGCAGATACTTGTGACATGTGAGCTCACCACAATAGCAACAGGAGGTGGTTCAAAAATTATTACAGTACTACAGTATGTACTACAGTAAATTTTATACAGTTATGATTTAATACTACATCGATACATTTGTTTATATTTCTGCTGACTGCAAATGATACTATCTCTGTTATGTTAAATGTTTGCATAATTTTCAATAAATTTTAACTTTTTTTAATAGATTTGTATAGATTTTAAGGTAGTAATTGATAAAATAGACTAGTATCTAGTATATTTTATGCATTTGTGACATATCTTTTTCTTAATTTTTTCAATGTTTCTAGGCTATGTGATTCCTCTGTGAGTTTTCTCAAATTGTAGCAAATTTCCAGAAAAGTTTCCAATATATTTATTTTTAAAAAAATTTGAATATAAGTGGATGTAGGACAAACCCCTGTTGTTCAAGAGTCAATTCTAACTGCAATTTGTTTGTCTGGGATTGAGAGACAAGATGTGGGAGAATGTAGTTCTTGGTCAAAGATCCTTTGAGATTAAAACTCTGAAATAATAATGGTTGTGTTGTACTTTAATTTAACTCTCATTCTCTTCATTACTGGAATAAAGAAATTTTAATTTTATACTAATAGATTGCAATTTCCATAAAAAAGAAAAGCTATTGTAACTACCAAATATGAACTGATCGCCCTAAAAATTTTTAAATGTTCAAGCTAGTGTTTAGAATTTTTTAAAAAATAAATATGAACTCTGAATTTAACATCTTAAGCGGTTTAAAGGTCTTTTGGCTTATAAATCTGAGAATTTAAACTTAAAAATATTAAAAAAGATGATAAATGCGTACATATTTTTAATCCAATTCTTATATTGTGGTTCACTTTAATATCTGCAATGTCCATATTCATACATTAATTATGAATTATTACTCCTCAGTTTGATACATTTTGGTTTACTATAGTTAGGCCTCTGATTAAGTTAGAAGCAGATCAACAGTTAAATTCCTACTTTCACATTCCCCCTTTATTGATTTACTTATTATTTTTTTATGGCTGCACCCACAGCATACGGAAGTTCCCCAGTCAGGGACTGAATCTGACCCACAGCTGCAACCTATCGTGCAGCTGCAGCAATGCCAGATCCTTTAACCCACTGCACTGGGCCAGGAATCAAACCTGCACCTCTGCAGCAACCCAAGCCACTGCAGCTGAATTCTTAACCCATTGCGCCACAGCAGGAACAAGAGTTTATTCATTTATTCATTTATTATGAGAACACAAGTTCCACACTCTTAGTAACTTTCAGTTCTTCAATGCAGTATTATTAACTAAGGTCACCATGTTATACCACATTTCCCTTTTACAATACAATATGAGTTTAACTGCAGTTCTGCTTTTAATAGTAAATGTTGATTTACAAGATGACTATTTGATGCAAACGTCTAATGTTTTCTTAACAACATTATTGTGTGGATAACTCAAATCCCAAATCAACATATGTAGAAGCGTCTCTCAGAATCCAGTTCCCCAAAGGTACCCAGTGCTTGAATTCAACATAAACCATCCCCCAAATCACCACTTTAGCATAAGGATTATTTTGAGCTGAAGCATTTGGGATTCAACAGATGCAGAAAGAAGCCTTCCTAGAGCAGACTCTAGCTGACTAAAAGCATAAACTTTTGAGAAATAAGAACTGACATAAAACTCTTTCCCAGGGAAGTTTTAAGACCATGAAGATGATAGAAAGTCAGCACGAAGATGAATCTACACAATTTTATTAACTAACCTTTAGCTCTCATTAGTCTTCCCTTATATTTACCTTTCCACAAGTTGCCCTCCCTATAAGCCCCAGGTCCTTTTCCCTTGTCTTGCTCCCTCTCTGTAAGTAGAGGAAAAGGCTTTGCCCTCTCCACCAGCCATCCTCACAATTTAGATTTATTTTTTGAGTCATATTAAAAAAAGCTGTTTCATCAAAGTTCATTGTAAAATGTCAAAAACACATATCAGATAAATCGCAATCACTGGAAATTTTCTATTAACCCTGTTATTTCTTACATATTTTCTGTCACAGGTTAAACCAGTTTTTGCTAACATACAGCTTTTAGAAATTATTATGAAAAAATTTATAATTTCTTTGTTTATAAGGAAATTTCAGCCTGGTTTTATGTTTTTTCACCTCCAAGATTTTGCTAAATCTTTTCAGCATATTCAGTTAGTTTTAGCCCATTCAACTAGCCTATTCAAGTAAATTGATGTTTTGTTTTTCTGTAGCCTTTTCAGTTCCTTATCCATATACCTCTTAAAGATTGTTATCTGATATATTACATCATTAGCCCAATCAAGCAAATTCCAGAAGCAACATGAGAAAAAATATGCACTTTACATACTTAAGATAACATTAGCCTAAGTCAAATAATTGACTCTTTGGCACCAGATTTATCCATCTAAACAAAACTTGCTTATTAAGTTAATAATCCATTTGTTTAACAAGTCATGCATCTATTCAGTTTCAATATAAAATGTTCCAAAAAGATAATTTCTAAACTCAAAGTCACATTTTTTCTAACCAATAACCCCCAAACTAAGAATCTTTGTTAAATAATTGAAAAGAGCTCCTGACTATTAAAAATATTGTTGGAAAGATAAACATTTGAAAATATAACCCCTTCACCAGGAGTAGAACTCAGGAGTATTTATTTATCTTTGCCCATGTTAGCTTATAGTTATTTCTTAATTCTCTTATTTGAATGCTTAATTGTAACCATGAAGTGTGTTTAAGAAATACAATTCCTTTTTTTAATATTTAAATGCTTGTGGACCATGTGGTCTCTACAGTGTTTGCTTACCCACAGCTGCAATAACCTTTCATTTCTACCTTTTGGTTGAAATATTTAATAAGGGGCAAAATGAATCACTAAGAACTCATAATTAAGCAATTCAGAAGCAATTCTGCATTAAAAAGAAATCCCAGAGCTGATTCCGGAATATACCTAAAATCTGCAGAAAATTCTTTCCATGGGTTATTTGGATAATGATACCAATCATTTCACAAATTACGCCATAACAGAATTTAGGTTGAAGTTAATTCTCTAAACTTTAACTCATGATCCACTCTAGAGAAGGGGATAAATGTTAGTTTATCATGTTAGGCAGCACCTACTGTATGTAGAAAAACAAAATAGAAAAGTCATAATAATAGAAAAAACTTCATTAAAAATAAAAGCCTCAGTGACTTTCAAGATAAATCAAAGGTTTGAATGACCATCATCAATTTCATGCTAATGGGGTCTAGCAGTAGCAGAGTAAAATTTAGGAAACCAGTTGAAAGTAAATGCACATAATTCTGCCTTTCCCTTCTGCCCTTCTTCATTAAATTTTATGGTGAGAATTTATCTGTGAAAATGGGAATGCTGCATGTGGGTGTAGCACACAGGTCTCTTTCTGAACTTTGAAATTCCAGACTCTGAATCTGGATTGCCTGGTTTCAAATCCCAGTTCTCCCATGCTGGCTCTGTAAGCCAACAAATTAAAGCTTCTTTTGACTTTTTTGACCTGGAGCAAGTTAAAAATGTCTCTGGGCTTCTCCTTGTGAATTTGGATGACAAAATGAGTTGATGCGGAGGACATTTTTAGACCTGTGCCAAGTCTATAGACAATTCTAGTAAATGTTAGCTATTATTATTGCCACATATGGAATGTGAACAAATGTACCAGAAACACACAGATACTTTTTATAAAGGTAATAAATGGATTGGACCAATCCATTTGAGAGTGGACCAAAAGCATCCTACAGCAGGGAAGCCTGAGATAGAACTTGAACCTGATGTTCTGCTTACCTGTACTCCGACAGGAAAACTTGGTTTTGTGATCACACAGTCGTAAGGTACCACTGCAGCCTTTTTCATCACTACCATCTTCACAATCTTTTTCCCCATCACAGCGCCACAGATCAGGAATGCAATTTCCATCAGGGTGGCACTGAAATTCATTCCCATTACAACCAGCAGGAGAACGAATCTCTTAAATTGAAATGAAGGAGAGAAGCAGAAGGGGAGAAGACAAGAGAGAAATTATGATTTTATTTCATAATACTTTTTTCAATCTTTTCTTTCTTTAGGCATCGTGATACCAGAGAGGATATACTGTTACTTGGAATGTTCAATAGCTGCAATACCCTTGAGCATACTCACATTCATTTTAGAAATGTTAATAATTAGAGAAAATATATCTTGCCTCTCACAGAATTCCTGAAAGTGTCATGTATATTAGGAAAAAGAGGAAAAAAATGATAAGATAACATGTGACTATTCTGTTGTGATTTCAAATATTATCTTAACAATGGTATCTTTGAAAGGATTTTCTCTATAGTACATAAAAGAGATTTTTACACTCTAAATGTTTATACTTTACTTACTCATTTGACACTTCTTTAGATGATTTCTTTCACACTTATAACAGTAAATAACCAAGCAATAATTAGTACATTCTAACAACATTTTTGAAGAATAATGTCCAAAATTTTGAAAAATAAAGCCCTCAGATAATTAAAAAAATTATTCAGGACATAAGAGTTCAAAATTCTAGAATCACAACAGATATGTAAGAATCTAATGAGGCATTATGCATTCAAATTCAGTTTATCAATTAATAATTCATATTGTGCCCAGATAACACTATTCCTCAAAATCTGAAGCAAAAAATGTAGGGTAAATTTCGTAGATAAGCCTGCACAAGAATAAGGAAATATAACTCTTGAGGGTATGCATGTGTTTACAGTATAGCAATTAAGAAATATGACTGTAAGCAGCAGTATGTTTAATTTTTGTTAATATCTATTGAGATATAATTACCAAAATCTCAAATACTGTTGTAAAATAAAAATCTTAGTATATATTTTTCTAGACTAAAGTTTTAATGTAACAAATTTATTGTGTATCTCATGTAGCTATAGCCAGCAATTATTTTACATTTTATCTGTAACAGCAATTATTCTACATTATTATGATAGATTTGAGGCGAGTTCAGTTGAGCTACCCATTACTTAATGAGCTGATTTGGTAGGAATTGTAAAAAATATCAATAAACAGGAACCTCAGTTAAGAAGAGTTGAAAGACCAGAAGAGAGAACTGCCATGCCATGAAATTATGGCAGAGCCCAAAAGGAAGCAGAAAGACTCTTCTTTCCTCATAAGGATTCAGCCAATGAAAAGCCAAGGATTCTGTTCACCATAGCCGTCCCAACTTCCTTTTCCTCTCGGTAAAAGTATTCTTCTTTTTTTCCTTGCTGTAAGGGAACTTGCACACACTTGCCATGGTTGCAGACCCTAAATTACAGTTCCCAACTGATTCCAAAAAAAAAAAAACTTCTTTGCTGAAGAAATATCTGGCAGTCTGTTTGCTTCATATCAACACTTTGGTGGCCCATACAAGGACCAGAGAAGACTCCTAATGGCTCCAGAGCTCTGTGAGCCAGTCTGTACAGTACCTACAATTGAGCCCACTGATGCTTTTCCCGTTGATCTTGGAGTTTAAAGGCATGCCTTCTACTGGATTCAAGCTCACGTACTCTTTCCACCTGAAGTTCTCCAGGCTTTATTCAGAATCTATTTAAATGTTTTGTCTTTCCGGCTATGACTTGTTCTGTAAGCCAACTGTACTAGTTTGCACTTGGGTCTGATTTTGAGATCAAACTCTTTCACTGAAACTGGCTAGCTTGGCCTATTCCCTTCAGAATAGGGGTTGCTTCTCCTGAAGCTGATAGCCTTCGACCCATTCCTTTGAAAACAGGAGTTCTTTGAAATGGTTTCAGGTTTTTCAGCTTTTGGCCTATTCTTTTGAAAGGGCTGTTCTTTAGAAATTGGCTGAAAAATCCTTTGGCCTACCTCCTTTAGAACCAAGCTGTTTCCTTTGAATTGGCTGGGACTGGCTTGCAAGCTGTCTGAATTGAACTGATTGTGATGTAAACTGTTTAAGCTTAAAACTATTCTTTACTCTAGAGGAAAAACCTCCAGGAAATTAGATGTCAGTCATCTAAGAATTTTGCAGGACTCTCTCCTACAGGGACTTGGACCGGTTTATGTTTAAAAGCCATTGTCCTTCGTCATGGGCATTTTTAACTAAATAAACCAACCTTACAAAGGCAATTAAGGATATCAATGGTCATTACAGGAAATGTTTGAAATCCCTGAACTTAATTTCCTTAAAACCAAATTGGGCTACAATAGGTCAAAAATTTCCATAACTGAGTGGAATGCTTATTTCAATGGCTATTTTGAGGCTTTCCCACACTATAAGGAGTCCAAAATTGCCTCTCTGCAAAATAAGATTTGAGATTAAATGAAGAAAACAAAAGACCAAAGAAAGATAAAATGGCTCCAAATGCCTCAGACTCCTCTTCATTCTACATCTTAGGCCCCACCTCCGGCAACGTCTCTCTCCCTCTCTTATAGGCTGCTTATGCATCTGTTTTACCTCAATTCCTTCATACTCATTCTCTGTCCAAATTCCCTTTCTTCTAAAACTGTCCGATTTCCCTTTTCCTCTGAGCTTGACAGAACCCATTTCTTTAAAATGAGGCTTTCTGGGAGTTCCCATTGTGGCTCAGTAGTAACAAACTCGACTAGTATCCATGGAGAGGTAGGTTTGATCCCTGGCCTCACTCAGTGGGTTAAGAGTCTGGCGTTGCTGTGAGCTGTGGTATAGGTCATAGACACAGCTCAGATCTGGTGTTGCTGTGGCTGTGACATCGGCTGTAGCTCTGATTCGACCCCTAGCCTGGGATCCTCTATATGCCGAGGGTGTGGCCCTCAAAAGACAAAAAAAAAAAAAAAGAAAAAGAAAAAGCCTTGAAAGATGCCCAGAATCACAACCAGGAGTCTACCTACTATTTTCTTATATGATCAGATATAGAAAATTGCCAGTTCACTGACTGAAAAATCCCTAGGGTTTTTCCAAAGTCTGTTGATTGGAACAAAATTCAAGTTTCCACACAAAAACCTGCTCATAAATATTACAACTGACTTCAGATTGTTTTTAAAGAAAATTCTGATCTTCCTTCAGAAGCTGATTCACCTCAAATGGCTTTTAACTCTATGTTAAGAGGCTGAACTGGGACTTTTCACGTCTAGTAACAGGGACAAGGACAGAGTGGGGAATTATGTCCATATCAAAATATAGTTAATTTAGCAAACCAGCTCTCTCTTACTCTGTGTGAGTCACCTCAAAGAAGACTTCCAAAACTCTTAATCTTCAGTTCCAACAAATGAAGGCTGCTAGATAAAATCAAAACCCTCCTAGTTTTTGCTATTACTGCCAAGAACCAGGGTATTAGAAGAGAGATTGGTACAAAGTTAAACACATGAGACATCTCAGCCTTCTAAACAGCCCTTTCAACATCCTCCTGATTCTCAGTGGCAGGGCTCTGAGGAACTGTGGGGGCTCTTGTCAATCCTCCCTTTAATCATCACAGACAAACATTTCTCCAGATAGAGGATGAATCTCCTCCAGTCCTAACTGACACCACACTCTCGGGGTTAAACTTCACTGCTATAAAACAGCCCCTGCCTTGTTGTACTAAAAAGTTTGAACAATGAGGATCTATAATGAACCTATGAGGATTCTGAGTCTGAGCCCACTCCCTTTTGGTTAGTCCCTTTGAGAAATACAAACACTCTTCTCCTTAGTAACTCCATTCCTATCCATTTATTAGGCTGAAACATCCTGGAGAAGTATGACAGAACTTCTTCCTCACAAAAGGGGAAAAAATTCTAGACATTGTCAGTATCATCAAAGAAACCACCCAGATTAATTAAAAGATGTTTTGACATCTTTATTTGTTCTGTCTCTTATGGTATTAGAGGATACTCTGGGAATACTGACCATTTGTCCCTATTAAATTAGATTCCACTTTCCTTATGGGCAAAATCTCCAATCTACATTGCCAAAATTCACAGCGCATATCCCATTAAAATTCAAACAGACCCCTCCAAATCTCTTCCCAGAATTAATCAATACCCTATAAGAAGCCCTTGAAGGCACAAAGCCCACAAGAGAAAGAATACAAATTTAAGACCTCATTATCCCTTGTACCAGCTCTCGTAACATTTCATTTTATCACTGAAAAAACCAAAGGGAAAAGGGAAGAAGTTATTCCAGGCCCTCTGAGCCATAAACAACACTGTTTTCCTTCAAATCCTTGTTGTTCCTAACCCTCATATGTTACTAACGTCCATAACTACTGGAAATAAATTCTTTACTGTAAGTGATTTATGTAGTGCATTCTTTAGCGTTCCAGTTGGTGAAGCTAGCCAATACCTTTTGCCTTCACTTGGGAAGAAAAGCAATTCACCTGGACACTAATGCCTCAGGGTTGTATTGAGAGTCTTCATTTTTTTTTTTTTTTTTTTGCAAATCCTAAAGATTGGTCTGAATGATAATAAAGTTCTGTAGGAGTTCTGCTTTGTTGTAACATGCAGATAATTTGTTTCTTTGTTCTCCCTCTCAGGCCTCCTCACAGGAAGATAGAATCCATTTAATAAAGTGTTTAGCCTGAAAGGGTCAAGATTGCCAAAGAAAAATTGCAGTTTGGCCAAATCCAAGTTCAGTATTTAGAGTATCCATTATTAGAACAAGGGCTGCATTAGATCCTGACACACTTCATGGTGCCCTAAGTTTCTCAGAGCTGAAGCTCAGGGCTACTGGAAGGTTTTCTTGGGCTAGGTGGTTATTGCTGAACTTGAATTCCAAATTTCCTTATGGCTAAATTTCTATGTGTTTTTCTTGATAATAATAGCACAACTAAATTTTATGGGAAAAGCTGGGGTACATAGCCTTCAAAGCCTTAAAGGGGAATTTGATTAACCCACCTGCTTTTGGACATTCCAATTATCAGATTCCCTTTTCCCTTTCATATAATGCAAAAAAAGGGGATGACATTGGGGAACTCACTCAAAAACTCGGGGACTACCATCAATCCACAGGGTATTATAGCCAGAAACCGGACCCTGTGGCATGGCGATACCTCCCTTTGCCTTAGGATCATTGCAGCTACTGCCCTTTTGGTTAAGGCTACTGAGAAAATCATTCTGGAATTTCCTTTAACCACTTTTGTACTCGAAGGAATCGAGGTCCTCCTGATTTCTCATTACACTCAACATTTCTCAGTTAGCCACCTCATTTCCCATGAAATCCTTGTGTTAACTGCTCTTCACATAATTATTTTACAGTAAAATAACTACAACCTGGCTACTCTTCTCCCTTCTGTCACTGACAAAGTCCTTCACAACTGCTTAATGTTGACAAACTACCACCTGACTCCTTGTAATGACCTACAGGAAATTCTACTGGGTAATACTGACTTCTCATGGTTCCCCGATGATTCTTATTTAAAAGGTGACAACGACAAATATTGTGCTGCTTATGTATTACAACTCCTTTTGATGTTGTTGAGACAGCATCTTTACCTACAGCTACTTCAGCTCTACAGGCTGAATCACATACTTGTACACTAGCTTGACTTTAGTCAAAAAAACATCTGCAAGTGTTTATACTAACAGAGAGATGATTTCATAGTAGCTCATGACTTTGGAATGTTATGGAAGCAATGTGGATCCCTTATTTCAAGTGGAAATGATATTAAAATGGTCCCTCTATTCAGGAATTACTGAACAATAATTTTACCTGCCATTTCAGCTATTATTAAGATTCTGGGTTATGCTAAACTTGACTTTTTGGGAGCTAAGGGAAATCACTTTTCTGATATTTCTGCAAGGAATGTTGTCCTTAAAGGGACTAATAGTA
The DNA here is from genome assembly GCA_004024745.2 of Catagonus wagneri. NCBI lineage: Eukaryota > Metazoa > Chordata > Mammalia > Artiodactyla > Tayassuidae > Catagonus > Catagonus wagneri. The sequence continues at coordinate 11,003,157 of PVHT020000521.1, read as the reverse complement.
GCCAAATCTCTGTCCTTGTCCAAAAGGGTATTTTCACAAAAGACAATTTAGAAGAAATAGCTATAGAATCCCAAAAATTGGACCCTAAAAAAGGAAAAACAAGGTTGGAAATTCAATAATTGTTGACTTGAAAAAAGAGAAAGCTCAGGTTTGGACCAAATAACAACCTAGTTCTACCAGAGATTCTAAAAATCCCAGTACAGGCATTAAACCATTGGTCTACTGACAAAATGAAACCATTCATGAATCAATATTGGAAGGGAAACATTAACAAGGCTGCAAAAAGTGCCTATCTCAATTGTCCCCACTTGTCTGAAGTAAAACCCAGGAAGCCTGTATGTACTGCTTCTGGACATTTTAAACTGCCTAATGGACCATTCAAAGTCTGGTAGATGGATTTCTTACCACTTCCTCCAGTTCCTGGATATAAATATGTTCCAGTCACAGTCTGTATATTTTCACACAGGGCTGAAGCCTTCCCTTGCATATAGACTACTGTCTTTTCTGTGGCTAAAGTCCTTTTAGGAAAGATTATTCCTATATGGAGTGATTCACTCATAGTGATCTGGGAACCCATTTTAATGGCTAGTTGCTTTGATAAATCTTGCTATTTGGCTGGTTTTTACTACATTTTCACTGTGCTTATAACCCTCAATCCTCAGATTTAGGTTAATACTCTAATGGCATTTATCATTACAAACTGGCAAAATTTATAGAGGTCCTACAAATATCTTGGCTGAAAGAATTGCCATTGGTCCTTCTAAATTTCAGATTCAGTCCTTCTGGAATTCATAAATGTACACCCTTTAAGACAGTCACCGGATACCAAATTCACTTGGCTCCTACATCCACAGATCCAAAACCGATAAAAGAAGAGGCATTCCAGTATTACAAAGGTTTCATTGTTTCTAATAGAAAAAATCATGCTTTGATACAGCAATCTTTTCACAGTGTTCCCACAGGAGTGAAAGACTTTGTAACCTGGAGATACTTGTTTATTAGAACAGTCATTTCCAGAAGACTTCTCTTCAACATAGCTGGAAAGACTCTATTAAATACTGCTAACCAACTATTGTGCTGCCAGTCTCCAAGGAATAAACTCTTGGATTCATGTGATACTCATAAAGAAAATGCAAAGCCTGACTGGACCTTCACTTCATCTGGTGATATGAAAGTAAAGATTTCCTGGAATTGAGGAAGCCAACACATCTTTCCAAGATAGCTGGACCAAGCCTGTTGGACATCTATCACCAAACCATCAAAGATAACATGAAACTGCAGATTATCTCTAATGTCTATAATCTTGACAACATATGGACTTTGATGTTTACTATCCTGATAAAAAGTACCTGAGAGCTCTCCCTCCTACTCCTACTTGTTACTGAGATGTGAACACAATAGGTTTTTAGTCTGGGACATTACATGCAGAAATGGTCCTTCCAGACCTTGAGGGACAAAAGCTGTTGAAACTAGAAAACCTAACAGTGATCAAGTGATGCTTGCAGAGAAAGATCTTGATCAAAAGTGGAAAAAGTAAAAAAAAAATTAACAAATAGAAGCCTCAATTAAATAAAATTGAGAGACCAAAAAGAGAAATTTTCACATTCTGCAATGAGAACAGAACCCAAAAGGAAGAAGAAAGTCTCTTCTTCTTCCCTGGAAATAATTCAGCTAATGAAAATCCTTGGACTCTTGATTACACTGCTCCACTCAAATTTCTTTTCCTTTTTTAGTAAAAGGGTTCTTCTTTTATTCCCATGCAGAAACTTACACATGGCTCAACATGGTTGCAGGTCTCGAATTACAATTCTCTGCTGATCCCAAACAACCTCACTTTACTGGAGAAATGTCTGGCAGTCGGTTTGTTTCAGGTCAACAGGATCATGTAGTTGTGAGTTAACATTATACACAGCTAAGATCAAAGCTAGTAATAATACTTATATCACCAAGGCAGCTGCTTAGTGTTTTGAAAACTCTATTTGTTCACCTGGAAAGTAGAGAGTATGCAGGGTCACTGGGAGGAATAAACTGGATATGTGTGATCCAGCATTCCCATTCCTGGACATATACAGACAAAACTGTAATTCAAAAAATACACATGCGCTTATGTTCACTGCAGCATTATTCAAAATAGCCAAGACATGGAAATAACCTAAATGTCCATCGATAGATGAATGGATTAAGAAGATGTGGTATATTTATACAACAGAATATTACTCAGCCATAAAAAAGAATGAAATAATGCCATTAGCAGCAACATTGATGCAACTAGAAATTATCATACTAAGTGAAGTAAGTCAGAAAGAGAAGGAAAAATACCATATGATATCACTTATATGTGGAATCTAAAATATGGCAAAAAGGAACCTATCTACAAAAATAGAGAAGAGACCTGATGTTGCCAAAGGGAAGGGGAGGAAATGGGATGGACAGGGAGTTTGGGGTTGGTGGATGCAAACTGTAACATTTAGAGTGGATAAGCAATGAGGTCCTACTGTACAGCACAGGGAAGTATATCCAATCTCTTGGGAGAGAACATGATAGAAGATAGTATGAGAAAAAGAATGTATATATATGACTGGGTCACTATGCTATACAGCAGAAATTGGCACACTGTAGATCAACTACACTTTAATAAAAATGATTACTTTAATTACAATTTTTCTTTTAATCTTCTATGATATAAACAGTTCACTTATCGATTTTTTTAAGACTTTCAATAACTATAATATATCAGAAGATAAAATATTCTAAAGATGCACAGGAGTTCCCTGGTGGCCTAGCAGTTTAAGACTCAGCATTGTCACTGATGCGGCTTGAGTTTGATCCCTGGCCTAGAACTTCCATGTGCCACAGATGCAGTCCCCATCCCCCCCAAAAAAGATTCACAAAGTCGACCTGCTTCTATTTCCCAAATATTCTTAAAGTAATAATTCCGAAATAATAAACAAACAAAAATAAATAAAACTAATCCCTACTGAACCAAAAGTAAAGAAGTTCTAGTAGTGAAAATAGGAGTTCAGATTCACAGAAAAGCTGCAGGACTAATTTTCCAAAGTAACTATCTCTAAGAACACATAAACATCACACCCAGTTTACAGAGAAGGTGCTGAGTTTAGGCTGGCTATGAAGGACCTTCCAAAAACAGAGATCTTTTTTTTTTATATATTTTCTTGACTTTGGATAAATAGAGTTTTCATGATTCAACAAAATACTTGATGTATAGACATAATCTATAAATATGGTGGAGTCCATGAACATTCAGATGATACATATGGAATGTGCTATAGAAATTTTCTACCATATTTAATTAGGTATCTGCAGAGTGCCCTATTTAGCAGTATGAGTTAACTACTAAAGTAGTGAAGAATATTGACACTGGTTTCATAAACATGATACTGTGACATCTTCAAAAGGAACTGGAAAAATCCTGTGATTTTAATATTCAAAAGAAAAAAGAGGGGATTAAGACGGCAGAATAGAAGAACTGGAACACAACTTGTTTCATAAAAATAACAAATCACAACCAAATGCTGAGCTAGCTTCAACCAAATGGACTGGAAACTTTAAAAAATATATCCTACTCCAGGAGACAAAGAGGACGCCACATCAAGAAGTAGGAGGGGCAATTATACAATATAAGCAACTCCATACCTCCCAGGTGGGAAGCTCCACAGACTGGAAAGTACCGTATCACAGAAACTCACCTTCAAGAGTGAGAGTTCTTAGCCCCACATCAGGTTACCATGCCTGGGGATCTGGCACTGAGAGAAAGAGCCCCCAGAGCATCTGGCATTGAAGGCCAGTGGGGCTTGTGTGTAGGAGCTCCACAGGACTGGGGGAAATGGAGACCCCCATTCTTGAAAGGTGCACACAGATTTTCACATGCACTGGGTCCCAGGGCAAAGCAAAGTCTCCATAGGAACCTGGGTCTAAGCTGAGTGCAGTTCTTGGAGGATCTCCTGGGAAACAGGGGGTAACTGTGGCTTGTTGTGGGGGAAGGGCATTGGAGGCAAAGCTCTTGGGGATATTCGTCAGCCTGCTTTTCTGGAGATGGCAATTTTGGGAAAATCTGGCCCCGCCCATTAGCACTGAGAAGCCCTAAGCTAAACAATAATCCAGATGGGATCACAGCTCCACCCATCAGTAAACAGGCTGCCTAAAGTCCCCTCAGGCACACAGCCACCTCTAATCTCACCCAGAGGCAAAGCCCCACCCACCAGAGGAATAGGAATCAGCCCCACCCACCAGTGGGCAGGCACCAGTCCCTCCCATCAGGAAGCCTACAGCAAGCCCCTGAACCAACTTCAGTCACAAGGGAGACAGACACCTGAAGTAAGAGAGGCTACAATTCTATTGTCTGCAAAAGAGTCACCAAACCAAAAACCTATAAAAATGAAAAGACAGAGAACTATAACTCAGATAAGGGAGAAAGAAAAAAAGCCCAGAAAAATGGCTAAGTGATCAGGAGATTATCAGTCTCCTGGAAAAAGACTTCAGACTGTTGATGCTGAAGATGATGCAAGACACTGGAAATAAAGTGGAGGCAAAGATTGATAATTTATAGGAAACACTGAGCAAAGAAATACAAGCTATAAAACTTAAGCAAGAAGAGATGCAAAATACAATAACTGAAATAAAAAATTCGTTAGAAGCAGCCAACAGCAGAATATAGGAGGCAGAAGAATGAATAAGTGATGTGGAGGACAGACTAGTGGAAATTACTGATGCAGAACAGAAAAGAGAAAAAACATTGAAAAGAAATGAGGAGAGCCTCAGAGAACTCTGGGATAATGTTAAAGGTACCAACATCTGCATTACAGGGGTGCCAGTGAGAGCAGAGAGACAGAAAGGGACAGAAAAAATATTTGAAGAGATAATAGCTGAAAACTTCCCTAACATGGGAAAGGAACCACTCACTCAAACCCAAGAACTGCAAGAAGTACCATATAAAATAAACCCTGGGAGAAACACCTTGAGACACATATTAATCAAAATGACCAAAATTAAAGACAAAGAGAAAAGTTTGTAAGCAGCGAGGATAAAGAAACAAATAACATACAAGGGGACCCTGATAAGGTTATTGGCAGATTTTTCAGCAGAAACTCTGCAGGCCAGAAGGGAGTGGCATGACATACTTAACGTGATGAAAGGAGAAATGCTCCAATCAAGATTACTTTACCCAGCAAGGCTCTCACTCAGATTTGAAGGAGAAATCAAAACCTTTACAGATAAGCAAAAGCTAGGAGAATTCAGCAACACTAAACCAGCTTTATAACAGATACTAAAGGAACTTCTCTAGGCAGAAGAGAAAAGGCCACAACCAAAAACAAAAATACTACAACTGACAAGGCTCACCACTAAAGGCATATATACAGTAAAGACACAAAGTCATACATGAACAATTATGCTACAAAAATCAGAAATTGTGACAAGGGAGGGTACAAATGCAGGACACTGGAGATGTACCTGCAATTAAGAAATCAACAACTTACAACAACCTTGTTTATATATAGACTCCTATATTGAAACTTCAGGGTAATTGCAAACCAAAAATCTACAATTCATACACAAACAAGAAAAATCAACTCAAATACAACATTAAAGATAGTCATTAAACCACAAGAGGAGAGAACAAGAGAAGAAGGGAGGAAAAAATAGCAACAAAACCAAATCCAAAACAGTTAATAAAATGACAATAAGAACACACATAGCAATAATTACTGAATGGATACAAAAACAAGACCAATATATATGCTGTCTTCAAGAGACCCACTTCACTTCTAGGGACACATACAAATTGAAAGTGAGAGGATGGAAGAAAATATTCCATGCAAACGGGAATCAAAAAAAGCTGGAGTGGCAATATTCATATCAGACAAAATAGACCTTAAAAATGAAGAATATTTTAAGGGATAAGAAAGGACACTACACAATGATCAAAGGATCAATCCACAAACGAGACATAACAATTTTAAATATCTATGCACCCAACATAGGATCACCACAATATATAAGGCAACTGCTAACAACCTTAAAAGGAGAAATCAACAATAACACAACCATAGTGGGGTACTATAACACACCACTTACAGCAATGGATAGATCATCCAGACAAAAATCAATAAGGAAACAGGCCCTGGTGAAGCGTTAGATCAGATGCACTTTATAGATATTTATAGGACATTCCATCCAAAAGCAAAAGAATACACATTCTTCTCAAGTGTACATGGAACATTCTCTAAGATTGATCACATCCTGGACTACAAATCAAACCTCAGTAACTTTAAGAAAATTGAAATCATATCTCTTCTGACCACAATGCTATGTGACTGGAAATCAACAACAAGAAAGAAACTGCAAAAACCACAAACACTTGGAGCTAAACAACATGCTACTAAACAACCAATGTATCACTGAAGAAATCAAAGAGGAAATTAAAAAATACCTAGAAGCAAATGACAACAAAGACACGACACTCCAAAACCTATGGGATGCTGCAAAAGCACTTCTAAGAGGGAAGCTTATAGCAATACAAGCCTACCTCAGGAAACAAGAAAAAGCTCAAATAACAACCTAAACTTACATCTAAAGCAGCTAGAGAGGGAAGAACTGACAAGACCTAAAGTTAGTAGAAGAAAAGAAATCATAAAGATCAGAGCAGAAATCAATGAAATAGAAACAAAGAAAACCATAGAAAATATCAATGAAGCTAAAAACTGGTTCTCTGAAAAGATCAAGAAAATTGATAAACCCTTAGCCAGACTTATCAAGAAAAAAAGAGATGACACAAATCAATAAAATTAGAAATGAAAAAGGAGAAGTAACAATGAACATCACAGAAATACAAAGGATCATAAGAGACTACTATATGCAACTATACAGCAATAAAATGGAAAACCTAGAAGCAAAGGACAATTCTTAGAAAAGCACAATCTTCCAAGACTAAACAAAGATGAATGGACCAAACACAAGTTCTGAAATTGAAACTGTGATTAAAAAACTCCCAACAAACAAAAGTCCAGTACCAGATGGTTTCACAGGTGAATTCTATCAAACATTTAGAGAGCTAACATCTACCTGAAACTATTCCAAAAAATTGCAGAGGAAGGGACAATCCCAAAGTTATTCTATGAGGCCGCCATCACCCTGATACCAAAAACAGACAAAAATACCACAAAAAAGAAAAATTACAGGCCAATTTCACTGATGAACATAGACGCAAAAATCCTCAACAAAATACTAACAAACCATATCCAGCAATACATTAAAAGGATCATACATCATGATCAAGTGGGATTTATCCCTGGGCTGCAAGGATTATTCAATACCTGTAAATCAATTAGTATGATATACCACATTAACAAACCATATGATCCTTGCCATAGATGTAGAAACAGCCTTTGACAAAATCCAACACCCATTTATGATAAAAACCCTTCAGAAAATGGGCATAGAGGGAAACTACCTCAACATAATAAAGGCCATATATGACAAACCCAGAGCTAACATCATTCTCAATGGTGAAAAGCTGAAAGAATTCCCACTGAGATCAGGAACAAGACAAGGATGTCTGCTCTTGTCACTACTATTCAATATAGTTTTGGAAGTCCTAGCCACAGCAATCAGAGAAGTAAAAGAAATAAAAGGAATCCAAATTGGAAAGGAAGAAGTAAAACTATCACTGTTTGCAGGTGACATGATACTATACCTAGAAAATCCTAAAGACTCTACCAGAAAACTGTTAGAGCTCATGAATGAATTTGGCAAAGTCGCAGGATACAAAAATAATACACAGAAATCAACTGCATTTCTATATACTAATGAAAGATCAGGAAGAAAAATTAGGGAAGCTACCCCGTTTACCATTGCAGCAAAAGAATAAAATACTTAGGAATAAACCTACCTAAAGAGACAAAAGACCTGTACTCTGAAAACACTAAACATTGATAAAAGAAATCAAGGATGATATAAACTGATGGAAAGTCATACCATGCTCTTGGATTAGAAGAGTCAATATTATCAAAATGACTATACTACCCAAGGCAATCTACAGATTCAATGCAATCTCTTTCAAATTACCAAGAACATTCTACACAGAACTAGAAAAAAATATTTTAAAGTTTGTTTGGAAGAACAAAAGACCCAGAATGGCCAAAGACATCCTGAAAAAGAAAAATGGAGATGGAGGAATCAGGCTCCCTGACTTCAGACTATACTACAACGCTACAGTCATCAAAACCATATGGTATGGCAAAAGACAGAAATATAGATTAGTGGAACAGAATATAAGCCCAGAATTAAACCCATGCATCTATAGTCAACTAATCTATGACAAAGGAGGCAAGAATATACATTGGAGAAAAGACAGCCTGTTCAATAAGTGGTGCTGGGAAAACTGGACAGCCACATCTAAAAGAATGAAATTAGAACACTTCCTAACACCATGCACAAAAATAAACTCAAAATGGATTAAAGACCTAGATATAAGACCAGATACTGTATAATTCTTAGAGGAAAACATAGGCCAAATACTCTCTCCAACATAAATGAAAGCAACATCTTCTCAGATCCACCTGTTAGAGTAATGACAACAAAAACAAAAATAAACAAATGGGACTTAATTAAACTTCAAAGTTTCTTCACAGCAAAGGAAACCCTAAACAAAAAGAAAAGACAACCCACAGAATAGCAGAAAATATTTGCAAATGAATTGGATGACAAGCAATTAATCTCTCAAATTTATAAACACCTCCTACAGCTCAATACCAAAAAAACAAACATCCCCATCCAAAAGTGGGCAGAAGATCTAAACAGACAGTTCTCCAAAGAAGACATACAGATGGCAAGAAAACACATGAAAAGGTGTTCAACATCACTCATTATTAGAGAAATGCAAATCAAAACCACTACGAGGTACCACCTTACACCGGCCAGAATGACCATCATCAAAAAGTCTACAATCATTAAGTGCTGGAGAGGGTGTGGAGAAAAGGAACCCTATTACACGGTTGGTGGGAATGTAAATTGGTGAAACCACTGTGGATATCAGTATGGAGATTCCTCAGAAAACTAAAAGTATAATTACCATTCGATCCATCAATCCCACTCCTGGGCATCTATCCAGAGAAAACCATGACTCAAAAAGACACGTGTACTCAAATGTTCATTGCAGCACTCTATAAAATAGCCAAGTCATGGAAACAACCTAAATGTCTATCAACAGAGGAGTGGATAAAGAAGATGTGGTACTTATACACAATGGAATATTACTCAGCCATTAAAAGGAAAGAAATAACAGCATTTGCAGCAACATGGATGGACCTAGAAATTATTATACTAAACGAAGTCTGTCAGACAAGAAGACACCAACATTGAAAGCTATCACTTACATGTGGAATCTAAAAAAAGGACACAATGAACTTCTTTGCAGAACAGATACTGACTCACAGACTTTGAAAACCTTATGGTTTCCAATTCAGACAGGTTGGGGTTGGGGGGGGATGTCCTGAGGGTTCGGGAGGGAAATGTTATAAAAATTTGTTTGTGATGATTGTTGTACACTTGTAAATGTAATAAAAATTATTAAGTATTAAAAAATAAAAAAAAACACAAATCACATACAGATCCACAGATTTTTAAGTTAAGTAATTCTACGATGAAGAGGCCAACTTGCATATGCCAATGAATGGCTTTTGGTTCTTTTCCCTACTATTTAACTTTCTATGAAAACAAAACCAAACAAACTTTGGTTCAGCTGAATTTTAGAACCTGTAATATAAGCTCAACCAATAACATATAACAGTTGTATTTCAGGTTATTATCACTCAGTGACTCCAAATACTTAATAAAGAATGGAAGAGATAGTCTACTCATTTTTTTTCTACAGTCTCTAAAATAAGAGTTGAAGACTGGCAGGTCACATATTGAATCTGCCCCTCAGTATGTTTAATTTTGTAAATATATTACTGACCTTTTAAAAATCCAAAGATTTCTTATAAATTTTTTTCTAGTTCCTTGTAAAGTAAGATGCTTGGGTTAGCATGCTTAGAGGATAACAAGTACTATCTGTTTTATACAGAGATGGACTAAATTATATTAACAACTCCCTGTAAGAATGGAGAGACAAAGATACTCATTTATAGCTTTTTTTTTTCCCCTAAGGGATTTTTTTCTTCAGTAATGGAAGTGGGCAGTGAGGCAACTGGTAATTCCATTTTCTTTGGTTTTTTAATCTACTTCCGAGAAAATGTAGGAAACATTTTATTTCACTCTTGTTTCCATATTAATACTAATTTTACTATCATGTGCAAATTAGCTTTTCTTCTTTATGAGTCAGTTTTATGAATGGTTGTGAATAATCCTGAAGCTCATCATGCTTCTATCTTTGAATAGCTTTATAGAATTTAGAGCCGAATTTATGGGTCATTTTTCATGATACAAATTTGTTTGGACTAATCTCACCCTCAGATTTATTTACATTACTAATCCTTATTTGGTTTTTGAGTACTTCCCTTTTATAACCTTTAATCTTTCTAGGTCATAACTCAGATTATTTCTGTAAATGATCAGAGTAGCTAAATAAATAAGCATAACAGTAATCTGCAAGGACATTTGCAGAAGAAATATCACATTTTACATTTAAAATAACCTAATTTGAAACATTTTATTAGCTTTAATAAAATTAAATAGTACATACCAAATTCTATCCCATATTTCCCTTCCTCTCACTATCTTTTATTTCCTCAAGGACAATGTTGCCTCAAAAATGTCAGTAATAATGGGAGGAATTCTGTTTCACAGTTATTGGAAGAGCAATACTTTGCCTCATTTAAATGTATTTTGGACTTGGATTCAAAGACAGAGCTCTTTTAAGTTGTGTTTCTTAGAGTTCCGGTTGTGGCTCAGCTGTAACAAACCTGACTAGTGTCCATGAGGATGTGGGTTCGATACCTGGCCTCACTCAGTGGGTTAAGGCTCCAGAATTGCCATGAGCTGTGGTGTCAGTTGCAGATACGGCTCAAATCCTGTTTTGCTGTGGCTATGGCATAGGCCAGCAGCTACAACTCTGATTTGACCCCTATCCTGAAAACTTCAATATGCCACAGGTGACACCTTAAAAAAAAGAGAGAGAAAGAAAAAAAGTAAAAGAAAAAAGTTGTGTTCCTCAACAATTAACTCAATGTCCTCATGGAAAATGCTCAAGAAATTATGTAAATTTAGAAATCTAAACAGAAAAACCTGTTTCAAAAAGAGACTTGCATAAGATAAATTGTTGATTGGGAGAAGAAATTGCTTCTCCTGATCCAGCAAAATGGCAACTTTATATATAGAATTCTAGTATTTTAGTGGAATGATATTTTTACAGCTGAAAATAAGTTATGCTCACACAGATCAAAGCAGAATCAATGAAGGGAGAGAGCATACTACTTTTGCCTGAGATTTTTTTTTTCTCTGTTTGCATTTTCTTTGCTTTGCTTGGTATTGTTTGGATTGTCTATTTGTGCTTCATAAGTCAACACACTGATTTGTTTTCTTATTGTAAACAAACATTTATTTTATAAATTTAAATACAAATGTGCTATTTCCCTAAGTTTTCTTTTTTTTTCCTTAAACTACCCATGTCTAAACCTTTGAAGACTGGTACACTACCTATTAAACGGTGCCACAAGCAACCAGATTACAGTAACTTTAAAATGAAGATATAGTATGGGGAAGGAAATACAATATATCATTATAAATATTCAAATCTATTTGGTGAAACATTTCTCCTCTCAGTAATTATCACAGACGTCACTAATGTATACCTTCTAGTTTGGGTTCTATATTTCTCCCCAACCTCGATTTCCTTTCTATTTACATTTCATATATGAATGTTTATAGCTTTAAGACTCACTTTATTAAAATAGATATAGATATATATAGATGATGATAGATGATAGATGATAAATGATAGATAGATAGATAGATAGATAGATAGACGATAGATGATAGATAGGAGTAATTCTCTTATTTTGGTGTTTGTAGAGTCAGTAGATTCATGGTAAGGTTTAGAAATTCATAAATTCATAATTCAACGCATTATGCTTTGTGTTGACATGTATTTTTATCCCTGTGGAAGGGATCTGTAGCTTTCCTTGACTTTAAGAGGAATATGGAGACCAATTTCATACTTTCCTGTTTCTTCATCTCCCATCCCATATATCTTGCATGTAAATGGTAGTTTATATAGCATTCAATTTTGCTTATACTTCAAATTGTGTAATATTGTATTATATTTGAATTTCAAATTAATAAACAGTGAAAAAGGATCATCCATATGCTCCTTTTGATTTTAATCAAAAATAAATAAACAAAACTGCTTATTGAGGTCATCCCATTTCACAGAAACAGAAACTTTGCCTTGGTTAGACAGATGATAAGTGGCAGAGATGATATCTGAGCCCACATAATTAAATTTTAGAGGCTGCTTTCTTAACTCCTACCCCCTTATTTTACTTTCTTGTTAGGGTTTTCTCATGTAGAAGCTCAAGAATAAAAAAAAAAATAACTGGCTTATATAATAATCATGGAGCATCTATAATTCGTTTGTTTTTAATATCTAACGTATTGCTACCTAGACTATCTCTTTTTATTTTTTAAAACTTTTATTAAAGTATAGTGATTTACAGAGTTGTGCCAATTTCTGCTGCACAGCATAGTGACCCAGTCAAACGTGTATACACATATCCTTTTTCTCATACTATCTTCTGTTATGTTCTACGCCAAGAGATTATAGCCTATTTCTTTTCTAATAAAATTTAATCTGTATTTTGTTGTAAGGTCATGGTAAAATTTGGTCTTTTATGAAAAGATCAACTGCAAGTTGCATGAGGCAGTCTAGCCTTCTTGGGCTTATTTCTTCAGTTGGTTGCCAACCAGGAAAGAAAAGAGATACATAGGAATGAAATAATTTGGGTAACGCTATTCATGATCAAACATCTATTTAATGGTAGAGATCTACCAAATCACTTTCATTGTCTTCAAAATGAGATTATTGGCTTCAGTGATTCCTTCTTTTTTTTTTTTTTTTAATTTCTTTACAGGTCTCTCTGTGTCTTGTGTTTTATTCATTCATTCATTTATTTTGATGTTTGTAGGGCTGCACCAACGGCATATGGAAGTCCCCAGGCTAAGGGGTCAAATTAGAACCATAACCGCTGGCCTACACCACAGCCACCGGAATGCTGGATCTGAGCCATGTCTATGACTTACACCACAGCTCACAGCAAGACCAGATCCTTAACCCACTAAACAAGGCCAGGGAAGGAACCTTCATCCTCACGGATACTAGTTGGGTTTGTTTCCATTGAGCCACAATGGGAACTCTGATTCCTTCCTTTCTTTTTCCGAAATATATTTAGTGCAATGTGTTAGGTAGTTTTCCAGATACTGGGATAAAACAGTGAACAAGATAACTCATTTACTATTCTCATAGCACTAACATGAAGGGAGAAGAAAGCATGTAGGCATTTAATAAATAATTATGAAAGGACATAAACTGGATTAGTCCAGAAAGCAGTAAGTAATGCTGTATCAGAAAAAACAAACAAACATACATCACTTCTAATTCACAATTCATTGTCCAAGGCTAGTCACACTGGGTGGAGCACCATCATATTGATCCCACATAACCACAAAGTTTCCGGGACGTTCTGTCCTCCCATGTGCCCAGAAAAAGGAATACACTGTGAATATCTTTGATGAGTACCATGAATGACATGGGTATAGAGGACATCTTGACAAGGGTGATCAGAGATGTCCCTCAGAGAAGGTGATATTTGAGATGAGACAAAAATGAAAGGGAAGAGCCAGTCCAGCAGGTTAGGGTAAAGAGCATGAAGGCCGTGGAAGTAAATGCAAAGACTCTACAGCAGGAAACAGAAGTTGTATTTATAGAACAGAGAGGAAAGCGAAGGTGGGCGGGTTAGTGAAATGAGGTCTGAGAAGTCAGTAGGGTCTGGATTTTGTGGGGCTTTATCAACATCATGGTGAGATAAGTTCAACAAATATCTTTCCACTGGAAATTTTGAAATAGAGGCTAGATGATGATATCATTTAATCTCCATTATTAAAATTCTCACCAGCTGCTGTGTAGGAAAAAAAACAAAGGTGAAGTAGCGAGACCAAATAAATGGTTTTTGCTGGAGCCCAGGTGAAAAAATGAAAGGTACATACCTTTGAAAAAATCATAAAATAGTTGGCATAGTAGGCAATGCATGCACTTAGAAAACAATACCCTAAGTGCTGTGGTGGGAGAGGATACCATGAGAACATGCAGAGGGCAAAACTACCCGAACTTGGGGGTTTCAGATGAGAACTTCTCATGACAAAGGATATGAAGAGAGTTCCAAGTTTATGGCCAAGAGTCAGGGAAAAGGGAGGATGGAAAGGGATGAAAGATACTCTGAACAGCCAACAGCTTTCATAAAATTCTGTGTAGTATGTGACTGGAGGAGGGGAGAAAGAGAAAACTGAGAAATGGGCAAAGCCTAGACTTTGAATGGCCTTGTATGCTATGATAAATGGTTTAGATTTAACCCTGAAGACAGTGGAGAATCATGGGAAGAACTTCTGCTAGACTTTGATATGCTTAGATATGTAGTTTTGTATCAGTCTGAGAGTATTGCAACGATAACTAGAAAGGGAAAAATCTCTGAGATTCCATAAATTTACAGTTTATCTACATATATAGATGTGTAGGTATCTATTTTATTTACCTCAACACTCACAATTTATATAAAAGTCAAGTAGACTGTTACCCACACAGTCTTCCCTTGCTGCTTCTCATCCTATCTTCCCACAATAAATTAAACATGCTCCAAACCTATTCCTCAGTGTCTGGTAGCTTCAGGTATATGCTGATGGTTGGAAATCCTAACCTCTTCTGTCAGAAAACAGCAAAAAGGTGCAGAGTTTTAGTTCTTCTTAACCTTCTTGTCAAATGAAATCAGCTTCTGCTAGCAGCTGCCGATTTTCCCCTGGATGGAAAGCTGCATTCCTCTGAGGAGCCTGTGATGACCATTCTAACATGAGTTCCAGGCTTGCCTGGTTCCCCAGAGCCCTAGCTGCCTAAGCTTCAGGCACACAATCTATCTTTGTAATATGGCTTGTCCCAGCAGAGTGTTAAAATGATGACTACGTTTATACGTATATGCTCATGCTGTTTTACTGTTACGTTTTCATGTTGCTGATGCTGGTTATATTTTTAACTAATGCAATTTTACCGTATTTTTGCCCTGAAGCTATTTAAACTAAGCATACAATTTGGAGAATCTAATAAATAAATAAAGGCAGACCACGGAGGAAATGTGGCAACCGATAGTGGAATGTATCCCAATATTTAAATGAATTCATTGTGACTATGTACAGTTAGAATACTAGCAACTGTACAGAGACAGAAAGAAATTAAGTTTACTCCTAAAGTATAAAAAATGAAAATCAAGATTGCAAAAATTATATTTATATTATGCTTTTCTTAGAATATATTTTTTAAAATTTATAAGTAATGTTAAAGCAATTCTGAGAAATGAGCTAATAATGCTGCTGCAAATTTTAAAGAATAATATAAACTGTGAGATTAATCTGAGGGGGAAAAATGTATTTATTGTTTTATTTGGTACTTTAACTTGTCATTTATTGTAAAATGTTTTGAAAAGTAAAAACAAATAAACAAACAAACAAAACACTAAGCATTGCATTGCACTGCACCGAGCTACCTGCATTTCTGATAAGTATCATATATCTGTTCCTGCTTGGGGTTTTAGCTTTTCAGTGACTTGTTATGTGTTAATAATTCCTTGTACCTATGACAGCTATTGACTGGAGATTCCTAGGTATTCTTCACTGGCCCTGAAATTGCTGAGAAAGAGTTTGGCAGCTATCAGAAGTTTCATTTCATTTATGTTAATAACAAGGTGTGGACATATGCTTGGCCTGTTTCTCTGAGAGGACCCTTGACAACTCCCTAAAGTGGTTAGGCTGCCCTTGGTTTCTAGATATCCGGGAAGAGGGGTGCTTGTTTAATCATACCCACTAGCTCTTGAGCTACCTGGCTAGAACCTGCATTGGGGTTGATGGGGGTACCTGATGTGGGTTGAATTCCCCAGGAATAGTCATTGTGTCCAATGGCTCTAGAGTCCCTAATATGAATAATGAAGACAAACCTGGGGCTTCCCTCTTATATCGACTTGCCTTCATGCCACTTCACATTGATGAGTGCCTACATGTCTTCTACCCTATAGATGGTTTTGACCACCCCACCCTCCCCACCTTCCCACCCCAACACATTTCCAGGGCATGGCTTTTGTGTTTTACTTTCTATTCCAACAAACTCTTTTTACCCTCATGTGTGGTCCCTGTTAGAGATTATCCTGATAAGAAGTTGGATGGGACTATCAAAATCATTTACTAGTACATAGAATTTAACAAAAGAGTTAATATTAAAAAAAAGAGACCAGATTTCAGATCTTCACTGTTTTCTGCGTATGTCAATTAGAAAGAGGGAAATGGAAAAAAAGGTATGACTATCTAGCCATAAAATCAATTATTTTAGAACTAAAATATTTCTAGCGTTAAAAACACATGGGCGTACAGACATGAAAAACGTATTGAAAAAATTCAGGATATTAAATATTCCCCAGTAATTTCAAGTATTGAAGTTAAGTTTGTTAAAACAAATAAGGCATTGTTTTTGGTTCATGAAAACTTTAAATTTTGGCATTGGGAACTCTACCATAAATATATTATTTAGAATTTGACATATGACAGAATTGATGAACTTCTACATTATCTAAATTTAAATAATCATAACATATTACATTGTTGAACTGCTATACAATTGAGAAATCTACTTTTCCATTCACTGTTCAAATTAAGCATTCACCTTAACAGGCATGTTAGATAAAAAATAGGAAGTAAAACAAGTTAAAATGTGGATATTTTACATTTGGAATTTACTTCTTCGTTTAGAAATATGTCTAGCTCAGAGTTCCCATCATGGCGAAGGGGAAACGAATCTGACTAGGAACCATTAGGTTGCAGGTTCAATCTATGGCCTGGGTCAGTGGGTTAAAGATCCAGCATTGCTGTGAACTATGGTATGGGTTGCAGAATGGCTCGGATCACACAACGCTGTGGCTGTGGCTGTGGCCAGCAGCTGTAGCTCCAATTAGACCCCTAGCCTGGGAGCTTCCACATGCTACAGGTGAGGCCCTAATAAGCAAAAAAAAAAAAAAAAAAAAAAAAAGGGAAAAAAGGAAATATGTCTAGCTCACAGTAGACCTCAAATATTTGCTGGAAAAAAAAAGATGACATGGAGTTCCTCCCTGTACTCAGCAGTAACAAACCCAACTAGTATCCATGAGGATGCGGGTTTGATCCCTGGCCTTGCTCAGTGGGCTAAGAATCTGGCGTTTCTGTGAGCTGTGGTGTAGGTCATAGATGTGGCTTGGATCTCACATTGTTGCAGCTGTGGTACAGGCCAGCAGCTGCAGCTCTGATTTGATCCCTAGCCTGGGAACTTCCATATGCTGTGGGTGTGGCCCTAAAAAAAATGACATTATTTAACTTAATATTTTAAAATAATGTATAACAATACATAGAAAGAATATGTATAAGCATATACATATGATCTATATATGTTTGAGGAAGAACCAAGAGAGTAGCATTTTTAAATGATAATCTCCTCTTTATTTTGGCCTCTTCTTCTCCCCATTATTTTTTGTCTTGTCTCATAATAAGTTTGATATTTTGGGAAACATAAGCATAAAATATAATTCAGGATTACAGATCTCTTCTACTTTTACTTTATTATATCATTATCTTTAAAATTTACCCTACTTATATTTTAAAAGTAGAGTCATCAAGCTATGACCTGCAGACAAATTCTTGTCCACCACCTGTATTTGCAAGTTAAGTTTCACTGAAATACAGTCATAATCATTTGTAGACATATAGCATATTGTTACTTTTGTGTTACCACAGTGGAGGCAAGTACTTGAAATTGGCAAAATCTAAAATATTTATTATCTGACCACATACAGAAAAGATTTGCTAACCTGTGTTCTAAAATGTTCCAAATTCTGCTTATGATTTGCTCTACATCCCATTAAGTATACGCATATCAACATGACAGCATACTGTGCTGAAAGATTCTGATACCAGTGAGTACTCCATACCAAGAAGGTCATGGTAGTTTTAAGCAGAGGCTTTTATAGAACCAAGTGGAAAAGTTCTGGCTTTTATAAAACCAAGTGGAAAAGTTCTGGCTTTTATAGAACCAAGTGGAAAAGGCTTTTATAGAACCAAGTGGAAAAGTTCTGTCATTATTGTTGATAACGACAACTAATTTTCCTTTGGAAGCTCCTCTGTACATAAATACCAACCCAGAACTGAAATAAATCTCTAACAAAAGGTAAATGAATGTGATCATTACATTGCAGGAATATAATATTTAAGTGCAAACTGAATGGATGTGTCACATAAATAGGGGGAATAAAGGCTCTCAGAGAAGCTAATTACCAACTATTTTTGTGGGAAAAAGGCAAGTTTTATCCCATTGCTTATTTCTTTACTTTCACAAAAACTTGGGCACTACTCAGTTATTGAGAGGTGAATTAATTATTTTGTACATTATAAATGCCTTTTGTCTCTGTTCTGTTTGGTTGTTTACTTGGCGCTTTTTTTTTTTTTTTGCCCACTGAACGCCTGAAGTCCTACCATTTCACTGATCATTAACCACAACTTAAGAACAAGGTAGCAGAATTTAAAGACTAAGGAAATTAATTCACTCTTGCCCTTATTGTTCAGCTCTGTTAAAAGAGTAGGAAACAGGCTAAAATTCTTATTAAAATCAGGTCTTTTTGTTACCTATTGACTTTATTAATTATATCTTTTTAAAAACAGGAGATATTACTTTGATTTGTGTCAAGGTGCAAAATTATTGTCTTAATACAAAAGCTAAATTTACCTAAGAATAATTGTGGACATATTACTAATATTTTAAAAAGTAAAGATGAAGATAATTGGCTTCTTTCTTCCTATTTTTATGAATCATTTTCAAAGATTTCATTTTTAAAATTACATTTATCTGATTCCTTTTAATCTTCTTGATAATCACATTGCTAGGAACATTATAGATTCTCAAAATAGGCTTTGTTATTGATTCAAAGGCCTTGAGTTTTTTATTGATGTAAAAATTGTTTGCAGTATTAAGGTTAAAATGACCTTTAAAAAGCTATTTTGCCCTAGAAAAGAGACAGAGTTTTCCTATTGATAAAATCCATTAATAATTAACATTGTTTTGATATTTCAGTGTTAACAGTTCCTAAGCAAA
The DNA here is from genome assembly GCA_004024745.2 of Catagonus wagneri. NCBI lineage: Eukaryota > Metazoa > Chordata > Mammalia > Artiodactyla > Tayassuidae > Catagonus > Catagonus wagneri. The sequence goes on along the minus strand of PVHT020000521.1, from coordinate 10,983,782 downwards.
ATAAATGAATCTGAGAGAGAATAAAGTTAAGCCAGACAATTTGTATCTCATTGAAAACAGATGCTCCAGTTCTTTAAAACTAGGCAAATTAAAATTTGTTCCTGAATGTATTTTATTAGGAAACAACCCATATTTTCATTAAAAGAGAGTAGCTAAAAAAACTTTATGCTTGGTACATAACATAATTTGGTCATTTTGCCAAATTCAAAGCCAATACAGATCAGTGACTGAGAAATAATAGCAAGTTTTTAGACTGCACATTTTAGAAAAAGTGCGTTGAAAGTGCCTTCAGAATATTTTCATGAGAGAAAAACAAAATAGGTAACTGAGTCCGACTGTGTACAGTATTTATTGACATCTTACTCCCTGTGTGGTTATGATTAAACCATGCTGCTAGAAACGTGATGGTTCAGGTGAAATGGGATATGGGGAATTCCCGTCGTGGCTCTGTGGTTAACCAATTTGACTAGGAACCATGAGGTTGCGGGTTCGTTCCCTGGCCTCACTCAGTGGGTTAAGGATCTGGCGTTGCCGTGAGCTGTGGTGTAGGTTGCAGACACGTCTCGGATCCAGTGTTGCTGTGGCTGTGGCGAAGGCCAGCAGCTACAGCTCCTATTAGACCCCTAGCCTGGGAACCTCCATATGCCACGGGTGTGGCACTAGATAAGACAAAAAGACAAAAAAAAAAAAAAGATGAAATGGGATATGATGTAGATGGGAAATCAAAAGATGTTGGTTTTAATTTCTAGTCACTGCATGCTTAAATGTGTAATCTTAGTCTTCAGTTAAAAATCAAGTGTTGAAATCTGTAGTGCTCTGAGGATATTATCTCTTTTGGTTGACAATAATGTCATACCTTCCAGATTTTCCACAAAGAACTAGACATCATCATTTGAATTCAAACTCTCTCCTGAAAATGTCTTCATGGATCAAAGGACTCAGTTTCAACATGTCTAAGACAGAACATTATCAGTTCCTTCTGGGAAGAAGCATCATGTTTTTGTTACTGTTATATACACATAAGGATAATTTTAGCAAGATGATCCCTTTTTATTTGCACAAATGAAATGAACTAAATAATCTTTCCATATCCTTCCAGCTTCCTAAATTTTTTGAGCTTATGAGGTAAAACTTTTATGGCAGACAAACATATTCTTTGGGTGACTAAAGAAACTGTGTGGGAGTATCCACAGTCATGCCATTGACACTCTGGAATCCAATTATCAAAGAGAATTGTATGTGCAGGGGAAGGGAAATAGAAATTAAAAAAAAGAGGAAAGACAGATGGAGCTTTTGTGTTGATTTAATGTAATGGCCTAGGTCCCTTCTTGCTCCCTTTAGAAAATTTCATTACAATGACAATATTAGTAGAAAGGTCTTTCTTTTTCATCTTAAAGACAAAATGAACATGTAGTTAAGAACAAGGTAGTAATTATTTAGGAATAATACAAATGTTAATTCATAAAGAGAGAAAAAAAAGAGTTTATATTCCACAGTTACTGGAGCAGTTAACTAGACATAGAAATAAAGAGCAGACAACTTTTGAAACTCCAGCTGTGTAATCCTAGGAAAGTATCTTAACCTTTCTGAGTAATCCTCAGTCTGAACATTAAATGCAATAACAAATATAAAGCTCCTTGTAATTTGTGGGTTGCCAACATAGTTCTCCTTTCCCACCCCTATATTATCACTAATAAGTTTCCTCACTTGCACTTACTTTTAAATTATAGATACACAAAAGATGTAAATGTTTATCTTTCTGAAACTATTTCGTTGGGCATAGAGGACATAAATAAAAAAGTAAACAATAATAAAACATAAGGAATACATTCTACTGATTTTATTTTATTGAATTTGGGGCTGAAATTATAAGCGTTTACTGGATAAATGAAAGTGGCTACATCGTATTAAGGAAACAGAGATGATTAGATCAGCAGACCTAGTCTCATATGTCATCATGGAAATAAACCCCAGGGTCTGTGGGTATGGTGAGGAAATGGAAAATGTTACCAGATGTATATAAGACAAAGGTGGATTCTAGAAATAAACAACTTTTTGGTTAATAAATAATCTCTTTCATTCAGTAACTGTTTACTGAGCATTCACGACATATCAGATGTTGTACTTGAATGTGAAACTACAAAGACAAAATGAAATTACTCTAGTTGCCTTCTTAAACTTGGAACAAAGATATAGTGAGGTAAATGAGTAAATGCATGAATGAATGAGGAAAAAGCCCAAAAGAAATGGAAGTTTCCAAAGCAGAAGCAAAGTCAGACAGTTAAAGCAAAAGAATACAAGCATATGTAGTATGTACATTAATAATGTTATACATTTGACTGCCTAATGGATTTGAGAACTTAAAGATTATTCATAATAAATAAAAATTGAAGGTCAATACATACTAAATCTTAAATTTGCATTTAATTTGTATTTGTGATATAAATAAGAGATCACAGTTTCCAGCATCGCTCAGCTCATTCACTTAATGCAGCAGGTAGTAAATATTCCCTTTTTAAACAGCCAAACAGAAGGCATTAGAGAACAATAACCATAAATCAGGGTCAGATGCTCCCTCCAAGTAAAGCAAATACAACGATTGAGGGCTATTTAAGTTGCATTTAGAAGAAATTACAAAATTTAGGCAAGATATATTCTGGAGGAAACCTGTTCCTTTATTCATCAGTTCATGTTGAAATTATTTTTACCACAATGGAAACTGAACATGAAGAAGAGTTGTCCAAAGGTACCTCATGATTTTCACATGCTTACTTTAGAAATGCCTGTTTTCCTTGGGTGAAGTATGCTTGAGACTATTCCCCAAAAGAGTATAAGATTGAAAATTTACATAACTCAAAGAAATTAAGCTGTTGACAACGAAATTAATAAGAATAAGATTAATTCTATATATTTGGTATTTTGTGGATATGACAAATGCCTATTGTCTCTCTCTCTCTCTCTCATACTCTCTTTTTCTCTACTTTTGGCTGTGCCCAAAACATGTGTAAGTTTCTGGGACAGGGATCTAACTCGTGCTGTAGCCTCAAACCCGAGCCACTGCAGTCACAACGCTGGATTCCATCTACTTTTTCACATGGGAAATCTTCTGTCTTTTAATATTATAGGCATAGAGGTAAAGACTTATAAGGAAAGACTGAAGTTTCATTTTAAGTTTACCCTTAATGTTTTTATAGGTAAAATCTTTTTATAAAACCTTTCAATACTTAATAAACAGCCAGGAATGAGACTGTAGAGGAAGGTCTCGGATATTAAATTCTTTGAAGGTTCAGCTGCACTGATTTTTTTTCCACTTGGAAAAAACTATTCACTGAGCAGCTACAAAAAGGTAACTACAGATATGTGTGCCAAGCAAAGAATTCGGAACCTAAAAGAAACCAGAGCTAAATCAGTGATAAACAGGCACTGAAAGAAAGAAAGAAATCTGCACTGTGGATTGTCGTCCTGTTCTACTTATGCTCGCAGACTCTGTGTATGTGCCTGGGTGCATGTGTGTGTATGCCTGTGTAGTGATTTGTAAAGATATTGTATCTTCCTTGCCTAGTAAGGGAGTTTGGAAGTGAGAAAAAAAAAATAGCACAACAGGAAGGAAGAAAGAGATAAGAGTGCATTAATCTAGGAAGAGACTAGTCATTAACACTTTTCCCATACATTAATCATATTGATGATGAAAACATGATCATCATTATAGAAATTCTTTTCTCGTGCTATGAGAAAAAACATGAACTGAACTTGAATAAGTTCAGGAATTTTCTGAAATGGAGATTATATACAGAATGTTCTATCTCTTGGCATCTCCTGCTTCTTTAACTACTAAATGTCAATTCAAGAGTATTTTCTGCCCTTTTGAAAAACAGTCTGAGTTGAGAGAAACGGCACCATATGCTCTGCTTACCCAGGCAGTGTGAAGCAAAGTGCTGAGCAATTATATGGTGGATTTGATCAGCTTTGACAGCTAGTCCTGTAACTCAAGCCAGAATCTCCTGTTCTTTCTTCTGCAGCAGGTTCTGAGACTAAATTTTATGACTAATTGCATCAAATCTCTACTTTACCTCGGCAATGGCCTCACAAATCCTATGTGTGCAAAATGATTTTCCTGATCAGCTTTAACAATTCTGTGTCATGGTTATTTCACGACTTCTGTATCAGAATACATAAAATAATGACAGATAAGAATATTTAAATGCACTTTGAAAGACCCTGGATTGTCTTGCACGGAAGTCATTTTAGAATGCAACCGGTCCTCATTTCCTGAAACTTGTATTCACCTAACGGAATATTTGATTAGGGAATCCTAGTACAATTTATAATCTGATAAATATAAATTAGTTCAGGAAGTTCTACTCATTTCTTCCTTAAAAGCAGGCCAGTAATGATGGAGATTATCTGGATCATTTCCTTAGTGTATTACCATAATCATATAAGCAACACATGGCATTCACATTGACAATACACCCTTTATAGTGATATATTAGTGAAAGCGAGGTGCTCTAAAGATGAAGGCCATTAACATTAACCAGCCACTGATTCTATAATCCAAACCCAAATGACTATCTAGAGAGCCTGTAAGAGGATGTGTCACTCACTTTGCATACTCATGAGGCTAAAGCAGTCTCTCTAAAACTTCTTAATGAGCAATGATCTTTTTAACTCAGAGATAAATACACAAAGAACAGAGGGATGGGATCTCACTTCTGAGACAAAGCAAATAACCTTGGGGCAATTTATCTTTCACAGCATATTATGGGCAGTGCCAGCAGGCCACAGATGTACAACCCATGAGGAGCCTAAAAAGACAGCTGTGAGGTGGGGGGAAATGCAGTATATATTCAAAGTCTAATTTATTAATGAAATGTCAACCACACCCCAAATGTTTCAAATCTACAAAGAAAAAAAAGGGAACACTATCTTTTTGCACACCTTTCCTTTATCCATGACAGATTACTGATGAGCAGAAAGTTCTAGTTCATATATATAGTGAACCAACCAAACTGAGAGAGAAAAAGACACAAGAATGAGAGAGCTTTATCTATAAGTCATTTCTGTCTTGATTTTGAAGCAAAGTTAAACTCAAATCTGTTCATGTTAAATTTTATAAGATACTATCACAAAAATTTTTCTTAGCCATTTTCTGTTTTTGTATAGCTTCTGTTATGTCTACTGTCAAGAAAGACATGAATCATGTCAAGACCACTGACCATGAGGACCTGCATTTCATTGCCTCATGCATTTTACAACTCAGGTCATATGAGTAAAACCAAAATCAGACAATATCTCTTTTAATAAATCACTTATGGAATTCACCAAAAGGTGGATTTATTCTTTTAAGAACCACATATTATACAGATAATCTCTGTAATTGCCACTATTTTCAGTACTTACAGTTGAGAGAAATAGAGAGAGAGAGAGAGAGAGAGAGAGAGAGAGAGAGAGAGAGAGAGAGAGAGGGAGAGAAGAGAAGGGAAACAAAAGGAGGACAAAAGAAATTCATGTTGGAGAAAATACTTGAGAAATTTTCTATTTTATTGATTGTCAAATAGGTGCAGAAGACAAATATATCTCCTTGGAAAACACTTTGAAAATTATTTATTTCTTATGATCACACAGTATATGGCTTCCTACCCCCACCCACATTAAGTGAATCACTTTGTTTTTGTTTGCATGCTAGATTTTTAAAACTTCATAGAGACCACATTTTTTTTTTTCATTATTTCACCTATTCTTTGGTCCAAGGACAGTACGTGGTACATGAAAAGTCTTCAATAAATACTTGTGGAATAAATGAAAGAATGAAAAGCAAATTTTTTTTTCAATTTCTTAGGCAGAAAGAAAAGTTTCCAGTTAGATATTATCATTACATGACTGTTTAACAAGCTAATGATTTCATTCTACAATAGTTCCAACACGACTTCTAATTTATTACATGCACTACAGCTGATCAAATTTTGCAGCGTTACCCATGCAAATAACAAGATGAGACTGCCCATGGATATGCTGAAAAGCCATGGGTATGATCTCCTGCCTCTCTTAGCTTGCAATCCAGAAGGTCAATCAGCTGGAATATAGGACCATTTAATAGGGAATTATTTCCAGCCTTAAAGAAACAAATTTGGTGTGAAAATAAAAGGAAAATTATGCCTCTCTTGCTTTTTTTTTCCCTTTTGGGATGGGTTTAGAGTTTGGCAATTTACAAATTGGAGGGGATTAAAGGAGTAGCAGGTAAAGCATCTCATGAAAGTAAAGCATCTAATAGGAAGGAAAGACCACAGGAGAAGGTATCAAAGTATAAGGAGGAATTAAGGTGAGACATCAGAGAAAAGAAAGGAAAAAGGAAAGGTACAGAGATGAGCAAACTATTTTGTATAGTTTTAAGGACATATCTTTTTACCTGATGAGCAATTTATTTTTATATGGTATTCACTCCAAAATACTCCAGATACTATATGTCAATTTAAAATGAGATTTCACAGATTCTCAAAAATACTAACCTTCTCTGGTGCAATTGATTTCATCACTGAAGTCTCCACAGTCATTGTCACCATCACAGGCCCAGTGGCCTGGGATACATCTGCCACTGGAACATCTGAACTGATTTTCAAAGCAGGAGTGAACACAGCCAACTTCATCACTCCCGTCCCCACAGTCATCATCTGGAAAGAAGCATCAACATCCGGGGGTTGAAAACTGACCCATGGAGAAACTGTTTCTTATGAAATACTTAACATTTCTTTTTGGTATTGAGAACTTGGTTATTGAAAAAAGGAATGACAAAGCAATGATCCACATTTCCCACAAGCAGTGGGAAAACTATTTCCATTTTCATACTGCTTTGTTTCTGATTGAATACCAACTACTAAACTAAGAAGGAAAAAAATCCTTGACTTTGCAGTATGGAGCTGAATTTCTGTTTCACTCAGAAATGATGAACCCCTGACTGAATGAATCTACACAGCTTGACATTATCATGAAGTGGGAAGACAATGGTGGTTGAAGTAATTTCATGAATGATACAGCTTTTGATACAATTATTGCTGGAAAACTATGATTTAGACCTATAATTTCTCTGCCCCAGTTTTTAATGGTATGTTAATTCAGCCCCTCTCCATTCTCCCACATGAGGCTCACTGGGGACCCTTCCCCTACTGGTTCTTAAGTGTGTTTTTATACCAGGAAATTATACACTATCATTAGCAATGATTTATATCCTTTATTAACAACTGTTGCAAGAGGGAGGTGAGAAGAATGTCAAGTAGAAACAGATTAAATTGAAATCAGTGACTATGAATGCATCAATTTATATATAATTCATTTACATGTATTTGGCATAATTTAACCTAAAGATTCAAATGAATAAAGAAGAAATATCATCTGTACATTAAGAAAACAAGGTGACGGAGTTGAGAACATCTGGATAATTCTATAATAATTTATAAATTACTCCCTCCCAAGGTTATAGAGCATCTTACATAAAAGGTTCAGGGAACCTGAATTGTCCACGTCATTTCCTCAAGTATTCCCTTCACTTCACATTTGTAGACTTAGACCATATCCAGCATAATATCTGAAAACAAATTCTATCATATCCCCAGGGGACAGATACTGAGCTCCATTATCCTTAATACTAATCCCCGTTGACAGGCCAGCTGCCCTCTCACCACTTGTCTTAGCCATTTTGCTTGACCCTGCAAGCTTCTCTTACAAACCACCACTGAATGAGAAGCAGCAGCACAGACGGCCAGACCCCTAATCAAATCAGTGCAGTCTAGTGAACATTTGGTACTTGCCAGAGTCGCAGTGCCATTTGCTGCTAATGCATCTTCCACTTTTGCATATAAACTGAGTTAGTGGCTCACAAGTTGGGAATTCTGTGAAAGATATAAAAAAATATTCGATAGGAAAGATTTTTGAATGTGTTTGATTTACCTTGGGTTTCATTTGGTAATGTGATCAAAACTCCACCCCTCTCCTCCACAAAAGGAAACGTGAGGTGAACACATAAGTGACAGAAACTTTTTGAGGACATAGGGTACCCATATTCTTAATATCTTTTAAATGAGGACATTCCAGCAACTGAAAGCTAAGGAGAGTCACTTAATGAAGGACTGTTTAGATTCATTATACTGTAAGAAAAATGAATAGATGATAATTTCCTGTACCGAGGGACTCAGTCTCCTCTTAGTGAATAACAGCTGAAAATTTACATGTGTGCTTTAAAAAAGACAGGCTTTTTCTGAACATGGAGTGCCAAGGGAGGAAAGTCAGATCCAACTTTGCTTGAGTGTTGGCAACATCACAAGTTCAAAGTAAGAAAATAAAACAAAATCAACCATTTAAACAACAACCAAAACCTCAATAAATTTAGTTTGGTTGGTATTATACAATTACAAAGATTTTGAAAGTATTAATTCTAAGTTAAGAGAGCACAAAAAATTCCCTGAAAATCAACAACAGCAAAGAATTAGATTTCAAAATGTAATTTTACCCAATTAAATCAAGAGCTCCTTCCCTAATACCTAGATAACTATAACGACACAAATTTAAAAATAAAACATAGAATTAGCATAGACAAAGATTCTAAAAAGAGATCTCTAGCCAATTCAAAGGATTAGTAAATTCAGCAGACAATACTGTCATAAGAAGTTCAGATAACTAAGATTGACTGCAGGAAAAACAAAACTAAAAAGAAAGAAAAAAGGTACTAATAACAAGAAAAAAATATAATTACACAGACAGTTCCTCCAAGGAATTTAGTGTAGCTTACCACTATTTTCCAGGACAGAGTTTTCATTCATGGTGAAAATAATTCATACAGAGTTTATATAATTTGCTCAATATCACACATTTTAGCTCTCAAAACAAGATTCATGGAATCATAAATCCATACATAAACAGTAACTTATTTAGCAGATATTTAAAAATAGAAAAAGGAGAAGAAAAAAACTTCCATCAGGTCACTGACATAAAGACAGAAAAAAAAAAAAAAGACACACAGAAATAGATCTGTGGTCCATATTCTAATTTAACATTGTTCTTCTGACAGTTGGAGCCAAAGTCATTTAGTGGCAAATACTTGGTTTTCTTTCTGAGACAAGTGACTTAGAATTATAGCTTATATTTGATGGAAGGGAGACCACAAATATTTTCAATTTGTATTCTTTAGGTTGTCTCAGAGTTACTGAGGTGACTGAGTAGGCTGGAGTCAGGCTGCCCAAACTCCTTCAGCCAAACCTGTTCACCTCTCATCTACCTGCACAATTATTTGTCAGTCCATTGTTTTAATTTTGGAGCTTTGAGTAATATTTTATTTGGAGAAAAATATGTGAATGGTAGCAATATATTCCTTTGCTTAAAAAAATAAAAGAAAGAAAACCATTGATTATATCCAATCATTTTAGCCCTAAAGAAACTGATAGCATGACAGTTAGGTTTGCCTAAGGTAGTATGTATTTCCTTAATGGAAAAGAAGTCTTTAGAGCCATCAAACTCTTTGTCTATAACTCCTTCTATAATACTCTACTATAAATTTTCCACCCTATTTTAATTTGTCAACCATGAATATGCCTAAACTGTTATTTCACTCTCCCCATATTTTTCATATATTTTAAGCTTAAAGGTTAAATACTTGCCATACATTGTTTCATTACATAAAGTAGAACTTCCTTGTGTCTGCTAGAAATGAATCGCTAAATACATTCCTTTCATTAGCATTTGGTTCACAAGTTTTTGTCCATATCAGTCACTATTACTTAATTTTACAATGTTAAAAACTTCACTGGTTTTCGGTTTTTTGGTCTTTTAAATGCTCTAACGCTACCAACATTTTCTTTTTTTCTTTTTAGCACCACACTTGTGGCACATGGAAGTTCCCAGGCTAGGGGTTGAATTGGAGCTGCAGCGGCTGGCCTACGCCACAGACACAGCATTGTGAGATCTGAGCCATGTCTGCAACCTATATCACAGCTCACAGCAATGTCAGATCCTTTACCTACTAAGCGAGGCCATGGATTGAACCTGCATCCTCATGGATACAAGTCTAGTTTGTAACCCTCAGAGCCATAATAGGAACACCCCGCCGTCAACATTTAATTTATTGTTATAGGGTAGATCATGCCAAGATTTACTTGATCATTTTTGTTACACTTCTTTAGGCCTATTTTCTTTTTTAAGTTTTTAAGCACAGTGCTGACTCAAAGACCCATTCCATAGAGTCTTAAGGGCTGAATCACAGATCTCATACATACAGAGGCAGTTTGTTCCCTGAGCCTTCCTTCTGTCATCAGGCCCTCTGCCCTCATCCACCATACCATCCTCCTGGGGCCACTGGTTTCACACCATGCATCATTTATGAGAGGGTTCAAATGGTGGTTCCCATTGGACCCTATATATGGCCTTGCTCTCCTCGTGGGACTTGGGCCTGTTTGGTAGTCATGCTTCTCAGGATGAAATCCCACATCTATTTCAGATCATTTCATTTTAAGAGGACTTCACCAAGTACTCTAAGTAGCGGTTCCATTTAAAAATTATGTTATTGAGCATTTTCCTAGTAATTTAACCAACGAAGATGATGGTATCTTCAGGAAATAAGAATTTTAAGTAACATTGATATAACTTCTATAGAATTTTTGCATTTTTTCCTTAACAATGCTGACGTTTAAAAAATAAAACTCTGTAGGAATTCCCACTATGACATAGTTGGTTAATATTTGGCCTTGTCTCTGTGGTAGCATGGGTTCTATCTCTAGCCCAGCACAGTGAGTTAAGAATTTGGCGTTGCCACAACTGTGGATTAGGTTTCAGCTGCAGCCGAGAGTCATCCCTGGCCTAGAAACTTCCAATAGTTGTGGGTGCAGCCAATAAATAAACAAATAAATAAAATAAAAAATTTAAGGTCTACATCAACAGTTTTTGGCAAGTCATCAGTAACTAGAATTAATAGTAAAATGCATGCAAAGTAATTTTTCATGATCATGTCAAAGACTTACTTTGTATATCATCCCTAAATAATATTTCAAATTAAAATCAGAGACTAAAATATTCACCCTTGTTCTTAAAATGATGAAATGATGAGTCAGCTTGGGAGCCTGTAAGAATGCTCCCTATTGTGTAGCTGAGCTGGCAAAAAAGTCAGCCAGGATCAGCAGCAATATTCAGTGAAGACTACAAGTGATAGCCTTTTAAGTATTGGTAGCTTATCCCATGATGACATAAATTGCTATTATTTCATAAACATGTAGGGAAAGTATTGGCTTCACATCAGGTCTAGTTGACATGGCATCCTTGATTACTTGCTTCTTTTACCTGTTAAAAAGCAGTTTCTTTGTGTGAGTTTAATTTTGAGTGTATCCATCTGAGATATTGTCCTTTGAATGGAAATTCTTCTAAAACTGAACAAATTTTATGATTACCAAAGCCATGTCTTGAGATAGGAATTTTAGCCTAAATGTAACTGTTTTAAAAGTCAAAAAATGTGATCAGAGTCTTAGAAAGATTCCAAGATAGAAATAAAAAGAAGACAATCACTGATATGTAGAGATAAAAGTCTATATCAAGAACCATCCATGCAACAATGTAACAAGTATTTTGACATAAAAGAGGAATACTTGAAAGACAAATGAAAATACCCAAAGCATAATTTAAACAACATTTCTAAGATTTTTTTTTACCAGACAAGATGATGAAAACTTATGTATATCTTTACAAAATTAACACACAATGTTATCAAAATATATTTTCATCCTTAAGTAAACAAGTGTTTAATGTGTAGAAAATGTACAATAGACATGAGTAGGGACTTTAAACGCTTATTTATGGTACGTAAAAATGAATAAGCAACTAATTGCAGACTGTCAGGTGTGATGGGAACTAACTTAAAAATAAGACTATTGCATTTGGAGTGAATAAGCAATGAGATCCTACTCTATAGCACAGGGAAACTTATCTAGTCACTTGTGATGGAACATGATGTAGGATAATGTGAGAAAAAGACTGTGTGTGTGTTATGTATATATATATGGATATATGTATGACTGGGTCACTTTGTTATACAGCAGAAATTGACAGAACATTGTAAATCTACTACAACAGAAAAAGTATTAAAAAAAAACACTATATCTTTGGCATCTGTAATAGGTTAATTCCCATTTTAATTTCTTTCCTATAAACTTTGGAACATATTAATTGAGATCACGTTTTATCTCAATAACGTGAGGAAAAAATAAATCACCCCAAGCATTTGGAATCTTCTGAATTTTACAATACAGGCATACCTCAGAGGTATTGCAGGTTTGGTGTCAGACCACTTCAAATAAAGCAAATTTTCAGTAAAGTGAATTAAGTGAATTTTTTGGTTTACCCATGCATATAAAAGTTGTTTACACTATACTAAGTGTGCAAAAGCATTATGTATTAAAATATATACCTTAGTTAATAAAATACTCTATTTAAAAATACGCTAACCATCATCTGACAAATGTCGGGTTGCCACAAACCTTCAATTTGTAAAAACTACAATATCTGTGAAGGGCAAGAATGTGAAGCACAATTAAATACGATGTAGCTTAGTTGGGAAATTTCCCACAACCTTTAAGATTCTACCTACAGCTTAGAATCTTAGTTTAAAAACCAGCTGGAGAGTTCCCACGGCGGATCAGTGGTTAACGAATCCGACTAGGAATCATGAGGTTGAGGGTTCGATCCCTGGCCTTGTTTAGTGGGTTAAGGGTCGGGCGTTGCCATGAGCTGTGGTGTAGGCTGCAGACGCGGATCAGATCCCGCGTTGCTGTGGCTGTGGCATCAGCCGGCGGCTACCTCCATATACCACATCTGAGTGCGGCCCTAGAAAAGGCAAAAAGACAAAAAAAAAAAAAAAAAATCTGGAAATTAGCCCACCAAAGGTAAAAAACTTACAAAGTAAATAAAATAATGAGAAATCCAGCGTATCTTTACTTTCTAAGAAAATGAGAGTCACATATTTGTCCAAATTAAATACAACATGTGTAAAAGTTAATAAATAAAAGCCTCAATTAAATAGAGTCGGGAGACCAGAAGGGGGAGCTCTCATACCCTAGGATGGTGGCTGAGCCTAACAAGAAGAAAAACTTCTATCCTGGAAATGAAAAGTCATTGACTGTAGCTACACCCCTCCCAACTTCCTTCTCCCTTCCGTAGAAGTGTTTCCCTTTCTTTACAGGGATTTGCACGTGCTTCGCCATTGTTGCAGATCCTGAATGGCAATACTTCACTAATTCCAAATAAACCCATCTCTCTTGGAGAAATATCTGGCATTCTATTTGTTTTTCACCTATATATGCATGTAATGTGTGTTCTTAACTACATCTCATTTCTGATTTATTTATTTAATGTAATACTTAGTTACATAATTTCTTTTGGCAGCTTAGATGACTGAATCAGTTTATAGGACGATTAGGTAAATTATATATAGAGAAAAACTGATAACTAGAATGAATGAAGATATTAACTTAATGGACACATGTACCAAAGTAAAGTTACTAATAATTCATTCCCATTTCCTTATTGGTAAATCACACAGTCTCTCTGGTTAACATCTCTTGGGTCCTAAGGATCATGAAGTCAGAAGAAATGTCATCTGGAAATGCACAACATTCTAAAAGAATTTAATGTGGCAAAAAACAGAATTCATCACCTGGACAACTTCTGGGATTATCGAAGCCTTCCAATAAACCTGAATTTCAGTAAACCGAATTTCAGAAAAGTGGAAGAGCTAATAAATCAGGAAATGTTAAGATTATCTTGGGCTTTTTTCTACTTAATAATGAGGTCTAATGTACAATACATTTTTGAAGGAATTCCATTTAAAATTTTCAATACGGTGTAGAGCCTCTTCCTATTTTTCACTGATGTTGGAAAATACTGTGCCCATAATTCCTGTGTCCTATAAATACTATCTGTTTATAGAGAAATGAGGTCTAATGAGGTTTTATTTCCTAAAACATAACACAAAAACTTCTTAAAGCAATTGCGACATTTTCCCTGTCCTTCCATATTAGTGTTCATTTTAAACTTGAAAATATAATCCAGTATTTCAGTTTGTTTCTGGATACTTGGTCTATTAAAATATCATTATGAATTCTTATATTTGATGAAGACAAATGTTATATATAATCTTTTTTTCTTGACTTTGCATAAATATTCTTTGACTTTGTATCTTCCTTGAAACACAAATTGCAGGACACTTGGAGAGATTACCTGATTAACTCTGAAAAAGGGAAATATTATGAACCAAAGTGGTTTACATTTTATCATGTTAAAATTACATCAAGGAAAATAAAACTATGTTTTATTCCTATAGTTACTTCAGCCTCGTAGAATATATAATATGGATTAATGGACTGTTAAAAAATCTTTTATTGTTGCAAGTAATATGCTCAATTTATCTATTATATCTTTCACCTAAAATTTATTGCCAGGTTATATGTATGCTATTATATAAATGGCAACACTTTTCTCTTTTTCTCAAGGGTAATCATCGTTGTTATGGTACTTATATTTTTCCAGTATTACAGGAAAGCTTACAGGAATGTTTCCCAGTGTGGTAAGTTTCAGATCCAATTTATGTCTTTTTCCTTTCTCAGACCTAGGAATTTTCCTACTATTCCTCCTCTTTGGCTCCAATATGACTATTTCAAAGTAATAATTATTAAAGTCTCAAAATACAGTAATCATTGGTTTGTTTGAGAGCATGTATTACATATCGTATATATATTTTATATATATATATATATGAATTTGACTATCATGTAATCTGTGGAAAATGTATAGAAGATTCAAGCAAAAATAAATGACAACTTAAGAATATTATAGGAGTCCAGGGTTAGGACAGTATTGTCTAAATATGAATGAGAAAATAATATATTATACATTATTATTTACAGAATATGAGGTACTAGGCTAGCCACATATATATTACTTACACTCTGAACACCAGCCCTGTGATGGTTATTGCTAACCGCAATGTGCAGAAAGAAACAGCATCACATGCCTGAGGACGCACTACATAATCAGCAAGTGTCCTAGTAAGATCTGAATATGAGTCTGATACTAAAATATATTATTTTTTTCACTATAGCATGCTGATCATACCGATACATTTAAAACATTACAGTGTAGAGAAACTGGGGGAAAACACACACAAATTTAATTTTTCTTCCTGTGCTTTTCTGTCTTTTATTTATATTCCAGTCCTGATTTTTATTTACTGTAATGCCTATAATTAAATATAGTTATGGAAACATAGTACTTTTTAAAATTATAGAGATTATTGGACTATATCACCTGAGAAATACATAACATTTCTGAATACTGACATTAATTATGGCTCCAGAGAAATATTACTTACATAGAACAGATTTTATAAGGATTCAATAGAGTAAGTATACTTTGGAGAAAAACAAAAGAGAACAGCGGACCACATACTGTTTTCATTTTGCTTCTTTTTCACTGTTGTTACATTAAAAACCTCATATCTCACATATAATGCCACGCATAAAGAACATAAACTTTACAGGCAGGTAAACCTGAGTTCAAATGCTGGTTGTATCATTAATTAATATGTAACATTAAGCAATTATTTAATACCTCTGACTCTAAGTTCCTACTTTATGAAATAGAGTAGAAAACTACCATAATGATTTTATTCATTCAATAATTTTTATTGAGAACTTTATACCAGATGGAGTTCTAGGTCTTAGCAATTCATACCCTAGAATGAATGAATGGATCGATGGAATAGTACCTAGCACTGCAAATGCAATTTTCAGCATTCTCTTTTCTCAGAGTGCTTCAATCTGTTAGGAAAAACATCTGTATATAATTAAAAGTAAACAAGTACCTTTTTTTTTTTTTTTGGTCTTTTTAGGGCCATACCTGTAGCTTATGGAAGATCCCAGGCTAGGGGTCAAAATGGAGCTGCAGCTGTTGGCCAACACCACAGCCACAGCAACGCCAGATCCAAGCTGTGTCTGTGATCTACACCACAGCTCACGGCAACACCAGATACTTAACCCACTGAGTGAGGCCAGGGATTGAACCATGTCTTCCTGGGTATTAGTTGGGTTCATTAATGCTAAGCCACGATAGGAACTCCATAAACAAACAACTTCAATAAATCTCTGGTGAAGGCATATAAGGTGTTGTTATAACACACAACAGAAGCATCTAAACTAATCTAAGATACTGTGTCCCAGATGAAGTGATGTAGAAGCTGATACAAATGATAGATTCAGGTTAAAGCAGGAAAGGAGTGCTTTTAGAAACTTCCAGAAATATGGCATTTCTGAAGGCTCAGAAGACAGAGTACATAAAACGTTTGAAAAACTGTAAGAATTTCAGAATGACTGCAATAGAGTGTAAAATAGAAGTAGTGAAATTTTAGGAGCTGTAAATAGGCTTAAGAGACAGATTCAGAAACGATCCCTATAGATATAACAAAGCCTTGAAAGTCAAAAGAACACCCAGGGACTACATAAAGACAGACTAAGAGATAGAAAAAAATATCTAACAGTTCTGTCAATATGGCAGACAAATGGCAAACACTAGATAAAGTAGCAACCAAGCCTTTTAACACATAGGTGAATGTGTAAGAAAATAACACAAATTTTCAGAGCCCATAAATGAAAATGGTGCAGAAAACTAAACAAATAGTGAATTAGAACCACTGTGTGTGTATGTGTGTGTGATTTTGCTTGCAAAAGCAGTAGAAGAATGATGGAATTATAATTTGGATGTTTGGGTTTAGATGTCAGCATTTAACAGGTAACAATTAGCAGGTTCCATGTAAGGTATGAGTCCAGGACCCTCAGGGCTAAACCCTCAGTGAAAGGGTGCATGAGATGACATTCCCTTCAGTATAAGAAGATGTCTCAGTCTGGACTGAAAGTGGAAAAAATATATAGTCTCTCCTGAACATGTATAATTATGAGTCTGTAGGCTAAGCTCCAGTTCAAGTGAAAAAAAAAAAAATCAGGGAGTTCCCATTGTGGCACAGTGTAACCGAATCCGACTAGTAACCATGAGGTTGCAGGTTTGATCCCTGGCCTCACTCAGTGGGTTAAGGATACAGTGTTGCTGTGAGCTGTGGTGTACACTGGAGATGCAGCTCGGATGCAGTGTTGCTGTGGCTGTGGTGTAGGCCAGTGGTTACAGCTCCAGTTCGACCCCTTGCTTGGGAACTTCCATATGCCATGGGTATGGCTCTAAAAAGCAAAAAAAAAAAAAGAAAGAAAGAAAGAAAGAAAAAGAAAAAAGAAAAACAAGGTAAAAATTAACTCAGGGCATATAATATTTCAGTGCATTGTCAGAGTACTCAGAGTAGGTAAGACCAAGAAAGTCTCATAAGACTTCCTCTGGTCCACCGGACCAAAGACATAGAACATGGCCACAGAATTCAAAATTACAAAAATAAATAAGTAAATAAAAATGCAAGAAAAAAAAAAACTGGTGAGTGAAATCAGCAGACCCAACAAATGGAAGAATTAGATCTGCAAACTTTTCAGATATTAAAAAAAAATCAGCTATAATGGAAAAATAAAAATCACTGTAGAAAATACCTGATAGAGATTAGACTGAAATATGGCAGGTACTATAAAACAGGGAAATCAGAATTTACTTTAAAAAGAAAGACAAAAATGAGAAAAAAAATCTTGTAAAAAGACAACATGAGAAAAATAAATTAAGACAGACTTAAAAAGGAACCAAATAGTATAATCAGAAATGGAAACAAGAGCCTTGGAATTATGAACTGTGTGGATCTCCATGTTTGCAGTTCAAAGACTAAAAATAACATAGAAGGGATTTAGAATCATGGAAGACAGGCTAAAATGACCAAACGTTAACCTGAGAGTTCCAAAAACATTAAAGACAGAAAATAGAGATAGGTGGTATTCAAAAAGTTACTTTTTTAGAATTCCCCAGAATTTATCAAAGGTATAACTTTACATTCCATAACCATAATCTATCTTGAGATAAATACAAGTAAATTTATGTACAGAACACAGTAGTAAAATAGTAGAATTCTATGAGGAAATTTATCGAGTCTAAATTAACCTGTTAATGATTTATAATATTGAATCAGGAGTGAAAACTGTACTGTCCTTCCCAAATAAATAAACTAAATAAGAAATGATAACTTTTTAGAAAGCAATTTAGTTCCTCTCCCAAAGAAAATCATGGTAGAATATTTGAAGGTTAGGCAGAGACAGAAGAACCAGAATAAAATGTAGGAGGCAAACCAAGAAATATCTTGTGGAATACAAGAAAAGGAAGTGTTTCAAAGAGAACAAGACGGCTGCTCAGATAGCATTAAATACAAACTAAAATATACTACTCAGATTAATTTGTTTTTCCTTGTTGAGCTTGGCCATTTCCATTTTGGTGGAATGATTTGGGAAAGAAATAAATTTCCATTTTATAATTACTGAGTGGAAGATGGTTACGTAAATTTTATTCAACTTTCCCAATACATTTGATTATGAGGAAAGTAAGAATTAATGTGATAACTGATGAGAGATATATGATCAAAGGCGAGTTAGGTAGTTATGTGGATGGCAATCCTTTTTAAGAGGGTGAAAGTTGGATATACATAAATATTAATGGGAAGAAACCAGTGAGTTAGACTAAAATTACAGGAGATATCAAAGTTACATTTTCTGTTTTTACACATTTGAGAAAAGTAGGAAAAATTTTGAAGAACAGATTCATATCTAACAGTAATAGGCATCCCTGGCAATTAAAATAATTAGTACTAAAATAAGTCAACATTCAGTTTAATATCAAGGTTAATAATTAAACAATGACTTTAGATTTTACAACCCTAGAATAATTAAAGAAAGTAATAGCTTTAGTGAATTAGAAATGCCCCATGAAAGGAGGCAGATGAAGTAAACAATTGATTGATTTATAGTTTACATCAAAACCCAAAATATCTATGAAGTGTCTTAAGTAAATTAATTTTGCTATATATTTTAATTCTATATTTCAGAAAATTTTAGTCATTTTTTGTACATGTAATACTACATCACCAAAAGAAAAAGAATAAAATATTTTATTTGGAAACATTGTTATAGAAATTTTATTTTACTTTATTTTTTTTTGTCTTTTTGCCTTTATCTGGAGCCACACCCGCGGCATTTGGAGGTTCCCAGGCTAGGGGTCTAACAGGAGCTGTAGCCCCCGGCCTTCGCCACAGCCACAGCAACGCGGGATCCGAGCCGCCTCTTCACCACAGCTGACGGCAACGCCGGATCCTTAACCCACTGAGCAAGGCCAGGGATTGAACCCGTAACCTCATGGTTCCTAGTCGGATTCGTTAACCACTGAGCCACGATGGGAACTCCGTGTTATAGAAATTTTAAAAGCTATTACATGGTATTTTATCATATGTTTTCATTCTAATTCACAGTCTGAGATTGGTAATGTTAGCACTGTGCAGGCACAAGACTAGACTCCTCAGTGCCATGAAATAGTAGTAAGATTGCTTGGGATACTTCTTTCTGTTTTATTTTTACCATTTAAAAAATTAGCACATTATTAACAGGGCATTTTTCATCAAATTGCTTATTCATGTTGACTTCTTGGTGCAAAAAATTTACATTGGGATTCCTAGTTTCTAGCTCTATGGTTGATTGGTTAATGCCTATTAACAATTCTGAAATCTTGGAGTTCTCTTCGTGGCTCAGTAGTTAACGAATCCGACTAAGAACCATGAGGTTACGGGTTCGATCCCTGGCCTTGCTCAGTGGGTTAAGGATCCGGCGTTGCCGTGAGCTGTGGTGAAGGTTGCAGAGGCGGCTCGGATCCCGCGTTGCTGTGGCTGTGGTGAAGGCCGGCGGCTACAGCTCCTGTTAGACCCCTAGCCTGGGATCCTCCATATGCTGCGGGTGCGGCTCTACATAAAAGGCAAAAAGACAAAAAAAAAAAAAAACAATTCTGAAATCTTGGTTATGCTTGGACTACCTAGGCAACTTCCTTTTCTTTTACATACAAAGAAAGTAAAACACTCAGGGGAAAGAGAAGCAAAGGACATTCCTAATGTACATGTAAGTTATCTCCAAAACTAGACATCATTGGTTATTATACCAATACTGATAAGATGATTATAAATTGTTTTTAAGAGCTTACTCTTGCTCATTCTAGTTAAGACTGCTCCCCCCACTAATTGAACAATATAAAAAACACCAGGTAATTAAACTGTTGTTGAGTTTCAGACTCCCAGACCCTAATTACAAATGAGAAATCACAGTATCTTTATATATATATATATGTATATATATATATATATATATATACACACACACACATATATATATATAGCGAAGAACATAACTCAAACTAGCACATTAAAAAATGTTTTCTGACAGAGAAAATGTAACAACCATTAAATATAACAGAGAAAAAGAGAAAAAGTGCACTCAGTGGGAAGAGTTACCATTCCTTTGGGAACTACTACAGGGGTTAAATGCAGGAATAAAGCAGCATTACTAAACCTAGTCATGCTTGATGGCTTACACATATATGCTAGTGAATCAGCCTCCTTGTTCTTATTTTTAGCTCACTATCAAAAAGAAAGTATTAGTTAGGAGTCCAAATGTTTTATTGTACCATACATATGATTATTTACAGATGAAATTATATACTTGTATTACTTATTACTAATATTCAAATATATATTTTAAACTTTTACCAAGGTTCATTATTGTAAATACTTTTAAATTCATATTTTATGTAAATCTATATATCAATGCATATTTTAAACTGTGTTATAGAATCGAGGTTAATCTAGTCATGGAATTAAGGAAAAGGGGAAATACTAATAACTGATGGAAGAGTGGTGCACTTGAACTACCCAAACACTGTATTTGGTGTTACAGGTGATTCTTGTTTAATCCTCATGACAATAAAACTACTAAGACAAGATAGTTTCTATTGTCATCTTACATATAAAAGAAAATATATTTCAGAGAAATTAGCCTTTATTTTTTCATGTTATCCTTAAGTGGGGAAAAATATAAAGAAGGATACAGATGATATTAAAAACAAAGACACTTGAGAAATGTCATCTAACCATCTATGGATGTGTCTATCAATCTATATGTAAAAATAAATCTACAGCAATCTTTTAAAATAACATATTTGTCTTGTGTTCACAAGAGATTTCCGCAAAAACAGTAATTGCCCAGGCCATGAAGCAAGTCTCAATAGCTTCCAAAGAAAATATTACACCAGACTTTTTCTAATGAAACAGTAAATTAGAATCACTAAAACTGAAGAAAATCACAAATAATTGATTTTTATTTTTCCACATATTTATGGAAGCTGACCAATAAGCAATATTTTACTAATCGTTCTGTTAGTTATATACCATTGAAATGTCTTTATTAAAAATGATAATTTTACTTTCTTTTAATATCCTATACTTTCCATTTTCCAGTTTCTCAATATAGCTTATCGTTTTTAATTACAAAATGAGATAATTAATTCTTATATTATTATGAGAGCATGACACTATATTCTATAAAGTTGTCCAACTTTAATTTACCCTGTGCAGCTTTATTTTAAACTAACAAAATGTTCTAGTTAAGAGGTAGTCAAAGATAAGTATAACTGGAAAACTTGGCTAGGAGTTAAAAATGATTGTCACTGGAAACGAGTGTGTGAGAGAGGCAGAATAGTTTTTTATTGTTAGCATTTATATAATACTTGCATTTTTAAAGCTAAATGTGTATACCTACACAAAAAATATATGTATATATGTATATAATAGATCTATAGCATATATATAGAAATATATATATATAAAGTATAGAAAAACATACATATAAAGTATTATTAAATACAAAATAGTGATAGAGATAGACTAGATACATTGAACCTAGAATTTCAGTAACAAATAAGTCCTACTGTATACAGGTCAAAAGAAAAGGTATGTATAAATTATTTGTTGATAGAATGCAGCAATATTTAGAAAATTCATATACAAATACATCCGTAGAAATGTCATTTAGCTTATTTCTTTTATTTCTCGCAATAGTTTTTTTGTTCAATCATGTTTTTAACTGACTGAGGTTTGCCTTTTTTTTTTCCCTCTCTCTCATAACCTCTAACAGAAACTTTGCCCTTTGTCTTCTCTTATGACCCAGGTACCTAGAACTTAACAGATGAAAAGCATCAGACATGGTAGAGTCTAGATGACAGGAAAACAGATTTCACAATATTTGGAAGACAGATTAATAAATATTTGACTTACAGCTGAGGCTCTGAAAAGGATGGTGGCTCAAGAGGACTTACAGAAGTTACATCCTGACGGCCTTTGGGCACTATACTCTGGGGTAGGGTCCCAGCTTCAGTCACCTACCTAAGTTCTGCTCAAATGCTTGAAAAGATCTAATCATAGCAATGAGCAGCAACTCATGGTTCAAATACTGGCATATGCACATACCTTTCTGTTTGCAAGATGCCAACTCAGCATGATAGAAATGTTTCCTAGATCAATATAGGACCTCAGTCTGACATATTTTTAAAACACTAAATTTAATATTAAAAATAAGGATTCATTGCTATTTTCTGTTGTGAGCCACATGGGAAGTCCTCATTGCTATTTTCTGAACTAATTTCAATTGGACAAACTTCAACTGCAGTTAAAAATATATATTTCCATTTGAGAATATATATATATATATATATATATATATATTTCCATTTGAGAATAGAAAATTATTTGGAAGGAAGAAAAAAGAAGACTAAATGACTATTAGATGCCAGACACAAATTACTATCTAGATTTTTACATATATTATCTCATTTCTCATATGTATATATGATGTTTTTGTGCATGTGCATATGCATATGTATGTATTATGTGTGTGTGTGTGTATGCATATGTGTGTGTAACCAATGAGGAGGTAAGTGCTGCTGCAATCTCTGAAAAATTCATGTTTACTTTTGACAGAAATTTAAAGGGCTGCATTTCTGTCAGAACCACAGAGGCAGTTAGAACTATTACTGCCCAGTGGCTAGTGACTCAGCAAGTTATTTTTGTTAGTGCAGTTCTCTAGATACAAAGGAAAAGCAAGAGAATGTAAGGGTTGGAAGACTATAATAGAGAGATTGGGTTAGATGTTAGCCAGGAGGTAGGGATTAAATTAATATGTATTAGGAGGGTATTTTACAAACCCTGGATGCATATTAGAATTACCTATTCATCTTTTAAGACTACCTATACTCGAACCTCCAGTATAATTCATTTGTTGGCATAGGACATAATAAAGTTCCCCAGTTGGAGTGGATTGAATTGTGTGGATCAAAAAGACATGTCCAGTCCTAAACACTAGTACCTGTTATTATGACTTTATTTGGAAACAAAGTCGTGCCACAGCAGTGACAATGCCAGATCTTTAACTCACTGAGCCACCAGAGAACTTCAAGAAAGGATTCTCTTTAAAAGAGGCTCTTGCTGACACTTTGACTTTGGACTTCTGGCCCACAAAATGTGAGAAAATAAATGTCTGTTGTTTTACACCATCATATTTGCAGTAATTCATTACAGTAACACTAACAATTTGTAGAGAATGTTGAAATCATCGAGTTTAAATACTCTGGTCTTGTCTAAGTATAAGAATCATATGAGGTGATTTTTCCCAAAACGTAGATTTTTGGATTCTATGCAAGACCTACCAAGTGGGATCTTTGGGAAAGCAGGTAAAAGCCTGGGGATCTTTATCAGTAATACACACCCAAAGTGATTCATATTTTCAATCAAGAATTTGGGGGACTGCTGAGTTAGGGCAAGAAACTAAAATATGTTTTTAATCATTTCTTCCTGTGGCTTTCATTAAACTTCACTGAAGCTTAACCTCCTCATCTTTTGCTGCATAGAGAACCTTATTAGTCAAGTATGTGCAAAAGAGGGAAATTTAACCAGAGACATTATTTGTCAGTATTTTTAAAGAAACTATCTTTTCGTCAGTAAAATAAATTAATGCCAAACTAAATTTATTTGCTGATACTGTTTTAGATTAGTATATATTATGAGAATTCCATAAGGAAAGTGTTCCTGTATTTTAGCAATATTTTTGAGAAATCTTTTCATGATAAATAAAAGTATCATGCATGCAATATGATGGTAAATTTAAGTGGACAAGTACTTGATAAAAAGCTATTCATAGAGTTTTAATTAATGAATCAGTTTTACCCAGGATCTTTTCAATTGCTTTCCAAAAGGTTCATGCCTTTATTATTATGATTTGGCTACAACCTTAATAGCTATGCTTGTCAAATTTTTGAATTACACAAAACTTGGTAATTCACTAGTATTATGGATTCAAAATTGCAGAACTGGCCAGATGGAGGGTCAAGAGTATCAGAGAATGGAGGTGTAAGAGTGACAATATGAATGTAAAATAAATCATCCATATATATATTTAAAAATACGCAGTTAAGAAAGAACCAGAAGACTATTAAATACAACTTAAAGGAATGTTGAAATGGAAACACAAGAAGTTCTCAAAATGAATGGACTAGACTATAAGAAAAGTTTGGATATTTCAATTGACTGGGAGTTTAACATGTGAGTTACATGATAAGGCTGCCATCTAAGACTGTCTTAACAAAAACCTAGAATCTATATTTCTGAAGGTAGTAATCCACTATAATCTATTGCCAAAAAGAAAAAAAAAATAGAGATGCTATGTTTAACTCTGGGGCACAAAATTTTTAATTGTAGTAAAAACACACAAAATTTACCACTTTAACCGTTTTTATGTATACAATTTGGTAGTGTTAGCTATATTCACATTGTTGTGCAACAAACCCCTAGAATTTTTCATTGCAAAACTGAATCAAGTTTCCATTTAGGGCAATGATTTTACTAAAGTCATTGAAAATCTAAGCATATGCACAGTAGGGCAATGGGAAGGGACAGAGCTTACCAATGTTCATGTAAGGAATTTTGAAGGAGGTACTGTGTTTCACCTTACAAGAGAATGTTTAGGTAGACCTGATAGTACTTTTGGTTATCTAAAGAGTGATCCTGTGATCAAGGTTATAGATTGAAACTGTGTAGCTTCAGAAGACAGAACAAGTACCACTGAGTAGAATCTGCAGCAAGCCTGGTGGTTTTGGCTCCAGAAAGGAGGAACATTCTGATAATTGATTCCTGCCCAACAGTCAGATTAACTACCCTGTGGATTTCCCAGATATTTGTTTCTGAAAATATTCAAACAAGGACTGGGTAAGCATCTCTGAGATCTGTTTTAGAAGAATTGTTATATTGGATGAGAGGTTGAAATAGATAACATTTACCAGCAACTACCAACATTTGTGATTCTTAGAAGTAGACAACTAGGAGTGAATGGGCCTGAGTTCTAACACTTTCCACTTCTAACTCATTCTGCAACTTCATACACACATCTTTTAGTGTTTCAGTTTCTGTATTTAAAACGTGAGGGGGAAAATATGGATGTTTTTCCTTATCCTTTGTAAAATTGCATGCATTGAATTAACATGTCTGTGTGCACACACTGGTAAGCATGTGTCTCTTGAAATAAGAAGGGGGGAAGGGACAGGGAGAAGGAGAGAGAATGACTGAATGAGTTAAGTAAATGAATACTGTTAAGTAAATGAATGCTTGAAAACAGTGGGATTCTTCCTTTTGCCGTGGCACTGGCTCACTTAAATCCAATACTAAAAGCAAGGAAACACTAACTACCTCCACATTCTATAGAGTGAACACAGTATTTAAAAGCATTCCTCATAACAGCAGAACATTCCACAATGAACCTTAGTAAGTGAACCTTAGGAAGAGAATAGCGAATTCAAGTGAAGGAGAGACTCGATGAGAATCAATCATGAAAATTGTGGGGTATATGAGAAAAGAGACCTGATTGGATTTGCTCGAGGTAGACTGATCATTTCACCTTGTCTAAAGAAGAAAGCAATGGAAAGTGGTGGCAGATCTAAGAGATGGGTCATTAGAAAAGCATCCTGTTCACAGCTGAGAGAGAAAAAAAAGTGGACCCAGCAAAAGACAGCAAAACTTTTCTTTTGTCATATTGCTAATGCAACTGAGAGGATGCCCAGCAAGCAAAAGGGATTCTAGCAGCTTGAGGCTATGAGATCTGCCATCTGTGGTGGAGATAAAAAGATCTAGATGTGAGGGAACTCTGAAGAAGAGAGAAAAGGAGAAAATGGAGAAGAAAGAGGAAGTTCAAGGAACTCTGAAGAGGAGTGAGACCTCAGGCCTCTCAGAAGATCTCACATAAGAACCTCTCAAGAGAGCTGCAATTTCACGTATCAGAGAACAGTGGTACTCAAAGAAGCAGAGAGAAAGTATTCACTAGATCTCCTTAAAAAGATGCTACCTGTTTCCTCCATCTGTCCCCTCTTCCTGAAGATCTAAGTCTGGAAAAAAGGACAAGTAGACATTGAAGAAGAAGAACACATTCCCCTCTTATCCAAGATTCTAGAACTTCAAGTCTAGATGGCAATGAGGAAGGAGAAAGCTTTGACTAAGATCTAATGCTAAAGTTTCAAAATGGATTGAATCAAGCTATAGAAATGAAAAGTTACCAGAGTCATTGTGTCTGCCAAGATGATATTAAGGAAGGACAAAGCAGCTGAAAGCAGTTCCTGACATTTATCACATTTTGTCATACACTAGGCTGATTCCAATTAATTAAAATCATTGCACACATGTGTAGTTTTTTTCAAAATTAAAAAAAAAATACCATACTTAAAATCAGGATGTTTGTTTTTCTAATAATAGAGTTGAAAATATCTTTGATACAGCTTGCACCAATTTAACTGTGAAATGATTTCTTATTGATGGCTCTTTCTTTCTCTTTTGTCTGTGTCTGATACTTACCAATTCTCTTTCTGATATTCTTTGCTCCTTAATTATGCAGAATAAAATTACAAGTACACTTAAAAGTAAGATTATAAGTACATGAGGCAGAATCCTACTACCCTCAAAGATTTAAAAGATCCATGAG